>WBMY01010935.1:522107-578523 GCA_013397315.1 Donacobius atricapilla
GTGGGTTGTTGTTTTTTTTTTTTTTTTGGTTTTAGGTTGTTCTTTTGTTTGGTTTTCCAGGAAAAAAAAAGTGTTTTCTAAGGATATTAACTGCTAAGCAGAGAGAGCCATGTGTGTACCACACACATGAAAACAACTTTTATTTATAGCACTGCACATCACTATTTAATGCAAAAGTTATTTTGGGTCTGTTTTAACTGGTTAAATTTTTTAGGATGGATGCAACAAAGAGGATGAAGGGGATATATAGATGTTGATAGTGTAGGTTTTATTTCCCCTGGACAAGAACAAAGCACAGATGGTACCATCCCTCCTCCAATTACAGGGAAATGTATGATTATATCTTCAAATTTTGTTTCTCTTCAGTTCCTCTAGCAACAGCAAAGCTGGAGTTCCTACCAGTCCAAGGAGGGCTGTTCCTCAACAGAAAAACAGGCTTCTCTAAAGTATTTCAGGTTTTCTTACACCAAAACCATTAGTCATTTTTCAAACCAGCCATGGTTGTTGGTACTAACATCAGTGAATAATTACTCTCTATGAAGACAGTGTGCTGTCTTAGAGGATCCCTGTAAATATAAATGATCATATGAAAAGAGCAAATATGAATTTGAAACTGAGCATGGCTCTGCATGTGTGAGGTTTATGGGAAATGTAGCCACTGGGGCTGAACTTTTCTTTTTTCACCACAGGAGGCAGATCAAGCTTGAGTCAATATTCGAAAAAAATCAGAGCTCTTCCTTCAGATTCACACAAGGACGAACAGGTTGGGGAAATAACTCAGCTCATGATGAAGATTTTTAGAAGAATGCTCCAACCCAGCTTCCAGGTGACATGGAAGATGAGAGGAAATAGAAATGCTATCTTTCCCTGATTTTGCTGGATGCAGTCAGCCCTGTTTCTCTTCTCTAAGCAGTTATTTTGAAGACATGGCATGTGGGCCTGGGCGTGGGAGCAGACACACTATTAGGGGGGATTGGTAAAAATAATCATCAAACATCATGCTTCATCCTCAAAATTGGAAATAGAAAATATTTACATTGTGACTCAGAAATCCAAACATGCGCCATCAACAACTGACAGTGAACAGCCCAGCAAGAGTTTTACAACACTCAGACTTGACATTATTCATTCAAATTAAATCTGTCAATGTTTATGAAAAAACATACATTTAAAAATAGGCTTTAACAGTGTTTTGTGAGCCACTTGTAAGCCTAAGGAAGGGGCTAACTTCATAGCCAGTGTAATTTGTACTGAATATCCAATCAGCTCTAATTATTAACAGCATGTTACATGTGCATACACAAGCATCTGTCATCCCAGAGGATCCCAAAACGTTTTCTGAAGTCAGCACAGCAGTTAGGGCAGGAGTCCCCGGGGTGCTGAGCTCAGGTGAAGCTCTGCCAAACTTCTGAGGATTCTGACCCCAACAGGATGTTTCTGAGGCAGAAAGGAGCAGCCTGTCTCCCAGACAATGGAGATTTCCAGGACAAGACTGCAGGAAACTCTCCAGTTTTCTGTGGAAAGGCCAGTTCTGAAGCAGCCAGCGTGGCAGGAATGGCACTTTCCCATGTCCAATTCCTACGGGAACTGGGCCTCTACCCCTTACCCCCTTCTCAATGACATTGGGATCCTGCCTACAGCACCTGAATTAATAGCTAATAACAACCCATTCACTCCACAGAGGCACACACCATTAACTGAATCCCTTGTCATCACTTTTCACTAACCATTATTTTATTCAGTCCCTTGGTGCTTAAAACTTACTTAACCACAACTGAAGTTCGATGGCAGCATCTGCAGCCAAATCCATGACTCAGTCCATGCACTCTGAAGCACCTCTCAGGAGAGTGCATAAAAATAACAATAATAATGGAAAAACCCGAACAGAAGAGCTATTTGGAATGAGTTGGTTTCTTTTCATCTCCTTATCTTTACGTGTCGGCAGCTTACACATTTTAGCATCACACCCAGTAATTAGACTTTGGTAACAGCTTATCACAACAATAAGACAAGTTCTCATCATCATAACACTTCCTGCTCTGCCAATTCAAGCAGTGATCACAATCAATGAACACAATCTACAGCAGCTTCCACCCTGTCCTGAATTAAAACAACACTGTCAGTAGAGAGAACTTTCTTTTTAAGTTTTAGAAATGAAGTGTCAGTGGAAAAATTGTCTTGTATGTCAAATAACAAAGCGTTCTTATTAAGTATTCCCCTGGTGGGCAGTAAGTTCACCCTAAATTGTGAATGTGACCTGGAATTTAAAATATTATTCACAAAAAACGCGCCAACTAGCTACCCTTAAGTAAAATATCTATGAAATCTATTCCATAAAACCCTTGAATTCACAGTACTGAATTCAATTCCATTTGAGTTGAAAAGACTCCATCCAGGCAAGATGCTGTTTCTGGAATGAGTAGAAATGCACAGGAAGAGAGGCACAATCAAACAGGTTCCAAAGTGGAACAGACACTAAAGCAGAGAGGGAGGAGGAGACCGTGGAGGCTGCAGGGGTGGGCACAGCAAGCTGACACGGAGAGGTGCAAGAAGGCAGAGCAGCTGACTGCAAGGTCAAACACGAGTTTGAGCGTTAATTCGAATGGTGCAGTTACAGCAATTAAGAATGTGGTCCCAAACCACGTATCTGAGTTACTTTAGGTTTGCTCTGCAGCAGTTATTCTCCTTTCTGGTGGAAGGATGACTATGCCTGGGACTGGGAGTGCATTTGTGTCTCAGTAAGGGACCAAGAAGAGTTCATGCAGTTCTGAATTTACTGATGCCTACTTGTGAAGTCTAATTTTGCAATTATAAAACTCCCAAGAAACTCAAAAGCCTCTGTGCAGCACAGAGGGCTCTGTGTCCATGAGAGGTGCATCTGATCTTCAAAGAGACCACACTGTGCTAACAAGGACTCCATTAGCAGCTCATGTTTTAAAAAGCTCTGCATAGCTTTCTGCCTTGGTGAAAACGGGTATTTTGGGAAAGACACTCGGAGACGAGCAGCAAAATTAAGCAAGGCCTCGACACAAAGACTTGAAATGCAATTTTTAATGTAATTGTTTTATTTTCTGAGACTCAGCTCCTCTTCCCTGCACTGTACAAGAACCAAAACAACTGACCCTTAATTTTAGCAGAAGAGCTTCGGTTCACCTAATCCAGCAAGAGTGCTTGTGTCTGATGAGCACAGGATGAATCGGTTCTGGGAGCAGAGCTCCTGCCATGGTGTTTTGTCTGTTCTCTTCACAGATCACATTCTGCTACAGATTTCCACATTCAGATGACAGATCTGGCTGCTGTCTGTGGGATTCACCTAGCTGCAACTGCACATTGATTAGCAATTGCCTTGAGGAAATTCAGAGTATCCAGGCAACCAGGAGGAGGCTGCGGATACAGCATCTGGATCGGAAGGAAAACAGGCAGTGAAGGAGAGCTCAGAGAAATTAACCTACAATAAATCCATTTGCTTTAAATAGGAGATTCTCTGTCAATTTTTGTAGTTATTAATGATGAGGTTAACTGAAAAATCAGTGTGGGTTTCTTGTTAAGTAAGTCAAACTGTTACAAACTGCACATTTCAATTAGGTCTGAAATTCAACATATACTCCAATTAGTGTCCTAAAGGCAGTGGCAGCATGGGAGAAAGTCACCCACAGAACAAATCACTCTTACTTATGCTGCTTTTTGCTGTGCTATCACTAGGTGTTGCCATGTGCCATTGTTAGCACTCATGTACAAGTGTATCCAAGCACATTTAAGGCATGGAAAAATCCTAAAACAAAGCAATGATACGAAAAGTAATAAATAAACAGTACAACCTTGTTACATGGACCAGAAGGGGGCTGGGCAGGCTCAGGGTGTTCCATGAGACCAGCTGTGTTTTATCAACTGCTACATCCACTTTCAAATTAAAAAAAAAAAGCATAGGGAACATAAATAAACATGTACTTGTGTATGGTATATACAGAAAGCAGGAGAAGCAGGTGAAAACACCCTACCTAGCATAGGGCTGGAGGAATAAAGAAAATACCCTGTCACACCTTTGCAATATGAAACTCTTCTTGCAAATAATTAAATATTTATATATATGGTCCCACCATGAGGATGAGTCCCATTAGCACCTTCTCTCTCTGGAAGGCAGCGCTAGTGAGCTCTGCAGGCAGGGAAATGCTGCAGCCTGTGCAGGCCAGGCTGCCTCTGCAGAGAAGCTGGGTAACACCACCAAGAAGCAGCCACCTCTGGAGAGCCCCAAGAACACCCTGTAAAAACAAACCACTGCCAAAATGTGCCTGGACTGCTAGAACAGCCTTCAACACATCACACTATGGTTACAAAGAAAATGACGCCTGAAATAACCTGAACTCTAACTTAAGAAGAAAGCAACTAACTCACCTATATCTCCTTTTTTGTCAGAGGTGTTCGGGAACCTTTTCCCTGAGGTTTGTGTTTTAAAACACATGACTGCTAATGAACCATTTCTGACAGATCTCACATTGAGAAAGTTGTTCTTGAAAGTGCAGAGAGAGGAGAAGCCAGGCAGGAATGCCGCAGGAAATTCAAAGCCACTCTAAACCCCTATCAGATATTTGAATATTTGCTTTTAGAGAGTAAGAGTTACTCAGGTACCACTTCAGCTGTTTGCAGAATGAAGCATTGTTACCAGATGACACTCTTCAGTACAGCAGCACTCATGCTTAGCACTGATAATTGTACATAGACACAACAAGGTGTTGCCTTTTTTTTTCTCTACTAGTGGTTTAAAAAATAACAAGGAAAAAAGCAAGCAAAGTATTAAGAGCCAAAAATAGAAGAGGAATCACTCTGCAGTGCACAGATATTAGTATGTGGATATATAATGTGTGGCCCATTATAATGGTGCTAAAGAAGCCATTATGATTTATTAAATCAGTCTCTAGCCTGGAGACAGAAATCAGTGGGTCTGATCTTATGAAGTGGACCACGTTGTTCACCTGCATGGGCATCCCCAGCATCTGCCACCCTCCTCACCCAATCTTCCTCTCCTGTTCTGCCT
Source organism: Donacobius atricapilla (assembly GCA_013397315.1). Lineage (NCBI taxonomy): Eukaryota > Metazoa > Chordata > Aves > Passeriformes > Mimidae > Donacobius > Donacobius atricapilla. The sequence continues at coordinate 527,140 of WBMY01010935.1, forward strand.
GCCACAGGCTCAGTGGGACCAAGCCGGTGTCACCCACAGGCTGGGAAGGCACCAGCAAAAAAAAAAAATCCACCCATTTTGCTAAAGCAGCCGGGGCAGTGTGGCTGCTGCAGAGAAACCCAAGGAGAGCCAGCACATCAGATAAATTAGGCTAAAGGCATCTTGATTTGAAGCATGTTGCTGAATACACCTCTCTAATTCGGCAGAAATTCAAACTGCACTATCAATGTAATTTATTACAATCATTAAGTTCCACAATCAGAGACCCTGTCTACAGTAGCTAGTTTTATACACTTTGAAAATGTTAGCAAGTCACCCCATTACATCTCAGTCATGAGACTAATGCAGATTACTTATTACTTCTCTTGGCAATCACATAACACTTGTCCTGAGAATGAAAGATGATGCCTTGACAATAATACTCTATAATGTAATAACCCTTCGCACGTTATAAAGTGCAGCACTTTTTCTTTTGAGGATCACTAAGTGCTGGGCAGGCATTCATTCACTCAGCCTCACCAGAGCCTGGTGACACAGCCATCCCCACTCAAAATCCACGTCCCCGTGTGCCTCTGCACAGCTCCCATCTGCAGGGCTGCCTCAATCCAGCACTGCCCTCCAGAACACCGTGGCTTCCACTCTCCCCCTCCTGTCTGAAACAGCAGATAGCTGCAGGCACATGGTATCTGCTGAAATATTAATGAAGAGAGAAGTAAGTGTTGTTTTAATATTCTCCAGGCCAGTAACCTGAAGTATAGGGGAGTTACCTGATCTGCCCAGGGCCACTCAGCAGCTGGGGAAAAAATGGGAATAAAATCTGGAAGCAGTGGCTGTGTTCAAAACAGCCCTCCCTTGGGGTGCCTGTGAGAGCCTGCAATTCAAATGCAGAAGTAATTGCTAAATAATTAGTAACCTACACAATTACTTCCATGCATCCATCAGTATTTTCTGCCCTGAAGGAGCAGTCAATAAATGCCTGAGACTACAATTACAGTGATTTCCTATCCACCAGAAGGCCTAGACGATGTGCAGCCTAAAAAAAGAATTTTCCTTTCTAATGAGTATCGTCAATGGGAATTTCTAACTGGCTCGAATGTACTGTGTGCAGCACACACGTGGTGCAGAATCCCCAATCACAGCTTTGGGCAGTCTCCCAGTTCTTGGATTCATGTTCCAGTTGCTGGATTCATGTGATCAACATGTAGCTTTCATCAGGAGAGGAAAGAAGAGATTTCTGGGCTTTATGGTTAAAAATCAGGATGTTAAAACCCGGGCTGAAAACCCCTGGAATTAAGGCTTGCCAATGCCTCCTCCCACCTGATTACGTTTTTTGAAGCCTTTTGGGTGCAGAAGACACCAGGGATATGAGAGGTGACCAGAACAGCAGCTGCCATGCCTGCTCTGCCTTCCCTGGGATGTGAATCAAAAGCTGCTCAGAGGAACCTATTTGCAGTGTACCAGAAGAAATAAAAATGCCATTACGAAGCCCTGTAGGTCAACAACACCTCTTTTCTCCTGTTCAGCTTGCACTTTCTCTTTTTGCAATTAGAGCTCTTTCAAAACTCAGGTTGTTCTTTGAAAACCTGATACACTCTCCTACTTTTTTATGGTTTCCCACTGTTCTCTTCTGCTTGCTCTCTATTCTTTCCAAATCAATAGTATCTGTATCAGCATCAAAGTCCTGTGTATTACCCCTCTTCTGATGGCTCCCTGTTTTCTAATCTTTCTCCCCAGAACTTCTCTTCAGCAACTGTTATTAAATGCTTCTGTTACCTCTTCTTCTGCAAGATCTTTCCCAGTGACAGCATCCAGCTGACTTTATGTCCATCTTCTCCACTACCACATGCTGATGCTTACAAATTAAGGCCAGAAGGGTCCTTGGGGCCACAGTGACACCAAATCACCAGCCTGCTTGAGACACACGAGCTGGTGGCTGGCTGGCACACAAAAACTTCCCCATTCCTTATCCCTGCTGTCCATTTCATAGCATTCCTCTTCCTTCATCTCTCAATCACCTGGGAGCATTAAATCACAAGCAACCCTGTCTCTTCAATTGTTCTGATTTCTAGTCAGCACAGCAGGTAGAACCAGAAGATTATTCCCTTTTGTTGGGATTTATTTCTCTGGTTTAGAATAAGCCATCACTGATCAAAAATACAGTCAAATTTATCATCGTGGAACACTTATTAAAAAAAAGGTGGCAACAAAACGCAGCAAGAAACAAGTGATAATTAAAATATCTAAGACTGTAAAGCTGGACAATAACAGACTTGGCTATTAAAAGTGTGACTTGCTTTGTGCTTTAGGTTTTTGGCAGATTTTTTTTTATAGACAAAATTGCTTGCAATTGCAGCATCGAGTCTGTACCACCCGATCTTCGAAGATCTAATCAAGATCAACACTGTCTTGATCGATACAGCTGTAAAATAAGATTTCCAAAAAAAAGTACAACCAAGCCATTAAAGAAATCTCAGAAGGCAGCAAAATAATTTCTTTAAGCCATAAGTGAAAAATGAACTCTATTTATTTCACATTACAATCAAATAGTAATGTGTCTTGATGCATATGTGCACACATGCATCATCATTATTTGCTTTATTCTTATTGATTTTTCCTTCCATGGGCCAGCACTCCAGAACCACAATGCACCAGCACCACTGATGTCAATGGGGAAAGAACTTTCTCAGCACTTCTGACAAATTATTCCTTTAAAGTTCAGGCACTTCTATCACCCACAGAAATGAAATACAGATTAGACTTATGAGAAATCAACCTCATCTTCAGCAACTGAAAAGAGCAAGCCATGGAACCTAAACAGTTTAGCTGCTGCTGCATATAATGACATAAACAATGAAACAACCGTGTTATAACTGTCCCAGATGGATACAGCATTTCCTGAGAACTAATTCCCAGCATGTCCCAGGAGCCAGCTTACAGACAGTTACCCATTTTGTCTTTCCAAGTGGAAAGGTCACTAGAACAAACAGATCAGGAAGCAATGGTGAGGCCTTTCAGCTGATCTATTTCAAGCACCATGACAAAGAAAACTAATTTGGTGTTATAATTAGAAACACAGAGAGGAAAAAGCTCATTTTGGAGAAGAGCTGCTGCTGGAACGTTAGCACTGGTGCTGATGGAGCTAATCAGCTCAGAGAAGTGGAAGAGTGAAACCAAATTATACATTTAGCATCTTCATGCAAACCAGGTTTGACACTGCAATTCTCTGCAGTTGGGAATGAGTACAAGGTTTAAAGGTGCCCTTAAAAAGGAGTTTTTAAAGAAGCAGACAAACAGTATTTCACGACTCTTTCTTCAGACCCTGAACACCAAAACCACATCACATTTTTTTCTGTTCATGTTTGATGGCTTTTGGCTAGTTGTGTGTAGTTTGTATTTTTAAATGTATTCCATTCTTCTTATTATAAAGAATAATTAGAATAAGGCTGCAAGAATAAGGCTTTTTCAATCTCTCATATTTACAGAAAGAACCATTAAGCTTCTTTCAAATGGAAATATGAAATGAATGAGCTGAAGTACACTAGAAGGACTTTCAAACCTGTAAAGTATTTTTTTCATTGTCTTGTCAATAGTACATTTGAGTGTTCTCCTGAGAGAAAAAAACCCAACCCACTCCAACAGGAGTTTTCAATTTAAAGGAGCTATAGACTGCAGATTTAGTTACACAAATCCTATTGTGTATCTAAAAATGGCCATTTTGCCTTGCATTTCTCTGGAGCTTTTTCCCGCTCTCACCCTGGTGACATTTTAGTGCCCCTTGGCTGTCTCAATGCTGTTGTTTGCAAAGTTGTGCTGTAAAAAGGATCAACACAAGGACCCAAGTTAGAAGCAATTATCCAAGAATAAGGAAAAAAAGAAAAAGCTGTGCATCATGTAGCTGCATAGTGGCATACAACTGGGTGTGAAGGTAGTGTATTTAGGGGAAGATGGAGGGAAGGAGAAAGAGCAGGAGGAAAGAAAAACTGAACAAGGACATGAGCCCTAGTGGATACAAAGAATAAACGCACACTGGCCCAGTATTCTGTTAGGAGGTTACATATTGGATTTTCCTGGCCTACTGACGTTGATCTCTTCAGGCAGTTAACTTGAAGGCAAAGATAAAAGCACAGCAAAATTGGAATTCCCTCTCTCAGGCCACAGAGAAAAGGGCAGCAGTGCACTGGGATGGAAAGCAAGGTCCTAACTTAAGTGGGCAAGGCAAATGTGGTGTCCCACCACAGGTGTTTGAAGTGCTTTTTCACTGCCCCAGGCTCCATACCTTCATAAGTTCCTACTTCCAGAAGGGTCCCACTTCGCTCCAACTCCAGGAATTCCTCCACAGTCAGAAAGTTATAGTCCACACCAGGCACTTCTCCTTCTCTTGGAGGGCGGGTTGTGCCTGAAAGGAAGAATCACAACATTTCAGAGTTGTTTTCTTATCAAGAGTTAAAAGGGACAGTAACAAATTTTCACGAAGATACAACAGCATCTGTAAAACACAGTTCTGTGAGCTACAAGGCTCAAAAGAAGTTTGACGTTAGGAGCCTATGTGAAAACAAGACATAGAGTTCAGGGTGAACTGGTGGCACCAGTTAGAATAAAACAACTGAGGGACGTTTCTTGTGCTCTCAGAATGACTCTGGCAAAGCAATCTCTGATCTCTGTGTCCAGAAACCGAGCTGGAAAAATTTGGCACCTGGGAATATGCCAGCAAATACTTTCCTGCTGTTAGTATGGTCTCTCATACTTCAACATCACCAAAATTGCAATCTATATTACTAGATAAGGCAACTATTTTCCAGGTTCCATTATTTCTGTATCACTATCTCACCAAATGTTCCCTCACATCATAATTTCTCCCTTGTTTCTTCTTACTGTTTTATCTCTATTTATGCTATTATTTTTTATTCAGCATTAAAAAGTACCATGAGACAGTTTTGATGCACCATTCACACATGCGCACTGAAGAGACGACCTGACAACCCTTCTCACAGAAGTTCACCTACAAGCTCATTCCGGTTCAGGAATACTTTTGAGTAATAAGTCACACTCAATCTCTCTCTCCAGCACTTGACAATTTCTGTAGTGCCCATGGAGAGCTGGCTCTGATCGCTGCCACTCTGCCAGCTCTGAAACTCTTGTCCCTTCTGGCCAATTTACAGCACTCTGAAGGACAGTGTAAGATGAGTAATTTCATGACTCTTTTCCTGAGATGACTTGGGATGCTGCATTTTAGGTCACTGAGCACAGCTTCATTGATAAGGATCAATTTCTGCTCAATAGCCTTTATTTTCCATGACTCTGGAGGCTGGGAGGTGACTGGATTCTGTGCATCTGAGATTAAATATAAATGACAGATTTACAGCTGGTACAGGAAGCTAAATTTTGGAAGACAGGATTTAGAGAGTTGGAGGTGTCTGAATGCTGTGGCTGGAACCAGTCTGCTGGCTTGGGAATAACTTCAGAGATGGGGAAACCACACCTAGCATTCAACAAAGCATAATCTGTCACTTCTGAGGGGCTCTTCTGGCCCCTGGGCAGTATCTTCTCAGTGCATACAATTTCTTAAACCCTCTGTAAAAGGACAGAAAAAAGAATAAAGAAGCTGAGCTTCTGAAAACTAATTGGGAAGATTCCAGTTCTCAGAAGTTGAAAGAGCATAAATTTACCATGCCCGCATCTGGCAAATGTTTTCCTCAAGTGCCAGGAAAGCGGAAAGTCTGCTTATCTCCTATTCATCTGAGAGACTGTTCAAGAGGTCAGTCTTGACAGAGTGACACCCTTGAAAGACTATCACTAGATTAATTTCCTTGATTGACATCCACTCTCTCTAACATCCTCCATTTCTTGTTTCAAAATAGAAACTCTCTTTTTTATTATTTACCGTCATCCTTCAGAGAGTCTATAAATTCCTGCGCTTTTTTCCATCATTCCTCCTCTTGGAACTGTATGAATGAGTGAAGGAGGGAGAAAAAGTAAGGAAGGGGATGGAAACAGTGATGGATATCTCCACCCTGCTGGCAGAATTACTCTTTCCTGTTTGGAAAGGACTCAGTCTTGCATTCTTTGCATTTCTGAATCCTTATAGCTACAACAGTTTTTACTGGGTAGATTGCAAAAGAAGACAATTTTCTTTCACAGATCCAGTCCAGAGAAATGTGCCCCTCTCTGCCCCAGCGCCGGTGCTTCCATCCCAAGGCCGGCAGAGAAGCTCACTCAGGTCCCTCCCTGGCACGCCAGGAGCACGGAGCACACCCCCAGCAGCCGGGATGATCACAGCCCAGATGCCACATCTCCTCCTTGAGCACTGACATTGCCACTGGGGCTGTGAGGACCCTCCCCGGAGCATCGTGCTTGGGGGCCACTGCCACATTCCCTTAAACCCGGCCTGCAAGTGCGAGGCAAGGGTGAGAAGCCACACCAATAACTATGGCCAGTGGTACGCTGTAGCTGTCCCATGCCTGGAGCACAATGGAAGTGAGAATTAGACTCTGCAGCACTGCTCATCAATCAAACGTCACCCCCAGCCATGGGGCACGTGAGCCGAATGACAAAAATCGGGACGTGTGTTTTCCCAATAACTACTAACACATGGATGAGACACAAAGATCAGGGAACTTCAGGATTGCTTCTGTCTTATCTTTTAAAGCCTCTTCTTTTCTTTATCTTCCCACAGAGCATATTTATTAATCATTTTTTCCTTCCTTCTGAATTTTTATAGCGGTGAAATTGCAGTCAGCAGTTTACTAGTGCTGGCTGCCTATTTGACATGACAATTATATCTCTGCCATAATTCCTCTGAGCCATTTTAATGGATCTATTTGTTTCATCTCAGTGTTCTTAATTTCCTGAATATGTTCAAGTCAAAAAAAATGCAGCTGTGCCTGCTATCAGCGCGACTGCCTGCAACACACGCAGAAAGCATTAGGAAAGTCACCGCGGAAAAGGAAAACATTGCATCACACAGATAACATTTGTCACTTCAGCTGGTCCTCAGCAGCAAACCCAGGGAAAATAAAAGCCACACTGGCTGGGATATCTTATCTGGGCGAAGGCGAAAAACCCAACAACTTTCCATGTTGCTGTCTGGAGCAGAGATTGCTTGCAGATGCTCCGGCTGTTATCCTGCTCCACATCTGAGCAAGTGTTACTGAATGCAATTCAGGAAGGCAGGGGGAAGGGAAAACCCGCCTCCGTTTTTCTTGTAGCAGAATGACAGGCTGCCGGCTGGACACACGCCTGGCAGATGGCATTTCAAAGAGTTTTCATGAACCATCTGGGATGTGTACAATGATTACAAACCACACTTACAACAAAGCCAGAAGGGCTGCTTCACAAGGAGGGTGGGGGGAGAGGGTGGGCGGCAAGAAAGGGGGGAAGAAAAGAAAGCCAAGAGGCACAAACTCTATGACTTTTCCCAGGCCCAGGACACCGAGAATAATCAGCACCTTCCACCCAAAGCCCTTTCACAGCCTGGAACAACTGCTCCAAGGCTGTGCAGCTTGTGTGTGCACAGGCCAGCACCATCGCAGCCTGCAAGCCACCACTGGAGCTCTCTGCTGATAAACTCCAACTGTAATTAAGTCTCCCATCACTAGCATGGCTTAATTATGTACAAAAGCAAAGTGTGTGTATCCTCCTTCCCCCTTTAAATTGCATTTCAACATCCTTTCCACAGGATGGTCTTCAGTGAAGGGGAGTACGTTTTATCAGAGCTAATAGCAGGTCAGACCACTGCTAATGGCAGAATTAACTGAGCACAATGAGAGCTGTACTTAGCCCAAACAAAAGATAAGACACTCTGCTCGAGAAGATGAGCCAATCATATTTAACAGCAGCACGTTCAGCTGCCTGTCTTGTTTGCATTGAAATATTAAGTGGCATGAAATTTTATTGCCTTTAGGTACCAATTTAGCTAATTAATTTGAGCTATGTCCATTGTGTGACTACCTCAGAATTGCTAATGCTGCAACAAGAAGGAACTGGAGGGGAAACTGAGTGGCTACCAACTCCTTCTGCACGTTTAATGGTTCATAAGCTTTCAGTCTTATCTGGCTAGCATATCCCACAGCTCTCACAACTACTTAGATACATTATATTCACAGGGGAATTCCTCAAACTTCCTGTAGCCACAGAAGACTTAAGAAAACAAAACAAAACGGCTACGGGTTAGCATTGCAGTTTTTACCTTCTCTTGTGGACTGGGGAAGTAAAACCATCTAACATGAGTGGCTCAGATGAAATGTTTGCCCGCTGTTGGTTTGGTTATCACCCCCATGCTGTCTGCATCCCAGTTTACTCATGCATCCCTAATGCTTGGGCCACAGTAGAGGGATCTCATGATGGGCTGGAGACCCCACCTGAGAACTGCTTCTAAACACAGGTGAGTTTGCCCAAGGAGAGCCCAGTGCTGGACAGGAACTAATTAGAGCTTGTGCACACATGCCCAGAATAACTGGGCTGTGGCTCAGATGTACTGATGACTATCAACCACTGTGCTGAATAATTTAAATGCCCATTTAAAAGACAAATAGCTTCTGCTGTTGTGTTTCCTATCAACCATGCTGACACTTACCCAACACGAGCCTCAATTATACTATGGCCAGACTGTTAATATATAACTCAGGGGCTGTTCAGTTCTTTATCAATCTACCAGGGCTTCAAGTTAAGCTGTTAATATTCACTGATGCCCTGCTGCTAAATTAATCAGAGTCTTGCTTATTGTAATCTAAAAATAAGACTTAATGGGGCTGCAGTCACTTTAATTGCTTCCATGTTAAAAGAAAAAACGTTCTTGAGCAGTAATACTGTTACCGCGCACCAAAACAGCCCCTAGCAAGTCATTTGGAAGTCACCATTTCAAGTTCAGAATACCTACAGCTTCCATTTGTAAAGCAGTAATTTCTGCAAACTCCTTCTCCAGTTCCACTGGCTGGCAGTGACAATCTGGTGAGCCACCAAAATACATCTCATCAAACCACAAGCCACTTGCTCCTCCTCTCCACTGACCAGCATCTCTTAAAATGACAGATAATGTGGGAGCTATACACTCAAAATAATGATAATAGTTGCTACAACCATGTTTTATACAGAGTCAAGCCACTGGTGGTTACCATCAGTGGGTGGAACTGCAGTAAATAAGGTTTTAATGTGAAGTGTGCAGGGATGCTCCTGACTCAGGAGGCTGCAAGGCCAATTGCTGCTGTGGGAGGTTTGGAAAGGCTGGGGTGGGAGGAAGGCAGGGCGCTGCTCTTCCCATTGTTCTAAAAAACTGGTATTTTTGTTCATTCAGCAAGAAGAGACTGCTCTCATCACCCACATAAGAAAAGTCTTCAGCTGCCAAAGAAGAGACATATTAGGAAAAACAGCCCCTTTTCCCTCCCACTGTGTTTGGAGGTCACCTTCTTCCCTCACATCACAGGGTAATTTGGAGAGCCTGCTTTGCCTTTCCTGCATCTGTCACCTATGGTGCCAGATAACTGGAAGGCAGAACAAACTTTACAGACCTGCTAATAGCAAATGGAGGAGGGAAAAGACAGAGACAACTTGGTCTGACTCCAGAAAGGGGAACCTGATCAGCAGCCAAGCCTAAGGCAGGACTTATCAGCAGCACCATACTAAACACAGCCTTATCCACATCCACAAAAATAAAGTGTAACCTGTCTGCAAGAAGACACTGTAGACAGAACTACCTTATCTTGTTGACTTCTGGGGTCACTCAAACGAAGAAAAACTTACTTTTTCGCCAACAGAAGTAAAAGGAATTGCATTTGGACATTGTTGTGCAATCCATTATACACTGTAACCCCACGTACCTGTGGTAAGGGGTCATTCATGGTTTAACTACATAAAATATGGACATTTCAGACAGGCCCAACCTGTTGCAAACCAAACATGCTCAGCTTATAAATACAATTTTTTCCTGAAACTTGAAACTCAGGAAGCCCATTTTGGGCTTTTAAATTCCATCCCTTCTCCAGCCAGTGACTTGATACCCAAGAACGTGACAAGCATCCAAAGTGTCTTGGTGGAGGAGTAGAAGTTCAATCCAAAGAAAAATGTGTCTGCCGCTAGAAATTAACTCACAGCCCTGTTAATGATGCACGTGCAGGAACAGATGCTGATTGACTCTTCCTGGCCACACACCACTGCAGGACTAAAAGCAAATTTCTGTCACTGTGGTCAGCAGGAACGACTGATTAAACCCAGAAAAGAGCTGACCAAGATAAAACTGCCTTTCTACAGATGCGTTTCAGAGAGAAATGCATTTCATGGCCGTGGCCTAAAGCAGTTTTCCTTCCATGGGGGAGATGGAAGGGATTTGTACAAAAGAGCTTAGTATTTCCTTCTCCCACCTGCCTTTCCAACAAGCGGCCCAAGAAGGACCCCAAGAGGAACACCAGGGCGTGAGGAGCCCTTCTTGCCCAGAGGGCTGTGCCAGCCATGCACGCAGGTGCTGGCAGGTTGACCCCAGCACACACAGAAGCCACTCTCCCTCTCTCCGAGGTGCTGTGTCTGGCTGCATCTCTCTGGCCCCTTCCCCTCACAGAAGCACGGACTGCCCCGAGCCTCCCTGGAGAAGTGATTCAGCCAAGCCACACAGCACAGCTCAGATTGTGTAAACCCTCCAGGCAGCAAGTTATTTTTGTCCTTTATCAATCTATTTTTGGTATTTCAGTGGCCTTCCCTGCCACCAAATAAGAACACTGATAAGCTTCAACACATTTATCCTTAGAGCGCTCTGAGGTAGAGAAAGTGGGTTTGTTTCCGGTTAATAGCACAAGACCAGCCAAACACAGGCTCTCAAAGGACCGCAGGAACCTAATTCTAGAGAAATCAATGGGATTTAGGAAACCCTACATATCAGGATCAGGGCCTGACAGATTAAAAGGGACAAAAATAACTTGCCACTGCACTGGGGCTTTGCAAGCTCATCTGTACGTGCTGCGAAACGCCACGCCAAGGCTGGGCAAAGCCAATTCAGCATGAGGGCTTCACTCTCCACTCTAATATCAACTTGTAAGAAACTGATAATTACCTGATGATGAGAAGTAAGGGTATAAAACCTGCCACACTCCCCTGGAAAGCCACTTTAAGAAGACCTGTTTAAGGATCTATGCCAAATATTCAAACAGAGCATCACCCTCCTGACCTAGAGGAAGTACCACCAGTGGTTCTACTTCCATGTGGCACTTGCTAATGCAGTTACAGCCTCTTCATGTGTCCTTCAGAGCACTTACTTGCTTTCTCCTAAGCAAAGAGTATTCTGGCACCAAATAAAGCATAAATAATAAATACTCTCGGGTTCACAATGGCAGCAGCTCTAGATCCCTTTCTTTAAGTGATTGCTGTTACCTCACCAGACACCTGCAGCCAAATCCCTCTTATTTCCCACGAGGTGGGACACCCACCAAGAAGATTAAACTTCATGAACTAATGAGTTTGCCATTAATCCCGTGTTCCTAGAGTCCAGCAGCATGACATCCACTAATTTAAATTGTGAACTATTGATGAAAAAGCAAACTATGTATGTCCTTGGCAAGAATACCTTAGCTGTAACTATGCACAGTTTTATTCATTCTAATATATGGATTAGTGTAATAGAGTGTAATTTTATAAATCAATAAAGCTGTAGTAATGACATTGCACTGTAATGTTCTGCTTTTAAATACTGGCACAGAAATGAATGAAAATTGCCATTTGTCTAAGTGTGGATGCAACTCACAGAAAGTGAAATTAGCAGGAAGTAAATTAGCAAGGTGATTATACACTTGCATTTATATTCTGTTTCTCTCATATATACATTTTTAGAAGCTTAGATAATTCTGCAGCCATGGCACACATCGTTATTTCAAAAGGTCCACCTTTCAACTTTGTAAAAATTATCATAGTTCCTTTCAATAGAAATGTCTGTCTTGGGAAAGGCCATGGCTGAGGGTGGTAAATTAAAGACATACACTGGATAATTACAGAGCATCCTGATTAGCTGGTTATTTTTAATCCTGTAGATCATTCACTCTGCTATTTCAACCCAAGCCCAGCCTGATCCCTGCGGTGCTTCCACATCAGTCACCTGCAGCCTCAGCATGCTGAGGCAGAGCAGTGCAAAAGCACATTCAGATGACTATTCCATATGAATGTGCACATCTGTATTAAATACAACAGGCCAAAGGTGTGTGTGGGGAAGTGCTTAAAAAACCCTTAACTCAGAGGAGGCCAGAGATGGAGGGCTGCTGCCATGCATTCAGCACTTTTAAACAAATACTTCATTGTCTTATTTATACTTTCACATTTTAGGAAGTAGTTTATCAGGAGGTATAACCTATTGTGTTTTATATCTGCTTTTTTCATGGCTGCTTGCAGAGCTATGTGATTTCTCCAAGCTGCCAAAGAGAAGGTGTAGCTCAGTCTGAGAGCTCAAGGATAGCATTAAACCAAGCTGTGAACTGGTCCAGTACAGCATCCAGCTGCTGAGAAGGAAAACAGCCATCGGATCCCTGGGATGTTTGGCTGAGTGGCTGGATTAAGGCAGTGTAGTATAAAAAACATTTCATTAGATATCAGATCTTCACACAGCCTGGTACAAGTTTTGAGTAGGTTATACAGAAGTAGAACCATAGAACAGGTAAGAAATAAATGGCTCTCAAACCTTTTGCCTGATATTCCAGACCAAAGGCTGGGAGAAAAGGGCTTTGGAAAAGATGAGGGGGCAAGATTTGGGACTGGGTACACTGTAAACCCTTACAAGATGAATTGCCAAGTCACAGAGCAAAGACAGACACAAAACCAGGGAAATCTGCTCAGCCAAGCTCACTGTTTTCCTGAGAAAAATTAAGGGTTTCATAAACATTATACAATCCTTTTTGCTGCCATGAAGTAGCAGAGGAATTTTCCTATTTGGAGAAAGACATTCAGTGGGGTTTTGAGGCAGAAATACAGTGAACAAGAGCACAACGAGTAGTTTTATCAAATGAAAACTTGTTTCGGCAATATGTGTGACTATTTCAACGGAAAGAAGAATATCCTGACAGTCAGAGGCTTTAATTTCTGGGACTGCAAGGCTCCTGCAGTGTCCATGCACCTGGCTGGCATCCCTCAACTTCATGTCCTCTGTTATCCCAAAGGTTGGTAGTTCCCAGCCTCTTGTCCAGGCCCCCACCCAGAGCTCAATGTGAATTCCAATCTCCATCTCAATCTGCAGCTTTTGAGCCCAGCTACCTGGACCAAGTGTATTCCTCCACAGCACTACTACACAAGCTGACACAACTACTGGAAGGAAAAAATGCAACTCTTTTCTTTAAAACTGGATACCAAAACATTTAAAATTCCACAAAACGAGATATCCTATTTTCTATTCTACTTCAAGGCTTCAGACGTGCCCCATGATCAGGTACCATAATTAAGTTCATAATACATGGCATTTCCAACACAGACTGAACACCTGCAGTATTTCAATTCAGTTTTTATTGAAAAACAGTGTTTGCCTTTCACATCTGCACACGTATGTGCACATATATCCATGAAGAGATATTCTGCACAGTACTAAATTTCGGATTATTTGAGGTCCAACAGCTCAGATGCCTCAATAGAGATTCTTCACCTCCTTTTGCTGTTTGTCTGAGATACATCACAATGTGGGTCATCCCTATTAGGGCGTGATATAAAACTCTTTCTTTTGACTTTAATTGCCCTTGCACCAGACCTCTAATTCGTAGTTAAAAGTCTAAATAAAACACCTCACCTAACAGCAGGACGATCAGTTCATTAGTCTAATCTCCGTAAAATTCCACCACAGAAACAGTCATAGAAAACATACTGATTTATCTCTGAGGCACTGCCTGTTTCAGTGACCACATCCATTCTACTGAAAAGGAAGAGTCAGAGAGGTTTCTTTCCTATTTTTTAAAAAACAGCAACAAAATAAACAAACACCACTCCCACCACCCCCATTCCACACTTCCACAAGACATCAATATAGTTATTAAAAGTAGTCTTTTTCCCGGAACAACATACACTGAAAACACTGTCTCCATGGAATACTTTCTCCCATAGCCCAGAGCCATGAAATGCTATAAAACTAATGGACTTCAAACTGTGACAACCTCACCACACTCTTGGAAAGTCAGTCTCCTGTGGCTCCTCAAGTTTTGGCTCTGCCCACTCACAACCCTTGGTTCAGATGGTTCTTTTTCCCCTCACAAATCCTCCTCGACCTTTGCTAGCAGTTTTCCAGCTTCATAGTCAATACTGACCAAAAAATGCAAATGCCTGTGCAAGGAGGAGGCAGACTGTAGGAATGTGCACTCACATGGGATATGGATGCACTTGCTGTAAAACTCAAGGGGAGGACTGGAACAGACAGCAAATCCACCCAGCAATATGCACATTTAGGCCCTATTCCCTACAGATCCTGTCCCTTAATTTTACCTGCTCTTAACTGCTATCAATTCCTGCATTTTTGTTCAGTAGCTCTGTATGCAAGGCATGCTTTAGTCCTTCATGATTGCTATCACTTCAGCTGGTTGAAAACATTCTCCTCCTTCAACCTTCTGTGATGCTGATTAGATAACAGCTCAAGATGCTGAAAAAATGCCGAACATTGAGAAGCTGATTGGTGGTTGAATTTCAGATTCATCCCTATTGATAACTGGAAGTGTTATAATGTAAAAGAAATCAAATACATAAATTTAAAATCTTTTCTTACCTCACTGAAATAAAAACTATTACAATATTTTGTTATTTACAGTTCTTTTGCTGCGAATTCCACATCCACCAGCTCTAACACAGAAAGAACTTGTAGTTCTCTAAGTGCAATAGAATACTAAAGAAAAGTCAGGTTACAATACATTCTTCTCACTTTTAATTAAAACATTTCCTGGTACAGTAAAAGCCTGCTGGTTAGGTAGGGCATAACTCTGCATCCTTGCAGTCCAAAATGAACTGTCATGTTATTGATAATGTATACAAGCTTCTCCATTGATTTTATTGCTTTTCCAGTTGTACACAAACAATAAAAACCTCGCCTACAAATCCTGTCACCACCTAGAGTTTCATAGAATACACTCTCACAGGGTGCTTTACTCTGCCTTTCTGAAGCCAAGCAACGCCCCTATAAAATACTCCAGTGCTTGGCTTAAATGATCTCTGCTTCATTTCATCTGATCACTTCTAGTTCTACCTTCTCGCTGTTAAATGTCCCTGCATAGTCGTTTACAGCTCTGCGTTCACACAAAACAATCATTCCATCACATTACACACTCCATCATTTTATTAGCTTCTTGCAAATAATTTTCTGCAAGTGCCCCAGTTTTCAATGCTATTTTAAATTCATTTGCCGGTTTATCAGTGCCCTGCTGGTGTTGACTGGGCACCAGACAACTCGAGGTGCCCCACGGAGCTGTAACACCAGCAGCTCCAACTTTCACTGCAGTGAGTAATTCCAGAGCACCTCCAGGTCTCCACCACCACTGGTCTGAGTCCAACATAAATAAACAGCACACAGTAATTATCCTCATGCAACTGTCTGGCAGCCCAAACAAATGAGCTGTTCCCTGTCTTGCCTCCAATTCTCTGCATAGAAAAACACCACCAGGTTTTAGCTCGCAGTTGTGTTGGCATCACACAGAGGATAAGGAAGAAATCCACAATACCCCAATTACCTCCCCGGCTTAGACACGGTTGGTGGAGGGTGTTGTGATGTGAGGTGTTGAGAAGACAGTTTCCCCAGAAATCTGATTTCTCATGCTGCTAGATCACTACATGCCTGGAAAACAAATGCCTGGAAGCACACCATCAGATCGAGGCTTTAGAAAAACCCTGAGATGATATTCTCTCCGAAGTATCTGTATGTCATGTGACTTAGAGGTCAGTCAAGTGATTACCAGAGATAGACTGCTTTTCTTCAGGACAAGAATATCATGTGACAGATAAGCCCTTACTAAAAAAAAAAATAAAGTTTAAATCTAAACTCCAGCACTTATTTTCAAAGTGTGAAGCATTTATCCTTTGACAGCTGCGTTGAGCCCTTCAGAGGAGTGATGCAGGTGAAACCACTCTGCCAGACAGATGCTGGTACAGAACTCATAATGGGACTTGCTGCAAATCACCTGCTCCGTTCAAAGCACACAAGTATCCCAATTGCTTCAAGACCAATTTCCATGATTGGTGTTAAACACATGCTCAAGCTTTTGCACGATAACAGCCTCGGGGCAATAAATGTTTTGTGAATAAAAAAGAAAAACAAACAAAAAATTTGTCTTTTGGTTCTGACTCAGGACACTGCTGATTCAAGGTGGTCCCTGCTGCCCATGGCACTGGTGGAGGTGACAAGGCTGGAGAGAGCCAGCGTTTCTATCTCCCAGCACCATTTTTTAAAGAAATATTCTCTCATCCTGTCAAGAACGTCTTGCAGAAAGGCAAAAGAAAATAAGAGAGAAATCTCTGCTACCTCTCCTACTGCAGGATGAGGGCGACCAAAGTCCAATGAATGAGACATAATTTCATTGGAGGCATTTTGAATATTTAAGATTAAAATAAAACGAACACCCCAATCTTCCACCATACACCGAAAAATCTGAGCAGGTCTCATTTGTCAGTACATTTGCCTTCAAAATGCCTCCAGCAAGGTGGGAAGATGAAACTGTGCCCATTTTTCAGACGAGTTATGGAGGCACAGAACAGCCAAGCTGGCAGCCCAGGCCCAGAGCCGATTAGGAAGGAAAAAGCAGAAGGTCACTTGTGTCCCACAGTTCCATGGTTAGCAGACAATGTTTGGGAGTTAATGGCATTACGTGCTCTGTGATGCTGATCTGTGCAGATAAACGTGACAGGCCTCGGTGATGGCTTCATCAGAGGGAACTGCTGACTCAATATTCAGCCATAATGGCAAGAGCTGTTTATGTGCATACACTGAAAAACAACAGATGACTTCTGGAGCAAAACACATGGGGAAAATTCTTTCTTGAGGCAATACAAAAGAGCTGAAGTAGCTAAAGCACTTTCCCACAGTGACTGTGCAGTAAAGTAAATTAGAGCTCTGAACAGCAACCATCCATTATCCCATGTAGTTTTAGCAATTCTGAGATTAATAGCTGGAAAGGGCCAATAAAACAGTGTTAGAAGAAAACACACATCCTTTTGATGAACTGCCCTCCACTCCTTTCAGATCACTTCATACCTCAACAGAAAATCTGAAGTTTGAAATATTCACTGTAGCATTTTTTCTACTAGTAGTGCCATTTAAGTTATGCTTTACACTTTCTAGATGAATGAATCACATTAATTATTTTTTTTCCCCTCTGACCCTTCAGCCAAATTAGGCTACTTCCAGAGTTGAAGGAGAAAATGCAATCATTAACGCTTCCAAACATCCATTTGGCAGAAAAACATGTGGAAGGGAAGACATTCCTGTGAGCTGCGAGAAATCATTGTCTATTACACAAATACCATCTTCGCCTTTATTGTTGGAGCTGTCTTTCACTTACAAAAATTTTACTTGAGATAGGATTAGACTGTAAACAAGTGTATTTGAAAATCACAACTCTGAGACAACCTTCCAAATAAATAAGAAGTTATTCACACTTGTGTTGGGAGCCAACTCTACTAGGTTAGAATGGTAAAACCAGCAGCTTGGAGAGTTTCATTCATCTATCTTCTAACTCTTATCAGTTCTTCCCAGCCCTCCATCAGAGATCACAAAACTGTTATTCCGAGAGCTGAAGCTGATTTCCTGGATCATTTTACTCAATGGGAATCTCATTTATTATTGAAAATAACAGAAACTTGACCTTCCCTGGAGACTTTTTCAGAAGTTCAGACTGGAGGTGAATTTGTCCAACCTGCATAATACAAGTCAATTCCTCCCAGGGTAAAGCAGCATTCAAAGGGAACGAGGCTGGTAGAATTGACCCTTTTGTGCATAATTAATACAACCATTGATCAGCCACAGCTTGGATTAGGAATTTTTCTGAAAGATAAATGCATAGTGATGAACTTACAAACTTTTAAAAAGCCAAACTTCAAGAAACTGGCTTTGATCAATGAGAGCCTCTTGCTACCACAGACCTAAGCAGGTATTTTCCATGGCACACAGATCAGGGTCATTCACAAGGAATGTTCACAGCAGACAGCGGCAGCTGTGACTCTTGCTCGTCACAGATCTACATACAGCCTCTCTAATGGACAAGTGAGTGATTTCCCGCTTTATTCCCCCCTTGGTGTGTGCAAACAATTCCCATTGGAATCAGTAAGAGTGTGGAGTGTGTGGCCATGAGAAGACACAATGGAAGCTCAGATGAAGATATCCACAGGCTATCTGTGGTACTGTTTCATGACCTTTAGCTTACACACCTCATCTGTTTGGAAACCATGACTACAAGCTACCACAACGTGTGAATCTATAAATAACAATGAAATAATCTAGAGTGGTATACCTGCTAGTTAGGTAGCAATGGTCACAATATTTATAGAACTGGATTTATAAAGCTGCTTATTCTCAGACATCCAGGGCTTGCTTTTCTACCTCCCGGGCCCAGCAGTAGTGCAGAGGAAAATGAGTAGTTTGTTTTGTGTACACTGTGTTACACAGGCCAGTAGCTTTGTGGACTGCTGATGGCACCTGTTTACTTAGTGACATCCTATTTTCCCATACACTATTCCCAGGGTGATATTTAAATGTCTAGGTAAAAACTACAGCACTTACAGGTAGATTTTGAGAGAGATCAACATCAAAAACTCAAGTTTGCATGAGGACTGGCTCTGCACTAGCAGCTACAAGTGGTCCCGATGGTCAGTGGCTTTGAAACCATGAAGAGCAAAAAAATAACTCTATCACGTCTTTCATGGATGACGCTAAGCCAAAGCTGCTCTTGGCCTTCAGGTAGAGGAATGGATTAAATGACCTCCTTCAAGGGTCTCCTCTGAAGTTTGCAAATCACAAGAGCTGGCAACACTATGATCATGTAGCAGAATTTTCAAGAGGACAATGTTGTTGTAAATAATGTCAGAATTGTAAAGTGTGCTGGTAGAAGAGGATTTTTCTTTTCAAAGGTATCCAAGCCAACTCATTAATCTGTTTAGAGAAGGCCACTTTCAAATGAGATTTTACGAAGTGCACATCTACACTGCAGTCACTCGAGGACAGAGCTCAGCAGTCAAGTATTAATGGATTTGTTAGGGCAGGTGCTGACTCTTACCAAGGGCAAGAGATCGTGTGTCCGCATTATGAGCAACTTCAAATCCAGCCAAGGACCTTTACACACCTGTGATCAAAACTTTCCAGCACAGACAGAGCCACACACTCAATCACAGAATATCCTGAGCTGGGAAGGACCCACAAGGACCATAAGGTCCAATTCCTGGCCCTGCACAAGACACCCCAACAATCTCACTGTGTGCCTTAGAGCATTGTCCAGACCCAAACTCTTCCCCCAAGACCCTGGCAGCCCACCAGGGCTGGGAGAGGAATGATGATGGAGGAGGGATGGAGGAGGGCGCTGGGTGGGGTTCTCAACTGCCTGGCTCTGCCCTACTCTGCATGCTCCAGGATTGTATTCAATAATTTGTACATATAAATTTTATATATATCGTTATACAATCATTCCAATAGAACTGTTATATATTGTCACGTATAACCCTATAATCAGAATGGTTGTTATGGATCATTACAGCTGCAGGGACCACGGCCCCTTGCCGGCAGCGGCTCCGGTGCCCGCCGGGGGCCCCGCTCAGCCTCCCCAGTCCCGCCGCCAGAGCAGCGGCTCCAGCCCAGCATCCCCCCGGCACAGCCTCGGCTGCCTCGTTCCACAGAGCCCTTCATTCACAGCAACACAGCAACGCCCCGAGCCGGCACCTCCGAGGACCTCATTTCCACCCCCAAAGGAAAATTCTCTCCCCCGTAAGTCCGGTTTTACCGCAGCTCCCGTGCGCCGGCGGCTCCGGGCGATCCCCGCGCAGCTCGGCTCAGCCCCAGCGCGGGCAGCCGCAGCCCGCCGACCCTCACACCTCCGCACGCAGCCTTACATCAACCGGCGCCGCGGATTAAAGGTTTCAAAGCCTGCGAGGTGTTGCGGTGCCGCGCAGATCAGCCAGGTGCCACCTGCCCCGCCAGCTCCCAGCCCTGCTCACCTCCGGGTGCCCCCTGCCCTGCCCTGCCCTGCCCTCCCCGAGCCGCCTGCGCNTCCCTTCCCTTCCCTTCCCTTCCCTTCCCTCTTTCCTTCTTTCTTCCAGGTCTAAAAATCTTCCTCTCTCTCACAGACAGTGTTTCAGTCACTCTCATGGGCAAAAATAGCTGTGATCAGCAGGAAAAAAAAAGCCTTGTTTTTTATATAATTTCAGTTATGTCAGATTTTCCCCCAACTCATATCAAAATCTTCGGATCATGTTAGCTGTTAAACCTCTACTAAATTAGAATTCTCTCTTCCTCAGCTGCTTCTATCCCACAGCAAAGGCAGAGGATAACCTGTTTCTCCTGGAGACTGAAACTGTGTCATTACAGGTGATGCTGTTACCCTTGGCCCACAGGTAGCACAAGAGTCAAGTGACGCTCTCTTTCAAATGAGTAGCTTGGACCTTGGGCTAAGGTCCCGACCTTCTCACCAAAGACGGATGAGAAGTTCAGATGGGGACACCCCTCCCACACTGGACCATAAGATCACTTCTACCTCCTTTTTGCACTAAGTAGTAATGGCTGTAGAAGACACCAGTTCACCCTCATGATCTGATACACTTCTTGTCACAGCAAAGCAAACGGAAGGCCAAGTCTGTCACACAGACTGCGCTGATTCACCTGCAGTCAGAAGCAGGACTCATCTGTCAGGTCATCCAGACATGAAGGTGTTCCTAGTGGTTGAAGCCTGGAAAGTTCTTTTTTTTTTTTTTTTTTTTTTTTTTTTTTTTTTTNCCCCAGTCCCGCCGCCAGAGCAGCGGCTCCAGCCCAGCATCCCCCCGGCACAGCCTCGGCTGCCTCGTTCCACAGAGCCCTTCATTCACAGCAACACAGCAACGCCCCGAGCCGGCACCTCCGAGGACCTCATTTCCACCCCCAAAGGAAAATTCTCTCCCCCGTAAGTCCGGTTTTACCGCAGCTCCCGTGCGCCGGCGGCTCCGGGCGATCCCCGCGCAGCTCGGCTCAGCCCCAGCGCGGGCAGCCGCAGCCCGCCGACCCTCACACCTCCGCACGCAGCCTTACATCAACCGGCGCCGCGGATTAAAGGTTTCAAAGCCTGCGAGGTGTTGCGGTGCCGCGCAGATCAGCCAGGTGCCACCTGCCCCGCCAGCTCCCAGCCCTGCTCACCTCCGGGTGCCCCCTGCCCTGCCCTGCCCTGCCCTCCCCGAGCCGCCTGCGCATCCGCACCTCCGCAGGCTGCCTCAGCCTCGCACAGCCCTCGGGCAGCACAGCCCGGCAGCCCCCAGCACTGAAACAATACCGACTAAGTTTAAATGATACTCTGTACAACCCTGGAGGCAGCTGCGGATGATGATCGTGGTCCAGGCCAATGAAAGCTGGTAACACGCAAAGGAAAGAACGTATTTAGAAGGACAAAAAGAGATGGATGAACCAAAAGGCCCATGTTCCTCACCTCTCGGCTTTGTACAGGGCTGCAGTTTCCTCAGTTTTGTACAGGGCTGCAGTTTTCTGGCTTAGCACATCAGGAGACCATTGTGATCCTTCCCTCCCCTCCCCTCCCCTCCCCTTCCCTTCCCTTCCCTGTTTAAAAGTGTGAACTAGCAGTACCAGCAGTCTCTGCAGATTCCTAGTATTTGCTTGATCAGGCAAATACTAACATCTTCCTCAGTTTCTCAGACTGTCCTCCTTTAGCCATTTCTCAGTGGTTTTAATTTTTAAATATCAGTTCTCATTCAATTATCATAAATTCCTACATTTCAAGACAAAGATTTCTCAGCAAAGCTGAATTTACAGTGCATCAGATGTTATGTGTTAATCACAGAAATATATTGCAACACTAGTCTCAAAGTAGTAAAGCAAACAGCAGCCTATCCATCAACTACTTGGAGAAAACACAAAGAAGAGGTGAAACAGGTCATATTTATTCTGTGGGGGTGGGAGAATCCATACATGGATGCATGCAAGATTTGAGGAGAAGTCAATGCACAGAAAGATCATACTACAATTTATTATTCTACAACATTTACCTACTAACTTGTCACTGCAAAACATAAGTTATAGGGGCTTCTCTCACAACAGATTGAAGAGAAATGAACATAGAATTTATATGAATTATCTTTTGCCATACATTTATTCATCANCGGGTCGTGTTCTTTGTGCGCGCTCTGAATTGTTTTTTTTTTTTTTTTTTTTTTTTTTTTTTTTTTTTTTTTCTTTTTATCCTGGTTGGAGAGCCTGAAGGAAGGGCAAAGTTGGCTACCTCCCTCTCTGAGAGCTAGCTTGGTTCCCATGCTAAGATTAAAGAGCAGAATATGTAAAGGTTTGCATGAGGGGTTCACACCTCAATTAGGAAAGCGTAAGAGAGCAGCGGAGTTATGTTCATCACTTCTGGAAAACAAAGTTTCCATCACTCACCAAGAGCTTCCCAGGGCAAGTTTCTAACCCATCTTCAGCGCAGTCCCACCCTTACTCTGTGCACATCCTGATTTGTGAATGATGAATTTGTGCTATAGAAGTAAGCCTGGTTTACAGGGGTCAGTCATTTCCTACACCCCATGCTCAGAGTGGAAAGAGTTTGTCATCAGGCAGCAAAAAGCTAAAGACCTGTCAACACTTTCTAGGCAACAAGTTTATACAAAGTCTTGTATGAAAAGCTTCTTGCCCTTGCTCCTCTCCTTGTGCGTCTCTCAAAGGACATGCAAATAGTTAATACTCAATTACCTTGATAAAATTACACATCTCCGCCGCTCTGCATGTTTCACCTCCTGGCTCAGTGAAAACAAGCAAGACATCATTTCTGGAGTCTAGGTGCCTGCACACATACAAATAAGGACCAGTAGTGCAGAACAGGAATGCATTACCCTTTCAAAGCTCTGCTGACACATGGGTCCGGGCTTCATTATCACCTCTGGAGTTTACAGCAGTGTATGCTATAATTAGAAGTGTGTCAGAACTCAGAGAGAGCACTGCAATCATCACTGGTCTCTGCTGGCATGAATATGATAAGCAGCAGAGCATGAGGCAGAACTTCTATCCAAGTTCTTAAACAGGGATGAGCTATCACCCTCTCCTGTTTGGAAAAGACCATATTGAATGTTTTAAAGAAGTCAGGCTGGTTCACTCGGCAGAAGCCCTTGGTTACTGCCAACCTCCTGCCTTAATGCGTGATGTTGCAAACAGGGCAGGGGGTAACAGGAGGGAGAGCAGTCTGCAGTGAGAAAAAGGGTTCAAAATACCACTAAAAACGTAAAGAAAAACAGCTGCAAAAAGCTGACCTCTCACATGCCAAGTACCATTTTTATAAAGGATTAAATATATATAAAAGGTTTTTATACAATCCTACTAATAGATTGTTAAATATGTATACTCAAATGTTTCCTGGAGTAGAACAGCTCTGCAGGAGTCATTCCTCACCCTTAAATATTCACAACATTTTGGCAGACTGGCTAAAACTGGAGCCCACATATTTTATTTTTTTTTCTTTTGTTGCAGCAACCAGCAAATCATTCTGTGCTTGTGCATTACTGATATTTTCATGGCTGTTTGCTAGCTTCAGGTGCTTAATAGTTTTCCAAAAGTGCATTAAACCCCAGTTTGTAACAAGGTTTTACACAACTGACATCCCAAAGAGGAATTTTTTTATGGGTTTATTTAACTGCTTAAAGGCTGATTGCAAACACTTATCTCTCACCACTGGAAGGACTATAAAGCTAAAGTGAGATTTTATATCCTCATTTTAGGACACTAAAAGTATGGCACTGTAATAGAAATGCTGACATTATCCAGTTATGGTGGTGCAACCTCTCTACCATAATTATGTTCAGTTGGAGATAATAAGCAGTGCTGATTCAGGAGAAATCTCTGATTGGGCTGGAAGATGGAGAAGTGCAGGATAATCTGTTTCCTGAGTGGCAACAGCAGGCCTAAAGAGCATAAACGGAGGAGCAGAGTTGGTAAGGAAACAACAACAAAGTCCAATCATGACTCCTCAGAGTCGCTCTTACTCTTTTTGTTGTTCATATGATTGCAAGAAACCTAAAGGACTCATTCAGGACTTGTCCTAAAAGGACATTGTGACATTAACCTGGAGGAGTGAGCAACACCAATGGCAGAGAAAGGTTTGATTACATGACTGAGACCCAGTCAAGAGAGCACAGAGCCCTGATTTTCAAAAGAACTGTGTTCCTTTCTGGCCTTTGAAAAACCAAACCCCTTCGAAATAACTCAAGTTCACCACCAAAAATGAAGGAAAAAGAAGAAAAAGATCTCAACATTCATGTGCATATTAAAATGTCTGAATAACCTGCAAAAAATTGCCTTGAAATCTCCGACATATGGAAAAAAGCCCAATTAGAATTGTTTCGATGAGTAATTTCTTTAAAAAAGAGGGATAAAGTCTTTCCCTTCTTCCACCTTTTTTTTACTTTGCTTTGAGAGATGGTGAGGAGGGGAGGATCAGACAAGACAAGCATTTTGCTGAAAATTATTAATTCAGTTCAGTGTTTTCCTAAACTGTTTCTCCTGCCATATATAATTTTTTACATATTTACACACTAAATTTCCTATTAAATGATCACTCTCTCAAAAAATGGTTGTTTGATTGATACAAAAAAATCCAAATGCATCACTATGACTGGCTCTAATTACTATTAATAAATACATAATGAACATTGATAAGATTAACAAACCATTCCAAAAATTTGTTACTATATTCACTCCACAGCTGAAACTCCAAATTAGCAGTAACGCCAGCAGGCTATTAATATTCTCAGATTAACAAAACGCAAGCAGATCATACAAGCATGAGCTTGAATTTTGCAAAATAAAATACCTGGGCAAATATTTAGCACAAAAGAAAAAAGCTGGAAGTTAATATTTGTCTAGCATGGGGTATTATGGAGACAGATGAGTGGGAGCTGCAACGTTTATCTGGAGGGAGGGAATGTATTAAGGCAACGGAGCACAATGTCCTTACCCATGGCATGGGACAGAGCTGCTGAGTGTCCCAGCGGTCTCTGGATGCTGATGATTTTTAGGAGCATGGCTCCACATCCAGCTCCACGCCGGGGCTGGCAGCAGGTAAGGATAGGGGAGAAGGGCCCTCCTGGCACGAGAGCCAGGCTCCGATGGGTTCAGGGGTAAAACCTCCTGGGAGCTGATGGAAGCAGGAGGTACCGGCCGAGCATCACCCTGTCCTCGCTGCCGCGTCCCCAGCAGGGCAAGGGGAAGGTGCTTCCCTTTGCCCATCGCAGCAAGATCCCAGGGAGAACCTGCAGGGCCCCCCACACACCAGCAGCCTGTCCCCTCCCTGAGGGCAGAGAGCTCGGTCCTGGCTAAAAACCAGCCCCTGTCTTCCTCCCATCCTCCCCAAAACCATCCCACTCCTCAGCCCAACCTGCAGCTCTGCCCGCCCAGCTACCTGGCACCACCTACTGCTCTGCAGGAGAGGTCAGGGAGGAATACACACTTTCTGCTTCCCATTTGTCTCATGCCCCAAGGCACTCACCATTTAACATGTATTTCTTTTTAAAGTAAGTGGAATTGAAATAAATCCATACTGTTCGCCAGTTTCCAGCTTACATAATCAAAGTCAACTGTGCATTCACAAATTCCTCCCTTCTCTGCAAGCTAATCTGACAGTAGCAGGGGGGGGAAATAATCTCCTGTGGCATTGTCTTGATTTCCCCAGGAAAATAAAATGCCTTCAGTTTATAATGACTTAGTAATGAATTTAATATTTTGAAATCCATAAAGGAACCTCAATAATAAGATCTTTAAAAACTGCAGACACAGTCAAAGCAAAGACAAAACAAAGGAGGCAGAAATATGTTTGAAATTAAGTGGAGACAAATCACAAAGACACGGATATGAAGAAGCAAGGCAATAGGTGCAAGCAGGAGAGGGGGAAGAATCCATTCACCAGCCTGAGTTCACCCATTCAGCATCCACTTCCATCAGATACTGAACAAAACAAAGTTACTGCAGCTACAGTTTTCTTCACTTATCCAAAGGACTTAAATGGAGTTTTCATATACAGAAATATCAGAGTTTTCAAACCTTTTGTTTGAAAGTTGATACAGGCACCCTGGTTAAATCCAAGTCGATGACTCCACTACACTGGGAAGTGCTGAGATTTTAAGACAGAGAAATATCGGAGTTTTTAAACCTTTTGTTTGAGAGTTGATACAGGCACCCTGGTTAAATCCAAGTCGATGACTCCACTACACTGGGAAGTGCTGAGATCCAGACATTTTCATGGCTTAAAATGGCTGAAGCAGTTCAAGGCTTCTGTAACTTTCTGTGCACAACACCATGGAGCACAGGAGAAGGGTCTCTTTCCTGGCTATACACTATTTTAAATTTAACAAAGCCAATGTAATTAGTCCCATGAGCACCCCTCCAGTAACAGCTTCAGCTCCCAGCACTAGTGAGCTGTATGCTATGCAGTAATTATGCTACCAAGCTGTCAGAGCCTCCTTATCTGCATGCAAATTAGTTCATATGCTATACATCTGCTGTAATGACAGTATTAAACCAAGAATTTTATAATGAAGCCATCCTCTTTATAGCAACATAGCACAATTACTTTATTAACATATTGCACATCTATGTCTGTAACTGCTCCCAGTCAAACAGATGAATTTTCCATTCCTCCATACAGCAAGATCTTCACTCCTCTCCCTATATCTGTAAATAAACACAAAGAACAGGAACGGGGAATATCTAAACCAACTCTGTACAACACCACTCCTCTATTGTTCCCGGGGAAGTACCGCACCAAATGCCACTAAAAAGCGTGCAAGGTGAGTTAAGTATTCCCGAGATGCTCCAGAGGGTTAGGAGATGGGACAGTAATCATCAAATCAGCCGCTCTTTGCTCCCGGCCTTGACATCAACCATCAGCTTCGGTCACCCAGGGGCTGCCGGCACCGAATGGTGGCGGGGGGGACCGGGGGAGGGAACAGGAGGAGGGGACAGGAGGATGGACTGGAGGATGGGAGCGGGGAAAGGGGCCGGAGGATGGGCTGGAGGATGGGATCGGAGGATGGGAGCGGAGGATGGGATCGGAGGATGGGATCGGAAGATGGGACCGGGGGATGGGACCGGGGGAAGGGGACCGGGATCNCGATCGGAGGATGGGATGGGAGGATGGGACCGGAGGATGGGATCGGAGGATGGGATGGGAGGATGGGACCGGGGGATGGGACCGGGATCCCCCGCACCCCGCGCCCGCCCGGCGCACGGAGCGAGAAAGCATGGCCAGCAGAGAAAACCCTTCACTAGCGAGCTGTGGGCAGCGCAGACGCGGCGCCTGGGAGGATTGGTGCCTGGAAAAGGCACAAATGTTGGCAGCCCCACGGCGGAGAGGGCGCGGGGATGCGGAGGTGGGACCGCTGCCCATCGCAGCGGCCGTGCAGGGGAAGCATCTTCATCCCTGCCCCTCCGGAACGGGCAGCAGCGCTTCTCAAAACACCAGCACCAGACCTCAGCCCCAGACCTTTTGCCAGCGCCAGTGTTGGGAAAGTTTGGTGGCTGCTCGGCCCCAGAGCTTTTTTTTTTTTTTTTTTTTCTGTTGTTGTTGAGGTTTGGAATACTTTACGAAAGTTATTTACGGTAACTAACCTCAAATAAACAAAATTGATAGAGGACTTGATTAAATTTCCTCGTGGGCAGTTGATAAGTTCTTCAATTTTGTGAGCAACTGCTCAATTCTTCTACAATTAAGAATAATAATAAAAAAAACCACCAAACAACCAACCCAAAAACCCACGCAGAAAGTTATGTGATCAGCTCTAAACCTTCAGTAGATCTGCACACCTATTTCTCAGTTTAGTTCTGTTTTTAACCATCCAGCTATGTTACCCATTTATCTGCACTCCAACCTTCTTGCAAGGATGTACCCTTGAAGCCACCTAGCTGCCTCTCCAGGGTGATAAGGAAAGGTCATTTATAATACTGGGGAATATCAATTCTGGGACCTTATTCCATTTACTTAATCTGATACAGGTTATTTATACTTTTGACCAACTGATTACTTATTTAAAATCATCTTGGGAATGGAGCAGCTGTGTTTCACAGGCATCCTCCAGGGGCAGGAACAAAGACAAGTGGAAGTGGAGGGAAAAAACCAAACAGAAAACCTTTTCCCCTTTTCATGTTATATATCCCCATGCACCAAAAGGTGCGGATAGGTCTCCACCAAAGTTTCAGCACTACTTTGTTCTCCATGCAAATCACCCCTTTCATCAATTATCTTAAAGCCATTTATAAACACAACTGCCATTTCAAAGCCACAAGGAGATAGGTGAGAATTACCATGGACAGCACAAAGATGTTCAAATACTAAACAAATCCAAATTTTCCTTTAAAAATCTATATTTACAGCCTTAGTAAAGCCCTGAGTAGTGACACCACAGTGCATAAAACAACAAACACAAGAGCTAGGGAAAAGCAAAGAGCAGTGCTTCTTTCTCCCCTACAAATAATTGCTTTATTTTTGTCAGCATAACCTGTAGTTTGTAGGGTTTCCGTGACATCAAATATTTGATCAGTTCATGAAAGAGATGATATTATGTGTTTGCCTGAGGGAGCAGGGTCACTGGATTTCATGACCCCAGAGTTTATTCCAGTATTTGGTTCCCATGAGAAAAGTACTAAATTACTGTTTTCCTCTGGGAGAAGAGAACACAAAATCAGAATATATCATAGTCCTCCTGCAGCTACTAACAAGATCTTCTGTAGCCTTTGACACCACCTCATGAAATAATGCAGCACAAGCCATCTTATTAGCATCAGTGGGCACCCAACCGAAGGACTGTGCTTTCAGAGCAGCCACTCGGGCGAGGAGCAGCTCCGCCGCGTCTGCTGGAAACCTCTTCTGTGGCTGTGCTGCCATTGAAATCTCTCTGCTGCTGAAGTCCCTTAGTGTCCGCCCAGTGGTTAGCTGCAGTGGAGCTTGGGTCACGTCCTGGGGTGGCACTGAGCTCACCCAGCTTTCCTGCTGCCAGGGCACACACCTCAGACTGAGCCAGGGCTTCAGCCTCCCCGTGCTCTCCGCGGCCAGACACAGCCACAGTCAAACCTGGGCACTGCTCAGGCCAGCAGCCACCTCATGATGAGCTCCAGGAGCGTCAACTGATCTGCACTGGCCATAAAGGCCTCCTAGAGCATTAGCTCAGATGTAGATGTTTGCAGTCAGGTGAGATGAATGCTACCTCAGAGCATAACCCACCCAGCATCACCCCAGTGTCACCAGCCGGGCTGTCTCAGCAGCCCTGAATTTTGGTGTCAGTCCCTCCTAATCACTGTAAATCCTCTGGATTTCACCTGACAGACTCAGCTTCTTCACCCAGTACATGAGATTGTGCATCCACCCTCCTCTCCCTCTTCCCTCTCTGCTCCTGTGCCTCTGGACACTCTCTCAGACTTGGACAGGGTTGTTTTTTTTTTTCAGATTCACTGGTACATTCTCTATCACCTCCCTCTCCCCAGTCACATATCCATGATCTGCCACAGGACAGTTCTCTCTACACCTAAGACAGAAGCAACACCTTCTGCCATCTCTTCCAATCTCCAGGTTTCTTCCAATAACTGAATGAACCACGAGTCTCTGGCTCTGCCTTGGCAGCTCAGTTACCATTGCTTCCTTACACCTCTGTTGCATTACAAATGAAGAAATTCTGCCATCAGCACGTTAATCTCCTAGGAAATAAAACCACATGCAAATCACCTGCAAGGTGTGCTGTTTTAGGTGGGACTGATAATGTAGGTCAAGTTTTATTTTAAAAATTCCTACTGATACGATTTGGAAGGAAAATCTCCTCTGGGTTGCATCTGTGTTTATTAGGAAGACTCTTATGAATTCTGAGTTTTGAATCTTCCCACCATTGTTTTTTAATCAAAAAATCACAGAAGCATATGTAATTCTCACTGTGTAGGAAGCCAACTCTATGCTCACAGCTCATGCATTTGGAAGTGATATTCAAGAAAATGAAAATCACAGTTTCACGTTGAAAAAAAGAGTAAATTTTGACAGTGAAGAAACACCCAAAGCACTTGAGAATCAGCTCAGGATCACTTCTTGATCCTGTTACAATTCTGTTTGCCCATTCACTGAGATAAGTATCATGCAGGCTTCTCTTATAAGCAAATCTCCCCGAAGCCCATTCTACTCTGGGTAGCCAATCCCTGAAGAATATAAGTTTTCCATGAGGCTCTGGCATTTTCTCTCCCTCATGGTAGCAACACTGGTGCACCTGGGAACTTGCAGTCGCACATCGGGCCACAGAAATCCTGCAGAAACACCTTGAAATATTGAAATACTGAAGTGACCTTGTTTTTTAACATATTGTAATAGACTTCATGTGTACATGACCCACATTGAAACTTAGCGTATGGGCTTTTTTCTTTCTTTTTTTTTCCTGAGCATTTGAGATTGCTATTGCTCCTGAGCGGAGTTTAATCATTAGAATATTTTAATTTTGTAATTAAAAAATATGGAAGCCAATCCCAAACTGGGAGTAAAATGACTGCCCTTCATAAAGAAGAGCTCCGACAAGGTATAAAGCAATTTATTCACTCCTTCTTCCTTCACCTAGAAATTAAATACTTCACAAAAGATCATCAGCAAGACACTCAATTTGTAGACATTAATAACCTTGGCAGTGTCCTTGCAGAGCAGAACAGCTGTTGAATTGATGGGCACCATGTCCCAGCAGGGAAAAGCTAGAGCCTTCTCCACTGTAAATTCTGTGGTTTTCTGCTTTTCAGGCACTCCTGCTCTGAGCCTTGCTTGCCAGACAGCCCTGAACAGAAATACTGCCACTAACATAGCTAACTGTTACCCTGAAAAATTGTTCTGTTCTGGCATTTAAGTGTAATTAAATCCCAGCAAGCAACCCTTGTTCCTTTCAAAAATTAAACAACAAAAATAAGTTTTTCTGAGATTTTCAAGTGCTTAAATCCAGCTACCACCATTTAGCACTGACCAGCACTGCACTGCAAAGTCCCCCTGAGACAGCTGTGCAATTAAATATGGTGAAATAAAGGAGGAAAACTCATTTCTCCTTGCCTATGCATTGGGCTAACTGCATTCACATGCTCACTTTCTGCAGCTCACCTGACTGTTTGCTTCTAACTGTAACATCTTCTTGACAAAGGCTTTACATAAGTCTCCCATCCCTCAGCAGAAAAAGAAAAAAAAGAATGCAACATCTTCCTCAGGCACACTGGGGAGCCCACCAGCCTGCAACCTTTATGTGGTGTCTCTGAAATCCTTGTCCCTGCTGTGCTTTCCCAGGCTGGTGTTTACAAGTGGGGGTAGGGACAGTAAAACACTGTCAGCCTCTAAAGATCAAAATCTATGACTTTGAAAAACTGGTCTGGGCCTGTGATTTCCGAATTCCCTTTATCTGCTGTGGTGTGTGCTCAATGCTTTGTACAGTTAGCACAATAAGCAATGTTGAGAAGAGGAATTTTGAAGGGCTTCTCACATCTTATCTATAACCATCCCCAAAGGGCAATCCTAGCTCATTTTTCCTTTTAATCTTGCCAGAGAAGAAAGGCAGCTTGCACCTAGCAACATCTCACAGAAAGCCATATGGCTCAGGATGCCAGGGACTGTTCTCTTCCCCACACCCGAACGAGACTTTACCAGGTACATGACACACAAGGGTTGCCTACAATCTTGCTTCCAAGTAAGAACTCATTTTAGTAATTACACTGCCAACTAGATTTTTTGGTATCTCACATGGTGTAAGGTCAGGCAGCAGACACTTGGAAAGACACAAAATCCAGTTTTACAATCCCACTTCTAAGGCATTCAGGAAGTTGGATTATTTTAGCAGAAACCTGAGAGGTAAAAGCAACAGTTCTGCTATTGTTTATTACCTTGTGTGAGGTGATTAATACAGCAGTTTATTGTCTCAGTTGCACAAAAGAACTATGTGCCAACTCTTCCGGCTGAGAAAAAAGCACCATGTTGCTTTGAAAGTAAAAACAACATGGAAGAGTGCCAAGGGTGAAAGGTGGAGAAAATCCAAATTTCCCTCAAGCAGAAGGAATCAAAAAGTAGAGCTGTGGCACAAAATCTCTTTCTACCTTAGCTTGTGAGTTTACAAGAGAGTTGTGGTCAGCACACTGAGAGCCCAACTGACAATCAGTAGAATAATAAAATCTTACGGGGTTGGAATAGACCTTAAAGATCACGTAGTCCAAGCCGTGCCTGCCGTGGACAGGGACACTTCCCACTAGACCAGGTTGCTCAAGGCCTTATCAATCTAGCTTTGAGCTCTGCCAGGGTTGGGGAATCCACAATCTCCCTGGATGATCTGTTCCCAGTTCCTCACCACCCTCACAGCAAAAATCAACCCAGGTATGGATCATGGCAACTGAGAAAATCAAAGAGAATCCATTGAGAAAATCAAAGTGGAATCTCCTCTAAAATGAGACCTCCTTAAACACTAGTTAATAAAAGACCTCACTAAGTCAACACACACCGTTGTCTCTTATATATTGCTATTTTATGTTGTAAAATATCCACTGACATCTCATTCCATCTGCCACCAGCAGCGTTTGGAGATCCATCCCACTGTTCTGCTCACAGTAACACGGGTGGGCAGAGGTGGTGGGCAGCCATCCATGCTACACCGTGGATTCCCAGCCGCCTTTGTCCATAATGGTCTAAAAGCCAAGGCCCCTCCTGGCAGCTACTGGCTTGTCAAGGTGCCAGCACCACCAGCTACTGTCCAACAGGTTGTTTTACAGAATCCCTTCCTGTCTACATCAGTTTGCATCATATCTTGTTGGCAATCTTGCATATTGATTTTGTGCTGAGTGTCTACACACCCAGCACAGCTCTGACCTGTGACTAATGTGCCCTTCTCAGGTTACCTCACACTATACTTAGAATAAAAAACAGTGTGAGAGCTTTAAATCTGCTGGCCAACACGCACAAGCTGTCTTCTTCAGCTTTAAGTTTAAGCCATGCTAGAACCAACATCAGTGGGACTCCTCAGCTGTTACAAACACACATAACCTTTATTATTCACAGCCCATCTGGAGATACAGAGGCCATTCCCGACAGCAGCCTACTGAAGCCCTCTGCAGCTTTTCCTTCTTCTGCACTGATGCACAGAAAAATTAGAAAGACTCTGGTTTAATAAAAATACATGCACTGTAACAGAACATGTTTTCACATCGATACAGGAACTCAGAAGGAAATAATAAAACACTTAAAAAAAAAAGAGCTTTTAAGTGTGACAGCTTTCAAGTCTGATGGCATAGAAGTCTAGAGGTGGGCCCCTCACAGAGTAGGTAAAAATTTCCATGCTTCAGTACCGTAACTTGTTTCTTGAGCTCTCTAGGAAACCTTTGTAATCACCCAGCACCTTGGCATCTAAAAGAGCTGTGCTCAGTGCAGCATAAATCCATGCCCATCCTGTCCTCAGCTCTGACACATTGAATTTCCTAAGAAAAAAGGAGGATTTAGCTACCTGGGCGATATTAGAAATATGTCATGTGGAAGATTAATTTCTGGGTAGAATGCAGGGAAGAACTTTCTTTTGCTGGACATGGGATTTTTTTTTTCTTTTTAAGCCGAATATGTCACATGCACAAAGTTTAGCTGAGATGGTGAATTCAAGTATATATAAGTGTATCTCAGTTATCATGACCACATACTTTCTGTACAAATCACATATTTTACATTTCAAAATCATATTTAACACAGAAAGGCAATCTTCTCTGAAATCTAGGATTGATTTACATAATGCACCTTTAAAGTCCCTTTTTCTATGTTAATTCCTGCTAATAAAGAAAGATGTTGCAGACACAGGTTTAAGCTCAGCACATTCTATAGTGCTCCCCCTAAAAGACTGCAGCAGAACTCTCATATAATAGCTATTCAGGAGCTACATGGTGCTTCTGTCTGATCAGGAGTCAATGTGGAGAGATAACCTATGGATCATGCATAATTCACTGCTCATTTATCCCTGTAAAGGCTGGGAGGAAAATAAAAGGGGCTGGTGACAATCCAGCAGCAGAGGCAGGGCTTTGGAAGGCACCTCAAAGGATGCCCAAAGGTGCTCACCTCCCACTGCACCCAGCTGCTCCTGGAATTCAGTGGCGCTCGGGCATTGCAGCAGAAACCTTGGCACCTCGTCCTCTGCTCTTACTTCTTCCACATATGGTGTCTTCAAAAGGCATTTTAAGACCAAAGGATGAGCCAAAAACCTGGGGAAGGCTTTTGATCATTCCCAGCATGGAAGGCCTTATGTGGCATTCCCAGTTTCTGCAATAGCAGGAAATACAGCAGAGCTGTTGCCATTGTATGTCTTTATATCTAAAGAAACATATGCTCAGAATTCAAATGAGAGAATTTACACTTTACATAGACTGGGTTTTCTTTAATGTTTCGCTTCCTCCTGTCCTCTCTTCTTCAGGTTTAAAGGAATCCCTCCTTGAAGCAATCTCCTATAGGACACAATTGTATTCTGAACTCTATTATGTATCATAACTTGGTAATATTAAAGTGGCTAAAATTCTGGAAAAGTTATAAAAGAAACTGGTGCTGAAGTTGATCAAGACTATAACCTACACTCACTAGGCAATAATTTATGGACTACAAAAGCTACTCAATCCTCCATGTTTCTCAATTATTCCCAACACAGAGTCCACACAACAAGATTAACATAAAATCCAGGCAACATCAGAAAGCAGTAACTGTTTACTATAAATCAGCCACTTCCCCTTCATTAGGCTTTGCACAGTTCATAGCATTTCCTTTCTGGAAAAATCATGACTAGTTACTTTCTGCCTTCAGAAACAAAACTATCAGTAACATTTCCACGGGGATCATCTGAAATGGATTTCTAATAATGTGCAGGTTAAAAGGTTTTCTCGTTCTCCCCTTTCTGCATCCAGCATTCAAACTTTATGGTCCCAGTGACACTATGAAAGGCACATGTGCTTAATAACAAAACTTGTAAAGAAGTGTGTCTTAAAACATATAACTGCATGTTTAAATATAGAACAGACGGGAACTCGGGCACTCATGTAATACAGAGGAACAGGTTCTATTTATTCCCCCAGCAGCCAGCCCTAGAATAGGAATAACTGACGCAGCAGATAAAGGCTCTTATCCTGGGCTGGCTGTATGTAGCACTTCATCAGGTCACTTAAAGGCACTTTGCTAAAGCAGAGATATGTTGTTATCCCTATTTTACAGCAAAGGAAAAAGCTTCCCAAGGTTACAGAAGGTCAGAAACACATCTGCAACCACCACCTACATACTGTGCTTTGTCCATTAAGGCACACTACTAGAGCGTCACAGACTGAGTATTTATGTAAACATTTAACTTGGTTTCTCAAGTTAAATGTTTACACTTAACCTAAGAGAACTCATGGTATTTTATCTCCTAAGTTGAATTGAATTAGGCCAACTTCTAATGTGCCCAGGTACACAACACTGATGGCCCTGATTTCTCTCCCTAGAAATGCAGGGACTGGTAGCATTACTTCTGCACAAATTTGGAGGAAATAAAGATGGCCCTGATGCATGTCACTTAAACAGGAAGAGCAAGAAATATTTCAAGTCCTGACAATCCAAATTTAGGTAATGCTTGCTAAATCTCAAAGTGGAAGACGCAAGACAGAGACTCCTGAGTTAATACATTCACAGCAGTTCAGAGCCTTCTCTTGGAGGAATAGCACCAAACACCATGACATAAATTAGGGTGACACATACAGCAAGCCAGTCCCCACAGATGAAACATCCTGTATTTCCCTGTGAGGGAGGTGACACCCAGAAGATATCATCCTATCTGGACCGTATATCCCCCCATACTTCCATCACAACCAAACCTGGTTTTCAGGTAACACTGAAATTATCACATCACACGGATTTTGGCCAAACCACCTGCAGATGGGAGCCCCTTCTGACCTCCAAAGGCAACAAGCAGCCCCAAAGCATGTCTGATTAGAAAAGTCCAGATTAAATGTTCTTTGTAGTGACTGTTTTCTTTGGTTACCTTTATTGTCCACCCTGCTTCTCTAGCAGGGCACCAGCCTGGCAGAGCAAGCTCAGTCCAAATATTGGAAGGCTTCAGAGTTTTGCAGCCGCCTCTTTGTTTGGCTTTCCCTCCCGTGCCTCAGTTTGGTGTCTTGTTTTAAAAGGGAAGGCCCAAAGACTTTATTTTTATGAAGTGCCTGAACAGTCTATTTGATATAAAACCTCATTTTTCAGAGGTGTCAAGTACCTTGGCTCCCACCGAACTCAAATACATCACGGCTCTGGGCAGCGGGGCTGTCCCACGGCCACGGCTGGTGGCAGGCAGGGCACACTGCTTGTCCCATGAAGGCCACCTGCAGCCCTGGGAGCACGTAAAAACCAGCAGCGTAGCTTTTTGAGATGAGGCAGCTCAGACCTATACAATCAGTGTGTGGCTGGAAGTGACAGACGGAGCGAAAATGCTGAAACAACTCCAGACTGTTGTCCAAGGGGGAGTGCAGCCTTTATTTACAACCCTCTGTTTCACAGCTCAGCCACTGAGGTTAGCCTCAAAACTTCACACAATTATCACTCGGAGGTCTGTACGTTCTGGGGGGGTTTATTCCAAAATACAGTAAAGAAACAAATGAAATGAATAAGCAACAGCTTTCACGGAGGAAGCAACTGAGAACCACTTGTGCCAGACGTTCCTGCCCAGGCTGCCCTGCCTGCCTCGGCTGTGACAGCGTGGAAACATAAAATATAACTGCACTCCCCACAAACTCACGTCTCCCACTGCGAAAACTCACACTGACAGCACCAGGGCACTCAGAGGAAGTGGCTGCAATGTTAGCATTCAGCAGGAATCATGCCACAAATAATGGAGTTACTGTTCCCACTCCCCGGCGGGAGAGGCGCAGGGCACAGGAGCGCTGATGCCGAAAGGGGCTGCACTGACAAAGGCAGACCCAGCACACTCAGATTATTAGGAGTGCTGTACTGGGAAATAGGACAATCTGGACTCTCCAGAGATCGGATTTTATTTTCATGGCTAATTTTATGACTGCAATAAGGTATTTAAGCTACCACACCCAGCAGTAACTAAGGTTTCCATGGTTTACTGAAGTCAGAGAGGATTTGTCTCATGAATTTTTACATCCTGCAAACAATCCCACTATTCTGAAAACACCTGCATAACTGTCATGGCAGTCGGTTGCCAGCCAGAGCACTTTTTCAAAAGCAAAATCACTACATCTTGACAAAACAGGAGAAAGAGAGGAAACACGGTGTGCAGTCAGCCCCAGCAGACAGGGACTGGGAGAAGTGGAACCACCCCTTCCCATCACACACAAGAAATTTCAAGTTGAAACCCATTCTTTGGAGAAGGCTGAGCGAGAGCAGATGGTCAGAACCTACCTGCAGTAGAAAAACAGTTTGCAATCTCGATTAAAAAGTTGCTGTTATGATACCATAATACACTTTTTAAGGAGCTCATTACCAATTTATTAAACATTAGGGCTTCTTTGAGACTGCTGGAGATTATTGTTTCAACTGCTATTTAAAAGTGTTCGGACTCACAGCATGGATAATTCATTTTTATGCCAATACAGATACACATATGGGGGGTATAGGGTTGTATTGCAGTTCTTCTTTAAAAAGTGGTTTGGCATGCAAAGTAAGTGTGTTTTCTCACATCTGGACCATGAACTAGATAAAATAACTTCCAAATAACAAACCATAAATTACTGGATCACTAAGTGGCACCTCTAAATAAGCATAAATATTATTTTGACATTTGGATACCTTATACAACAATAAATAAAGCCATTAATACAGACAAGTAGGCTTGTCTCCATGTTCCAGGAGGTGCCAGGCCACCACCTTTTGAAAGGGTTGTGTGGCTTTAGAGAGAGGTAACAACCTCATTAAAGCCGTTAGTCCTTTAGTCTGTCTGGAGATTTTCTCATTTGTTTGGGCTAAGACAACTTTTTTTTTTTTTTTTGTCCCAAAGGATTAACAAACAGAAGAGGAGCAGTGCTTCCTTATCCAAGTTCTTATTTTTAATAAGAAAAATAAATATTAATTAGAATACAAACCAACAAACCAAGAGCAGCCCTACTGAAGTGGATTTTTTTTTTTTTTTCAGAAACTGGGTAACCATGGAGTAGAAGGTCACAATTAATTGACTTATACACCAGGAACCTTCACTAAAGAGTGGTCAGTTTGAACTTTGGGCTCAGTAATGAGCTCTCCAGTTCCCTCTTTGACAGAATGAATCACAGCAGTGCTGCATGACTCCAGTTAGCTTCATTTTATAATTACAAGTCTGTTCTTTACTATTTTTCCCCAGCTTAAATACCACTTTTTCAAAGCGATGCTAAGGGAAAAAAGAAATGGAACCAATTTTAATGAACTCATGCAAATATAAGCCTGGTGAAATGAAATCACAGACCTAAGCAGAATACCGCATTGAACACATTTGTATGTTTTATGCTAAGCTCATCTAAATTTGAGTAATTGGACCTAATTTGGCAATCTGCACAATCCGTTTGCAAACTTCCACCGCTGAATTTTAAGTATGAGCCTGGAAAATCATTAACATTTTTATTTATCATGATGGCCCCAATCCAGCACAGTACTAAAATCTATGTTTGAATGTTTTGAATGCACATGCACAGCATCCAAGAGTTATCAGGAACTCTAATTTCAGAGAAATGTCACTGATATGCTCAGATCACATAATTTTAATCTCAAATCAACCTCAAATCAATCTCAAATCTCTGAAGCTTGAGACTGAGAGCCTTCTTCCAAAAAATCCACTACCTTTATTCCTCCTCCATGCCACGCTATCTGAAAAACATTCCCCAGATCAGACAAGTTGCACTATTGCTTCTCACCTCCACCCTTTCCTCTTCTCCAAGAAATCCTCTTACCTACTGTTTCCTCCCTCATGCA
Source organism: Donacobius atricapilla (assembly GCA_013397315.1). Lineage (NCBI taxonomy): Eukaryota > Metazoa > Chordata > Aves > Passeriformes > Mimidae > Donacobius > Donacobius atricapilla. The sequence goes on from WBMY01010935.1 coordinate 566,205, forward strand.
GATGTTCACCCAGTCCTTTTCCTTTCAGGATGGACCTGGTCCCCAGTGAGCAGTGCAGGAACTGGATGTGCATTCCATGCTCCACGAGCATGGTGGTAGCACCCACCAATCCAGTTTATTAAAGGCCAGTTCACCCACACTCTCCCCTCCATGTGTTTTGGCTGCAATGAGGGTTATTTTTGTGTCTCATCTTTGTTCAACAAAAAAATGCAATAGGTCTTGAACTTACAAAATGTTCTTGCTCCTTAAAATACTTAGTAGGGAAGGAAAAGTGTTCCCCATTCAACTGCATTCATTACCTATGTTTTGTTCTGAAGGCATCTCTGTGAAGAGAAGCTAAACCACATTCTTCTAGGTGAAAACTGCCTGTCTGAATTTGGATCAAAGTCTGTATCCATTGCAATGGGAAGATTCACAGCATCCCAGAAAATTACTCAAACCAGGGGTGTAAGCAGCCTGTCCTGGCACCATGAACCCTCTACACACACTCAGATCACCACCACTTGGCTCTGGCTGTGTCAGTAAAGCCATTTTAAATCACAGGTATAGCCAAGATCTATTAAGGCAGAACTGTGGTAGATCATATGCAAGTTTAGTTTTCCTCCATGTGTCCTCAGGAAATGTGTTAATTGCTCACAGCTCTGACACAGATTTTCCATACATCTGCAAGACGCAACAACACACACTGAAGGGAAGATCTGACTCTTTTCTGAGCATAATTGAGGGATATTCAGTACATTTCAGCATTTTGGCTTTATCCCTTCTCAAACTTCTGTTATCCACCATTTTTCTCCTGCTGGCATGGCAGGATGCAGCTCACTCACACACTTGGCCAGAAAGCTCGACTGCCCTCAGGACTCCACACGGGGAATTTTGTACCAGGACGGGAAATTTTGTACCAGGACGGCTGGTGGAGGACGGGTGTTAACTTCGTGTCATGATGAGCAAAAGCTGCAGCCCTGCATTTCGAATCCCAACATTATCCTCCCTCCTCCACCTCTATCTCAAATCAGTTCCTTATACACCAGATCACAAATTGCTGCCACAAATTAGATCCTGTATTTTTGTAGGCCTTCTTAAGAACTGTGACTTGAAGCAATGTGATTCTGGCAAGAATTCAGAGGAGCCATTCCTGGGGATTTCCCCAAATCAGAACTACTTTGCACAGGATTCATTTTGCTACCAAGACTTTCACAGTGTAGTGAGTTACAAAGACCTGCCTTCTCTTTTACCATTATCATATTGCTGTAGTCAAATTCTCTCCAAATAATCTGAGTAGCAAGAATCAGACCTTTTATTTTGCAACAGGAGAAAAATTTAAAACTTTTTCAGCTCTGACACATTTAATGCAAATTGCTGCTTGGGTGGAGAGAAGGCTCTGGTGGAGAAAAGCTCATGCCAGCTCCATCTGTAAGAACATAGGTCATGCACAACAGCATCCCACAGACCTAAGTCTCTTTATAAGGCATGAACTCACCAACCAAACCATGCTTTATGTTGGGGACACGCTGCTCTTTTGACGAGGAACTAGGAGGCCTCACTAGATGGGTGAAGAAGAAATTACCAGCTGCTCAGACAACACCAAAACCAAGAGTATACCTTCTTAAGCAATCTTTCCCTGTGACTGCATGACAAGCAACGTTCCTACACCTTGACAACTCATTCATCTCAGTGTGTCAGCTTGTAGAGAAAGAGCTGTATTAAATTGGTTTGGACTGGAAGATGTCACCAGAACTGAAGTTTAAAAATGCACCTGAGCAACAGTTCTCTTTTTACTGCTCAAAAAGAGAACTGAGAACTAACAGGGTTTAAAGGAAATAGGAATCACTTATTAATAATTGGGCAAACCCATTTTTTAAGTCACGACAAACACTGTCACATCTGAGGGAACTGAATTTCGCTAGTTGGCATAAGCTTAAACCAAGTATGTTGCACTCCCTTCAGCTTAGGCTTGTGCTTATCAAGCTCTGAAGTCTGATCCTTAAACCTCATCCAAAATGCTGAGAGACTCTTCCCTGACAACAAGGGCTCAGTCAGGTGTCTTTATTAATCACAGCTAACAAATATTTTAATTCTGGAACCTTTGGGAGGAAGGGGCGGAGTGGGGCTCCGTGCCTTGTTCCATATGAGGAGATGACAACTGAGATCTGCAGTGCCTGATTAATATTTTATGCTGAGATCCACTGGGTATGCGGTGTAATTCTGGTGGCTTGTTTTGCTCTGTGTTCGCTGCATCTCCAATGTTATTTGCAACAGCTTAGTGGAACAACAACAAAAAGAGGTTTCATTCCCGCAGGACAGCATTGGCTGACCTCTCTCACTGCTTCATGTAATTCAGAGGGAGCAACCACTAAACAGGAACTGAAAGTGCTTTGCAACTTTTAAAGGGGAACAAATGGCACCACAGATTTACATATAGATAGCATTTCAGAGAAGAATGATGTTGATTTCTTCTGCCTAGCATTTATCTACCAGGTTATCCTGGTAGCCAGAGGATGAGCCTGCAAGGAGCAGTGCTGAATACACAACTCTCTGTCATCACCAACAGGTCACTGCACTGGCATTAAAATAACATTAAAACACACTGTGGTCAATGAAAAGAGACAATGAAAGCAAAATGCATAACTTTCAGGACAATTCTACATCTGAGGACCTTACTAAGACTTTGCAGAGGTCTCTGATCTGAATTTTTAGTAGAAGAGGACTACTGTAAGATAAAACCTCACATTCTGTGGACGGGCACAGTGGGGTTTGACCCAGGCTCAGGAAATCACTGCATCCCAGAGGCCCCAAAGCAGTCCAGATACCACCAACACTGGCAGACAGCAGCTCTCCTGCCTTCAGGGGATGCAATAGTAAAGACAGCTGTTCTGAATCAACATCATCTTAACACATCTCAGAAAGCTTTCTGGTCTCATTGCAATATATGGATGGGGTGATTTTTAAATTTTATTTCCCTGCTAATCAAAGATCTTTAATAGACTATAACTCAAACCCTCCCATTCTCTTAGGAATAGGAGCGATGTTTGCAATGAACTCTGTCATAAGAAGGTATGTGTCAGGGAAAGACTGGGATATTTCTAGATCTCCAGTCTCTTTATGCAGCTTAATGCTAATGAAAGGAAACCATTTTTTGCACACAGTGAAAGGGAACAGATGGTGTCACAGTTCTGCTGTGGAATTTAAGCAGAGTGACAACCTATACAGCAGATCATCATCATGGGTGAAATTCTTTTAGGTAGTTGCATGGAGGGTTTGTTTGTTTTTTTATCTACTTATTACTATCCAAAATCTTAAAAAAACTATTTATTTCCCCCTCGCTCCTTTTTTTTTTTTTTGAAACCTAAGAAAATGGTATGATAACCTCACCATCCTACAAAATGCTAGAAGACACATGAAGACCACTCTTTCAAATACACTGTGAAGGGACAGCTGAAACACAGCACCTCGTATTGCAAACTGGCTTTCCAATCATGTATCCATCCAGACACCGGTCGCTGGCAAGGAAACCAATGAGGGCTTAAAAATGACACCGTCAAGCTGAAAATCAATGCTCTGTCTGAAAACTGGTCCTAGCTTTAATTATGCCTGTAAGGCAGATGACAGCAAAAAGAGGGGTTTTTTTTTCATTTTTAGTAATTTCATATTTTACACTTTTGGTTTGCAATATTCTATGTGCAGTTCATCTCATTGTTTCATTTCTATGTTCACCTGCTTTCATCTGGGAGAAAAGCAAAGGCAAACAAAAAGCAGATAAAAATCATAGTTGGAAATTTACTCAGAAATCGGAAAATTGAAACTGCCTTTCTATCCAATGAGTTGTTGCTGCTGTTGTTTTTAAATTGATAGTTAAATTTTTCTACCCTACTGATAACTGAGTCAGACTTATAATTTCATGTGCTGATCCTAGCAGAGGCATCTGAATCCCCACAAAGCATCACCTTCTGGTGACACAGTCCATAAGCAACCTGAAGTTTCACAATTTTTACTGTTTTCATTCCCTCAGATTCCTTTCAGCTTATTTTAACTGCCAGCATGAGTATTTTAGAGTGCATACCACTAAAAGCAACAGATGACATGCTCATCCACTCCATAATTCACATTGACAATAGCCAATCTCTGCTCAGCCCATATCCCACAAGAAAAGGGATTAATCAGGCAACGACATCCTGAACAACAAAGCTCAGGCTGCTGGGTTAGGGTTTAGATCCCTCCAGGAATGGCCTGGAGCCACCCTGCTCTCTCTGAAACCCTGGAAAATGTTTGCACGATGACACCCCCATATTCCCACAGGGATGAATGATGTGTATCCAAAGCTACCCCGCTGCAAGCCTAAATTATAGTTTTTACAATGAGATGGAGAAAATCAGGTTTGAGATACAGCCCGTATTGGCACATTGCAATTTGCAGCATGCTCGGTTCTGGCTGTGAGGACCAACAGCAATCAGGCTGTGAAGCCAAATTTATAAATTCAGGTATGAGTTTGCATGGACCAGGCACTGAGACCCAGGGAAACGGAGCAAGACAAGCACCCCTGAAATGAGTGCTCTGGTCTGCAGTGGGTGAGAGTGCTCGAGGTACTGTGCTCCCCCATGCCTGTAAAACAGCAGAGCCTGAAACTAGGGTCTAATATAAAAGAGATGCTCCGCCCTCCAGTGCAGTCAAACAGCTTAAAAACACCCCCGTTTAGCCAGGATCTCGACCTGTATGTTTTTGTGGGGATAAAATAGCACTTCCTCATGGAAAAGGGAATGCCAGGGCTCTGTCAGAGACCGGGTACCTCCCACAACACAGGAGCCATTAATCCCACCACAGCAAACCAGCTGTGACCCCAAAAGTGACAATACATACAGGAAGGACTGCACATAGATACACTGGGGCGGCAGCACTTGAAGTGGGGGAAAGTGGGGAAATATTCACAGTGAGTGAATTCTAAACTCATTCACAGAAGTTCGTAAGGTGTAACCTGCTGATTAACACATCTTGCAGGGAGGGACAACACCTCCTAACACACCTCCTTCGAGGAGAAATGCAACACTCGGCTTTTAAGGCATTCACAGGGCATTTGTCAAATGTGCCAGGTAAAAGCACTCCTGTGCTCCAAAGCACCCGGGCTCTTGCTGCAGAAACGCAACAGCTATTACACAGCAAGTGTGAAGTGAAGGAGCAGAAAGAGAGGAGCCTGTCAGTAAATAGGGTTAATCCCCGCAGGTAATACCCTTTCAGTTCAATTGTGCAGCGTTTTCCAGTCTGCAGAGTCTCAATCCCATTCAACATCTCTCTCCCACATCTCTCTCTCTCTCTCTCTCANCCCCACATCTCTCTCTCTCTCTCTCAAGCAGACACAGCGGAGCTCTCCCCCACCCCCGCGCCCCTTCCCCAAATTCTGCAAGGCTGTTTTTGCAGGCAGCAGCCAGTTAAACCAAAGGCTGCTGGTACTACCCCGGGAAGCTGGAGGGGGGCGGGTGAGCCGCACAAAAGATCTCCACACAAAAGGCCATCCTTTTCATCCTTTTTTCTTCTTCATTTTCTCCAGCTGAGCCATAGCTTTATTTGATCAACACTTAAAAATAGATGCAAATGTGGGAGGGGGTAGGGGATGATACGGGACAACACCTATTTTGATGCAAAGAATCAAATTTGGTGGGTGAGGGGATGTGGGGAGCCTTCAGCCCTCATCTTCCCCCTGCTTCCAAAGGAGCCCTCTAACCCGCGTCCCCAGCGCTCACAGAAATCCATGCAGCATGCTACAGATATTTTCCTTTTTTCTTTTTTTTTTTTTTCTCCCCAGGAGGAGACGTAAAGGGCTTGACTCCAAAAGGACAGCGAACATCTTTGCATTCCCAGCGAGACCCGCACAGCACAGAATCACATGAAAAACATGGCTGGCTGGTGCATCGACAGATGCAAACGAGAAATACCAGACTTAGCCTTATTCACAGCAAAATTAAATGGGGAGGAGAGGGGGAGAAAGGGAAATAATTGTGGCTGTGTAACATGGCTGCACAATTTTCAAAGCCTCACGACTGCCAGCTTGCAGGGAGCAGTGAAAATGTGTGTCTGCTCCAAAGGGAGCTGTTCTGCCACCCCTGCAGCACAGCCCGCTCATCCCGCTCTCCATCCCGTGGGCTGGCACGCTGGCCGGCCAGCACCAACGCCAGGGAACAACTGCAATAGTTTACCTGATCAGTGCAACTTCACGGGAGCCGGAGGTAGGGATTCTAGCAGAAATGCAGCAAGGAAGAAGAAGAAGAAGAAAAAAAATCTGCTTGGATCCTTCTGGCAGTCCACAGCCTCATCTACATGCATCTGAGCGAGCCCTTTTCCAGCAGCTGCTTCTTTTATCAAGCCCACAGGCACAGCAAATTAGTCCGGGTAGGCAGTTCAGTCAATGTGGGCTATTCACGGCGGGGCTGCTGCAGGAGCCCCGCGTCTCCGGTGCCCCTGTCCCCGGGTAGGCACCCGCCCACCTCCACATGGCCCTGGATAAACACGGCGCTCACGGCACCCACGGCTCGCACCACATGATCCTGACAATCATCGCCGGACCTCTCGCTTCGCCCCGCTCTGCGGAAAACGCCTAAGCAAGGCTTTACTTTAAAGGAAAAAGCTTGCTTTTCCCTTCCCTCTCCCCCTCTTCCTTCCCCCCCCTTCCTTTTTTTTTGTCCCCCTCTCAAAGAAGGAGGAAAAAAATAAATGAACGCTGAACGCAAAGATTTGAAGATGGGTAAGATCTTCCTAATCAACTCGGTTTGGAAAATGAAGTGTCACTCCGAAATGAAGTGCCATTCAGACTTCTAATAAGCACAAAGCATCAGACAGAGATTCTGAATAAAGCTCGATACATTCCTGGAGAGTGAGGCTGACCACAGCTAGCGCATCCTTGATCTGTACAAAGCCACTGATTTCCATTTTGTTGTTTTAAAGAAGAAAATGTGATAAGCCCTTTGTTTGTCCTCCTTTCCCCACTGTAAACCATTTTAAAATATTCATATAGGAATAACCACACACATACCCATGCTGAAATACAGCACACACTGTGCCACCCTTGGGAGTGGGGAGCAAAGCTGGCAGACGCAGCACGCTGCAGGCATGCTCCCCTTAAATACACTCATGAGTGGGACCCATAGGGTCAAACAGGAAGAAGAAACATTTATGAAAGTCATTCAATTTTTCTGTCATTGCACAAAGGAGAGAAGAATTAAGCCCTTTTCTCTCCCCCTGCGCTCCAATATATCTTTAAGCCTAACAGTGTCCTTCTTTGTCCCCTCCAACACAGAAAGCAATATGCATATGGAGCTATAAATAAACACACACACATATATATATAGCCTATAAAATGCAGCTTCTCTTGGCTATCTAAACTCTCTTTGCAAAGTAACACAGTTAATTGGAAGAGTTCTCCAAACAATCTGGTTGATCCCTGACGGCTGCCTACTTTGTGTCAGCATTTGCACTTAACTGGAAGTTAGTGCAAGCCATCCCCATAAAACAAAGGTAAACACTGATAAGGTATTTGATGCTTGAATAAAAGCAGGTTTGTCCAAAAATGGGTTAATAGAAAGACATTGTGGCATCACATCACCCAGCTGTGTAGCTGGGTTAAAATCCTGGCTCCTGGAGCCATCACACACAAACCACAAACACAAAACTCCATAAAACCTTCTTCCTTTTCTGAAACGGGAAAGGAACTTTATGGCTCTGAAAGAAAAGTTTGAACTTACTCCCGAAATTCCTCAGAGGCTTAAGAAAAGAGAAAAGATAATAAAAGGCAGAGGAAGGAAAAAGAATAATAAAGAAACAAACCTCAGGCTTCCTATATTATTCCCACCTTCCTAATGTTGTAAGGCTGGCAACACCCAAAAGCAAATGATACTTTAATCGGGACCACCATCCAAATTTGACCGTAGGAAGTAAGAAACATCTCAACAAAGGTTAGACTGAAGCGTGGGAAGCTCTTGGAACGCATTATAAATTAATTTCCAAGTCAGGGGAAGAACTGAATCAAAAAAATCCACGAGGTGGATGAGCAGGCAGAGAACGGCACCTTTGACAGTCGGGAAAGGTAATGCCGTTCTTCCGCCCGCCCGCAATTTCCAGCCTCAGCAAAGCATTGTTATCTTTAATTTGCCCCTGCCTGAACAGGAAGGGTTGGTCCTGCCCCTCCGCTCATCTCTGCTCACTCATTACCTCCCTTGCCTGAAAGGTGAGAGGAAGCGGGGGCGGCCTTGCGGTCACTTCAGGGTTGCAGCACAGAGGATTTCATAAGCTCGGCACCCCCTGCCCATGGGGAAGGATGAGCCGCGGTCCAGGGGAGGGGCAGTCCATGCTGCCACCAAAGCCACACCTGCTGCTCACAGTGTGTGCAGGCAGGCAGGGCAGCACAGAGGGCAGCACAGGCCCGGGGAAGGGTGAGGAACACCCACCCAAGGCTGGTGCGGGATAGCTTTAGTCCCAAGGAGTGGAAAGGAAGGACATCCCACATATGAGCAAAATCAGTGGGTGAGAGAGGTGAAGGATGCTGCAAGCCCCCTGGTGATCAACTGGCACCTCTCCGGAGTGTGAACATCCTCACCTTCCCTCGCCTTTTCAGCAAGATCCGCTGCTCTGCATCTCAAAGCAACTCCAGGTGCCCATAGCATGGGGCAAAGCCGGTGAAAATTCCAGCAGCAATAGGAGACTGAATATACAGTGCAAAGATATGCGGGCCAGATGTGATACTGGCATGGCAAAGTACAGTTGGCTGAAGACCTATTTTGTCAGGCTTAATTAGAATTTAGCCCTGATAAAAAGCCAAACAGTTCTCCATTAGAGTCAACAGGGGTTTGTCATTGTCCTTTAACGGCAGCAGGATGTAGAACATTAGGGGGAAAAAAAGGTCCAATTCATCACCTTGAGTAGGTGAAAATGAAAGTCCATTCTTTGCTGTCACATTTGATTCTTGAAAGACATCTCAGTGTATTGCTAGGATTTAACTTAGTATTTCTTAAAAAAATAATTTGAAGCAGGATAAAGTGATTTATATGACATTTTTCTTCCTGCATATTTGATCACTTGTTAAGGGAATGCAATTTAGTTCTTAAAAATATCCCCAGATCTTTCTCTCCAGGAATCTCAGACCCCTGCTGCTCAGCATCCCTGAGGCACCCCCGCAGAGCAGCGATGGCTGCAGTGTCACCCTGGAACAGGTGACATATGTGCCTCTCCATTGTCTCCTGCTGAAATGATAATGATCACCGGGTAGTCCCGGAGTTGGCCAAGATTGTAGAGAGAAACAAAGGGAGGAGAAAAACACAGGGACAATCTTAAAGCAGCCTAAAAACTGAACTTCAGAGAAACAGTTGGAGCCCATATCCACAAGATTCTGTGTTGCTTAAGGAAGAAAAAAACAACCTCACTCTTTGAAGTTGGCTGGAAGCACAACTGGTTGGTTTCCAACTTCTCTCAGCCTAATTTGACACTTACTTTGCTATATTTATTTCTTTCAGGCAGACAGGAGAGGAAGGAATAATGTAAAAGCCTGGTCGGTGTAGTACAAAGGTCATAAGATGTCAGGTCACTGCTTCACCTGTAAGCTGGTCCTGGACATCTGCTCCTGCTAAGCAAGGAATACATGTGTGTGTGTCCTCGGAGAGCAAATACGGCTTTTCAGAGTACTACACAAAAGGTACACGAAGAGGGCACAGTTCTGAACAGCAATATTCACTGTCATCTGCAAACTGTAAAAAACTATGTGCGTTGTTATGCACTGATTTTTCTTCATGGTCATTGATTTTAGGAACAGATATTTAATCTGCACTATATAAAACCAGGCCTAAAATTTCAATTAGTTCCTCTGGTACTGAGCGCAGGCAGATAAAATTGCAGAACTATTATCAGCTTAAAAAAACCCAAACAACAAACAAAACAAAACCCAGCCTGCACTGTTCTGATATTCCTTCTTGCTCTTACAGAGAATGTCTGGAAGCACATATTGTAGTTTATCTGAACATTGTTTTTTAACACACAAATGGAAGTATACAGAATATATATTGAAAATGTCTACTTTTGAAAAACATCAACATGAAACTTTGACTTGGACTCTGGTACACTTGTACATTCCAATATGAATTTTTGTTTTGCAAGAGCAGAAGCATGAAAATTCTTACAGTGTTACAACAATAAACTTCTCATTTTTAAACTTCTCTGTGGATTTGTATAATAAAATAATGTTTAAAAGGCATCTGCCATGCCATAAAAGTATCACAGTTAAGAGATTCCAGTTGATATATAGGAAATGACACTTTAAATATTCACAGAACAGAAAGAAAATAACCCTCCTAATGATTTTAACTTTCTATTAAAGGAAACAGTGCTTTTTGTATTGAATCACGGAAGTGTTTCACCCAAGTAAGTGGTCAATGACTTATATTTTACCAATATACAACCCACAAGCAAATTATGAGATGCTGTATTTATCTATACCTGGCAATCCCTTTCTTGCTTTATGAGAGCCCCCTGAAGAGGTTGAGGACTCCCCCAGAGAATCCACAGACACATTTAGCTTTGATGCTTACAGATGTAAGTACAATCAATGATGTTAAAAGGATCTTTTTCAGATTCATCACGGTGCTTATCACTGTATCCCAGCCCCACTCAGACTAAGAGATGCTCTGCAAAATACCCTTTCAGGTTGTTTCCCTGCCATGGAGCGTCTCCTTTTCTCACATTAGGAACGTGCAAAAAAAATGGACTGATCATTTTCCCTGTGCTTAATAGATTCTGGCACAACCTGGCCCCCACTATAAACAAATAGCCTCAGCACATGAAACCCCCGAAGACTGATTAAAAGTAAGCCTGATTTCATCTGCACTGGTTTCGTGCAGCCATTAATATTGTTAACACACAACCTTTTGTTCTGCGTAGCTGGAGGGCAGCTCACATTGCACTCGCTGAGGCACCTCTGAAGGTATGTTCACTGCCAGTGACATGTATGATTATGTTAATGGTGCTTAACATTTCTTTAACGTAAGGAAAACTGACACCAGTAGTACAGAAATTGATACCTGCGTGTAAAGCGATGCCATTTAAGGTTCAGGGAGGGAATAGGCCTCGCTGCCAGTGCAGCCACACAGATCTGTACAAGTGTGAGAGGAAAAAAGGCATCCGGGCTGAGGTGGACCATAAGGTGATGGACCATAAGCAACTGGGTTAAAACTTTGAAAAAGCCGTGTGCTTAGCGTGGCAATGCTGATTTTGGACAGAAGAAGGTGGAAACACTGGAAATGTTCAGGAGCCCATGAGAGCAAAGAAGCACAGAGCTAAGAGACCATTCCCTGGAGCCCTCGAGACCCCAGGGGAACTTCTACAAATGTCTGCAGTGGAGGAAGGTTCCTACTTTGCTGTGCCTTACATCACTTCCTAGCATTGATTCAGTGCTCCAGGACTGGAAAACGATGTCTGGCTTCATGGCCTGGCCAGGTATGGATGCGTGTGCACCAACACCAGTAACAGCCCAGTACCTGGCTGTTCCCACTGAGGGAGCTGTACAGATTTACCACAGCTGCAGTCCTGGTCCTTCATGTTTCGTTACTGGCCTAAGTAAAGGATGATTTGAAACAAAAACGAGGTGATGGAAACTCTGGGGAAAACTGGAGACACAAAATGATCAGAGATAATTTTTTTTTTTTGCAATACTGAGACAGTAAAATTTAAGTCTGACATTTTTAGAAAGACAGGAGCTGACAAATATAAGAGGAATACAAAGCTGTTCTCAGTCCTCCCCCATCTTCATGTCTTCTTTAAAAATAAATAAACAGAAGAATAAAACACCCATTTAAAAATGACAGCCACAACTCACTTTGTCACACACTAGAAGCTCCTCCATCCACGGACCCATGGGAATGCCACCCTCCTCACATCTACTCCTCCTGATATACTGCTAACGTGAGCCAGACTCAGACATGCAGCTGATTGACATCGAAGGAGCCACTTGATGCCATTTATTTCATTTTCACCTACACCATTTTAACTGCAAAGCTGCGCTGTAGGAGACTAAACTTTAACCTAAACCAGCACAATTCAGATCACAGCCTCCAGTCTGCCCAGGTGAGCCGTCCAGTCAGACCAGCTCCACAATCCCATTCATTTTCAACTGTGTAGTGGTTTGGCACGAATGGTAAAAAACCAATTAGAGATCTGCTTTAAAGCTGACAGCCAGGTCGGCCAGTCACATACAAGTGTGCACCTCTGGGACACACAGCTTTAAATTCAGGTGAATTTTTGGGAAAGGCCTCTTTAGCTGCGGGCCTGCCATGAGGTAACATCGAGGGGGAGGAGC
>WBMY01010935.1:578999-695642 GCA_013397315.1 Donacobius atricapilla
TTTTATCTTTAAGTGAAGTCTGTTTTGCCTTTCTTCTAATCCTATTCCATAGTAGAAAAACAGACCACTACACTAAACTGAACAAAACAAATTTGGCGAATGTGAAAGCACTGGCATGATGCTTCTTGTAACTTGAGGACACCTGGCAGCAAACTACTCATCTGCAGAGATATCAATAAACAACAACAAAAATTATTATTATTATTAATAATAATAATATTAAAGCTCGCAATCCTTGTGATCCAGCTGCAGCATATTCTGCCCTTTCAGACCTATGTGATCACAAGCAGTGGGAGTTTGGCTCACTCTGGCCAGGTGAGGGCCAGTCCTTGCCATAAACACTGCAGCCTCCAAGCTGCACTGCTGAAAGCCCCATGAATTTCCTCAGCCAGGGAGAATCTCTCCTCCTCAGCAGGATTTTGAGACCCTTTGCACACGAGTGAGGATACTCCCCTGAGCACACATTCACTGCCTCCCTCCTCAATTCCTTGTTTCCAGCTGATGGCTACAACTTCACACTTTGCCCATGAGGTCCACTCGAAGAGCAGGGTTTCCCATGCAGGTTCAGGGTACAATGCCACCAGGCTTTCTGCAGGCCTCTGCCAAGGACTGAACTTTGCCAACCTGTGCCGTATGCACCAAATGACACAAGACACGTCCTGTCAGCAGCTCAGGTTCTGCTGCTCCGTTGTGCCATATGGCCCACCCAAACCTGCCCACCTCAGCAGCCAGCCCCTCTGCCATCTCCCCTCTCCTTGCCACGGATGACTGGCATACAGCTGGCCATTGTATACTGCAGTTCAGCACCCCTGAACTGCTCAGAAGGCATGGGCTTACCACCCACCCCATGTTACTGCAGACAGACAGATGACCTGCCTGAAACGTATTTTTTAAAATTCTGTCTTAAAATAATATTCTGTAATAGAAGCTACTCTTATGAATTGGAATGCAAGAGAGATCAGGCTGAGGATTAGAAACCACACATCTAATTTTTATTAGTTAGAAAAATGCAATATATGTCTTTTCTTTCTTTTATTGTTTCAATCTAAAGGTAATTTCCCCCAGTTCTCCCACCAAACATCAAGGACTAAATAGAGCTCATTGTTTTTGTTTGCACTTTGGTGAAATAACAAGTAATAGTCAGCCCTTAAATAGAGCACAGGGTCGGGAATTCAATATACACGAACCAAACAACAGCATTCCTACTTGTTTAAAAAGACAAGCACAAAGGGACACAGAGGAAGGGAGGTTACTTTCCGAAAATCAAGCAGCCCAACAAGGCTGAGATTTGGACCTGTGGCTCCCACGTACTGTCAGCTGGGACTGTGTCTCTGCTGGGGAGCCCTGGCCATGCTCTCCAGTCCCAGAGGAGGCAGGAGTGGGATGGGGATGGAGGCATGCACACATGGCCTGCTCCTTGTAATGCGTCTGGAATCAGCCTCAGATCTCCTCCTGCGCCTAGAAATCCTCTGCCTGAATACAAATGCATCCCAGCCTCACTGCAGAAGCCTGCGACGATTAATGCCACACACCAGCCTCCCATTAGACTGCGCCCAACCACAGAAATGGATTGATTTTGATTTTTGCTTAAAAGTTAACCGAATAGCTGTGCACTTTGCAAGAAAATCATCTCCCTACTGAGCCACTAGACACTCCACACAACCCCTCTCCAAAAAACCAAGAAACAACAGTGCTTTGTATCAGCAGCTACACCCAGGATGGCTGTTAGAAGCAAGAACAAGGGAAGGCTGGTAGCTGCTATGCATGTCCAGCCAGATTAGATCACCAGTAAGTGTCCCAAGAAAGGCCCAGGACAATACTGTCACCCATTTGTGAGGTGGAATGCAATCGGTTCAAACAAATGTGAAGTTTCAAGAGATGCAAAAGAGGACAAATTCTGGCACCAAAGCCAGGATTTGCATCATGTGGATTGCAAAAGGCCAGTCTGGCTGTGCCTCTGTCCCTCCTCGGGGGCAGCTGCAACCCTGTAGCCCCTTGCATTTCCCAGGCAAGGAAGTGAGTCAAGAGCAGTGAGAGCCTGCAGCAGGATTTGTTTTACAGCCAAGCTACAGACCAGGGCCACTTTTGGGAAGATGCTGTAGTAACAAAGAATAATGAGACTGATTCCTGCTCCAAGGCATCTACAACTAAGCAGCAACAATCCTTCACCCGTGGCCCATTCTGATATGCTGTTGTCAGTCACTCAGGTTGGGAAAACATGTGTTTGATGTGTGCCATTACTCACCCAGCCCTTGGGAAATACAAGGCAAGGTTTCTCTCACTGAGAATGGACCAGCAAAGTGCCAAGGGCTTCTCAGCAGGGGGAAGAGAGCTGACACTTCTGCAAGAGGGGGCAAAATAAACCTCCTGCCACTTTTCCAGTGTGATTAAATTAGGGCAGATCTATGCCCATTGTATAGGCATTTGTCAGATTTATAAACAGTTACATACCATTTGCATTTAAAAAATGCAACTCCTAACAGGCCAGTGATGGAGATCCAGCAGTGAACCCAGAGAAGTTCACACAATGTTTTAAAGGAAAATGCTGTGATCTTTCAATGCACAATAACTGGGAAGTAAAATATATATCAAAGCACAAAACTAAAAAGCCTTACATCTGAACTGAGAAAAATCAACACAGCAACATAAATTACAGTCATGAATCCCCCTTGAAACACAGGGAAAAATAGTATTTAGAATTTTAAGTGTTATCAGTGCCAATAAATGTAAAATATTTATCTCAGCACGATTTTTAAGCTGACTCAACATCCTTTTATAACTATGTGCCTGCTTAAAATTGAAATGTCTTCATGCTTTAGAGGAAAGGCACGTGAAACACAACATGAGCATGTCCTGTCTGTGATGGCTCTGGTGTGGCATCTCTGTCCATGGCCTGCAGAGGCTTTGGGAGACTCACCCTTCTGTATACCAATTTCCTTTTCAGACAACCACCTTAAGGGCTTTTTTTGGTATTGAGCTCATTTGGAAAACCACAATCTACCAGTACCTTGTACCAACCCAGTTTATTACTCGTTTTTCCTTCTCCTGCAAGTACCCAATTGTTCATTTCAAGGCAAAAGGAGATGTTTCACACCTGTAAAAGCAGCTACCTCGCAGCACTTGTCTTATCAGAGCACAGATGAAACCACACACAGACACCCTGCAATGAGGATGGGTGGGAAAACAGTTGCCCCATTTCCATCCCATCAGTCACCCAAGGGACAGGCAACCCAATCTGACCTCCCTCCACAGCTAATCCTGACATTTTCAAAGGCCTCAGGGATGTTGGTACCCAGCTGTTAGTACATGAACCCTCATTCCCACGGGCTTTACTGACAGTCTCAGACTTAGTTAACTGCATCTTCTTGAAATATGAAAATGTGTGGGAAGGAACAGTGAGAACTTTTAAAAATTGCAGTACTTTGATCCTAATTAAGAGGGTTGACTGAAAGCAAAATATGTAGAGCTAATTTTCACAATATTTTTCCACAATCCCTAGACAGAGCCTTTTTCCTGGCACTGTTTAAAATTAATGAAGTAAATATGTTTGCATATTTATCTTTTCATTACATGGAAACAACAACAAGGAAAACAGATTGAACTGATAGCAGAATCCTTCCACTCCAAAGCAGTCTGGATGTGGTTTTTGTTTCAGTTCATACAATGCAACCCAAGACAAACAAGCAATGCAAGTTCACTGGCCATGTAACTAATCGGTTTTATCCAATAGAGCTACTACAAAATAGCTGCTGTAGGAATTGACCCCTTTGTTTTATTTTTGTCTCGGTGAAGAGATCCTGAAATGGCTTTGAAGGAAAACAATATCCTTGCTGAAGTCTAAAAAACAAATTGTCACGGGTTGCTCCACACGAGTAACGACAAATATACCATGCTACCATATGGCTAATTGACACAGGCAGTGGAAAAAAGGGAAAGGACACACAGATATGGATTCATTAGGACTCTTGTATTAATTCCCAAAGAGGTATCTTCCTTTTTTCAAACCTGAAGCCCAGAATCTGCTAACAGAAGCTTGAGAGGTCACTGGTCCCTAGACCACATTGAAAAACCATGGTCTGGTCTGGATTTTACACAAGTGGGATTGGGAGGAACAGAAGAACCCATCTGCAGGACTGAGCTGCAGCTTCAGCAGACTCCATGGAGAGAAGACAGCCAGCTTCCACAAGTCCTGTTCAGAGGTACAGGCAGATCCCAGAGTCGGTGGGAGTGCGATGTAGATGATAAATATGTGTGCAGATAAAGAGCAGAAGCTCAGCCTTGCAAGGATGATAAGCACAGGCAGAAGGCAAGAGACCTTCCTTTGGGTTTGAAAATTGTCAGCTTGCCTCCAAATCTGAGCAGGCTCAGCAGCCCCTATTTATTCCCATGGCACACGGAGGGTGGAAGCTCCTATCAAGTCCCTTCAGTTCATGTGTGCCCCATAAAATACCCATTACATGGCTGACTAGGCTTGCTCTGTCCTGGCAGAGGGTGAGACAAGACTGCATCTCATGTCAGAAATCATGTTCTCTTATCCAGGCTTACCTTAACTGTCATGGATACAATAATTCATTAAAAACCAGATTTTTTTCTCCAAGGGTCACAAAGGCTAAATAAACGTGATGAATTTCATGCTACTCAATGATTCCTCGTTATGCCTTGATGACTGTATCAATTGCCATTACAAATGCTGAGCACCCATGACTGAAGTGATAATTAAAAAGGCAAATCACACCAGGCAGTTGTTCCTCTGTTACCACAGAGCCTGGCCCGGGCTGTTAGCAGCATCGATTACCTGTACCCATACACAACACCCCGTGGAAACCCAGATTTCAGAAACTACAGGAGAAAAACACATCACGAGTAAAGAACTGTTATTTTCCCCTCTCCATCAGTGCATATTACGCAAGTAATGAGCATGCAGACTTATCAGCATTTTGTCTACCTGAAGAAAAAGTACACATGGCACTTTCAACCATGAAATTTTCCTCTGTTTTCAAGTCTGTGATGCAAGAGAGATCCTGCTTTTGTGAAGTTCTTGCTTCCTCTGCTGTACAGCTTCCATTTTGCTTTCTTTTAATGAAACTACTGATAAACCATTTCTTTCTTCCCTCCTGCATGACACTATGCAGATGTCAGCTATACCATCATGCACAGAAGACAAAAAAACCCAAAACCTTTCCATGCTTCTCAGTTGGTTCCTGGTGTATCAGTTCCCAACATTTTGGGGTTTTTTTGACAATGTAGTTTTCTTTTCTTTTGCAGGATGTGAATGAGCAAGATCATTTAAGTGACACTGTGGAAAACAGCATGGTAACTACAAAATCCCTTGTTAATTTTTTTGCCACAAAAGTCTCGGAAATAGCGATGGATCTCAAAAGTAAACGTTGTCTATGTGCATGAAAGGGTTTGCTCTTTGAACTGCATTGACATGACACAGTCATTACTATATGAAAGCCTGAACATTTTCTTCTATTTTGCAACAATTGTCAAGCAAGTGAAAGCTTTATTTGATTTCCATTCACAGCGAAGACAAGATTTAGTACTCCAGTGGAACAGGCAGTGTCAGAAGGATTTTAAATTGTAATGCTACCACTTTAACATCTAAAGGCACTTTTTAGAAGATAAACTCATCTGCCTATGATGACTAAATGACATGGTAATGGAGAAGAGGTAAAGATTTTCTTATGGTAATAAAAGGGAATAGTTCACCCAGAGAAGGAAAAGCAGAGAGCTATGCACTTCGTAGAAACACTTTCAAGAACCTTTCAAAATAATGGAAAAATAAATGTATACATTATATTTATCCACATAGACTTAACCAGGAGTGATATAGGACTAGATTTCTGACAGCAACTATTATTTCAGAGAGGCAACATTGAAAAAAAATAACAACACTCAGCACAGTATCTGATGGAGGAACACAACTCCAGGAAGGAGTCAGCAGGTGATGGCCCTGGCATTGTTGAGAGCTGTTAGCCAGTGCTAGCACTCCATCAATTTCCAAAAATGCCTAAGTAATATAGCATAAGTATGACATATATGATGCGGAGAAAAAACTGTCTCAGGTGAAAGCCCTCCAAGAGTAACATGAAAAAAAATCCTCAATACAGAAAAGATTCACTTTTATTTTATATTACATGAAGGGCAATTCATTTCATATTGTCATGTCAGCAACAGTTCCAACAACCTTAAACCAAAGAAGAATTTGGGGGAAAAAAACCCCTATCCATATATCTTGCAAAATATCTGCAGCTTTGGGGCACTGGAAGATATGCTCTTAAATAAATCCCTGCCTGTCTTACAAAGCCAGTCACTACTATTGTTCCCTTGCACTGAAAGTAAGGTTGCTGCCTCTGCCTTAACAATGACAATTTTTCTGGCTTTTGCATCCTTCACTGGGCACACTTCAGAAGGTCCTGCCAAGGCAAAGCTGGGGCACAGCCTCTTGGTGTTACTCACAGTGAGCTGCACTTAGTCACTGGTTGTCATACTGGTATCTTTATTTACACATGTAGCTAAAAAAGATTATATATAATATGACAAAATCTGTGTCTTTTTCATTCATGGCTCTGAGGCAGTATCTTTGTTAGGAAGTAAGAAAACCCTGTAGGTGTCTGAGTTTTCTGGGGGAGATGCAAGAAGAGAATAGTGTTGCTTTTTTTTTTTCAGTATTTATGCTGTCAAATCCTACTGGTACATCAACACAGGTGAGTGGCTACATTTTACAACATAAAGCAGATGTTTTGAATTAATGGCAGGAATGGACAAGATGAATTTATCCTGCTAAGACAGCTGATAAAACCTGCAGATATTTGGTTTGGGGGGGTGGAAATGCTTTGCTGATACAAGACTTCAAGAACAGACACCAAGATTCTCCCTGGATTCACCACAAATTGGGATTTTCAGACCCAGAGGAAGTTGGTCTCTGCTGATCCTGAAGCTAAAGGTAAAAGTCCTTTTTCCATTGACTTGGGGAGAAGTGGCCCAAGGATCATAGCTCAAAATTGTAACTCCTATGTTCATGTTAAATAGTAATCCAACGTTCTTTACTAAAAACTAAATTAACTCCCGCTGCAGGAGTGTTAAGTTGCAGCAAGTGCAGCTGCAATAATGTTCTCAATCTTGACCTTTCCGGAGGTCACAGACACAGCAAAAATGCCACTTCCACATTTTTCTTCAAGAAACACAAGGTCAAAATTAAGTTAAGGTGCAATGAAAAACATGTCTCAATGTATGTGACCCCTCTCCTGTACCTGCACGCTCTCCAAACCCGATCCTGAAAAGACCTTTTTCCATACAAATCCATTATATCGGTGCAATTAAACTTAATAGTGTCATAAAGCCAGGGAGCATCTGGAAGTATTGATAAGGTTTCCATTTATGGGCACATGGATGGGGAAATTGCTGTTTTCTTTTACATAATGATGCAGCTATTATGGATTAGAGGAGCTTGGGCCTGGGGGCTTTTCTCCTCTGCTTTCAGTTTAATGGTTTCCTATACCTTTAGTCAAACATAGATGTGAGATCACTGGTACTGAATTTCTCCCAGTTTTAATCTTGAAATATGGTATATAAGGAAGGTTTCTCATCGGTTCAACAGCTTGTCTTATCCTGATGCATTGGAATAAAGAGAAAGCTCACTTGGGCCATATGTTTCAGTTGCTCCTCTCACTCCCCCGCTGTCTTTCCACACATACCATGACTGTGGACAACCTCTCCTTAAGTGGGCAAACAAATGGTTTAACTCAGATTTGCACAGTGTTTGCTGACTTGTGTGGGCTCCAGGATCCAACTCAGCTTTATCATTTCAGGCAAATATATTTCTGACTGATGCAGTGGTAATTAGAGCAGCTCGATTTTATTAGATTGATGACACATAAAGGCCAGGATCTCAACCAGCAGAAATTGGTGTTGCTACCCTGAAATTCATGGTGCTATGCTGATCTGTGCCAGCTGCAAGGGTGGCCCCAAGTCTTTTACATTGTTTTGGGCCCCCTTTACATAACAGGATTTTAAAAATAAAATGTTTTCAAGCCTGCATGTGTGGTCCCTAATCTACTTGCCCAGTGTAGGACTCAATAACATTCTTGAATTCAGTTTCCACTTCAATTTGTCTGCCCCACCAAATCATTCATATCATTAAAACAACATGACTGAACTTAAGAGGAACATTTTCATCCCTTTACAATAAATAGATAAACAAAAAGTAGTATCTTAATTTTCTGGGACCTCTATAGCCCAGTGGACCTGGACTGTTTGTCCCTTATCCTCAACTGAAACTGTTCAGAATGTGTCTCCTTTCTATTCTGCACCCCAATCATGTCAATGGATTGACAACTTCTAAATGTGAATGAACTATAGGCTGAACTGCCGCTGATTTCTATTAAGGCAAAACACCGAAGCAAAAAGCTCAGATCCAAGATCCATTCCCACAAGCCTTATTTAAGCAGTATCCCAATATAAGCACCACAATCCCAATGACTGAAAGCCCACCAATGGGGATCTTCAACATTATCTCAGGAGAGAACTGGCATTCTTAATCCTAGGGAGATACTGAATTAAAGGGAAGCCTCACCTAAAAAGCTGTTCCATACTGGATCTTGTGGTCCATCACTTTGTTTTTATGAGAAGCTTTTCAATGGCCAACAGTTACCCACATACCAAACCTCATTCTTTATCTAGGTGACAGTAGGATGTCCAGTTATGTGCCAGGGAGCCCAGAGACTCCCCCAGCCTGTCCCCACAGGGGCAGGTGACCTGGATGTGCAGGGATAAGTGCAAAGGGGCCTTTTGCATCAGGTGGGCCCATGGCTGTTGTTATAACCAGGGACATTAGCAAATCTCATCAAGCACTCATCCGGCCTCATGCCAGAGGTGAGCTGCATTTGGTCTCATAAGGGAACAAAAGAGGATAAAAATCCATTAAAATTAACCAGCTGTAAGAGACCATTGAGACCATCCCATTTATTTGAAGTAGACTTTATATCACAAAACATTTCAAGAGCTTCCCGATGTTTGGTCTATTTTTAAAGACTTTCAGTTAGTCATAGATGAACCTCAAAATATTCAGTGGCTTGATATGAATAAATATGCTTATCCAAGCCTGTGACCTGACATTAAAAAAAGCTGCAGTGATTTATGCCAGCTGAGAAGGTTAAACTAGGAGACGGCCTCTCTGTGATGCAGGAGGAATTTTTCCTGTTACAACTCAAGTTTAGAACAATCCAAAAGAAAGAATCTTTGCCACATGAAAACACCACTCTTATAATCAGTCTGATCTCTCTAGACAAGTAAAGAATGTTTCACCCAGTAATACCTCCACCATGGCTGTTACTTCCACTTAAACAACACAGTACCTTTTAAGATGATATTTAAAGCATTTGGATGTCTCAAAGATTGGAAGAATCCAACCCCATTCTTTCAGAAGTTTGTCAGGACCTAGTTTGTATGTAGCAATGCTATAAAACAAAGCCAAGACACTTAATTGTTTCAAGAGAGGCAAGAGGAGTCTGTCTTTGCTCCTTTAAATCTCTAGCTTGTGTACTGCAAATTCCTGTTTACAAGGCTTAGAAGTATTTCCAGAGTGAGGAGTGCTGTCCTGAGGGGTCAGTGCAGCAGTTCTTTACACAAAGAACCACATGTATACCTCAAAGAAGCATTTCCCATCAAATTAGTAACACAACAAAACAGCAAATTAAAGCCCAAGTGATAAGCACACTTGAAAAATTAAGTGACTGATTAACCCCCAGGTCAGAGGATGCTCATCTCCTGGAACAACTCAGGAAATTTGGTTGCAAGGGGCTTAAACTGAACTGTAAGGCTGGTGAGTGTCCACCATACAGCAACACCAGAGCTGAAAGTGATTCTTCTCCCAAAGCTTCATCCACAGCCACAATAAAAAGCCCCGACCCAGTGCTCACCACTGGATCTGTGGGACCAGGTCACAGGCAAGGGCTCTCTGTCATACCCAGAGAACACAAGTGCTCCCTCTCAAACCCCAAACCAGAAGTGAATTCAGTCAATTTATAGCTGGAAAACTTGTACCTGGAATGCATCAGGACTGTAAAGCCAACGTTTTCCCCTTGGTTCTCCACATAAAGCCATTTGTAAGGCCGCTGGAAAAATACTAAGGGGTAAAATTGCAGCTCTGTTCGTTCCAAAACAAGTTTCCATAAGCTCTCCACAGCTATTCCATTTTCAGTATCTCCTGCCCAATAAAAGACAGGTTTGAAACACCAGTAAGACACCTGCCTGCATTAAAAACTACTTGTAGACCTACATACAAATTAACTATTTTTTTTTTTGGCAAAAGTGGGAAATTTGGCCACAGTTGTGTAATTTGCAAATGTTTTAACTGATTGGGGTCATATTTAGTTGAACATTTTTATTTGGGCTTACAAATAAATAACACAAATTTTACAGGAACTTCTAAAGATTTGCACAGCAGAAGAATTCTGGAAAGTTTGGCAACTAGTAAGCCTACCAAATAATTTCTTTGTGTTTTTCTTTAAATTTTGTATTATAAGAAGAACAGCTTTATGATCATTTAAATCACTATCATGTGGCTGGCCATATGAATACTGAGCTGTGTATTGCAGTGCATTAGTTTCTTCCAGCAGGCTGATGGACAGAGCTGTTTGATATTACCACATCTGAGATTGAAAAGAAAAAAATAAATGGTGAGCATGAACAGCTTGGCCTAATGCACTGGAAAGCAGACTTTTCCCCTGAAATGCTCTGCCTCTGTTGATTTTGAGAATGAAAGCATTGTCTTTTACAGCTTTTTCTTTCCATGATTTTGATGATCCCATCATGTTGACAATGTCATGAGTTTATCCTTCTCATTTTGTGCATGCAGGTGGGCTTTTACTGGAATTAAGGTCTGAGTACTGAGAACACCCTGTGGCATTTTCTGCAAGAGTGTACCCTGCACTTTGGATCTTATTACAAAAAAAAAAAAAAAAATTTACATATTTGCTAGTTTTCATTACTTTTTTGAGATTTTCAATTTATTAGGCAAATTCTTCAAACATTCCAGCAGTCTGGTGATCAGGAAATACATCAGCAAGGCTGAGTGAACACGGGCAGACAAATGAGACATTATTTTCTGTCTTCTTTTTAACTTCAATATTATAGTCTTGACTCACTGTGGTATCATTTTTGCTTCCCAGTTTCCAAGTAAGCCATTTGAGTATCTAATATGCCTTGTTATTTAGAAAAGCCAATTTAGGTGATGATTAGCTACTGAATCTATTGTAGAAAACATAAAAAGCACATAGGCATGATTCAAATGTGAAGTCCCATTTTGGTATTAAACCACTCAGCTTCCATATGACAGCACAAAACTCAGCTATAAAAATTAGCCTTTATCTATAATTATACACATGTATTTACCAAAAAAATAAATATTTTGAAAGATATTTTCTGGGAAAGAAATCTTGAGACAAAACAAAGAGGCATTCATATCAGCCTCTGCCTTGTTCAAAGTAGGTATAAGTGGTATTTTGAGGTAAAATTTCTAGGCAAATTGCATATAGCATGGCTGCTTTAGAATTTGCAGGCTTCTTTTTTCTGAGAACTCTTGCTCCTTTCATCTCAGGAAACAGACAAACATTTGAACTTAATGGCCATGACAATGATGTGGCCAGAAGCATCTACACTGCTGAGAACTTGATGTTACATTGCCTAAGCAACTCTGAGTCCCAAAGACCCAAGTGGCACTCAGAGCCATTGCTGGCTTTACTTCATTCTATTTTTGACCAGCCCTTCTTTTGTTTCAATTTGCTCTTCTTTCTTTTTATACACTTCCAGTGGCACACAAAGCTTCTAAGCAGCCTCAGTGCAGGCCTGGTTTTAGTATGACACTCTACAGTGGAACAGTCCTTTTTAATTTTAGCTTTAACAATGAAAGTCAGATTTCCAAAGCTGCATCTACAACACAATATTTTGCCAAGTGAATATATTTTTTCCCCTTCCTTCTAAAGGCAGCACCATAAAAGCTGCATTTTTATAATTACATAGTGCTTTTCATCCAACGATCCCAAAGAGCTTTAAAAAAGGAGCATATCATTAGCCTCAACTTACAATGGGAGAAAATAAGGCAGAGAGGGATAAATCTGCGCCATTATTTGCATTTTTGGGGGAGTATGAGGAACTGTAATTAGACATTAGGAACAAGTTCTTCACGGAAAGGATAGTCAGACATTGGAACAGGCTGCCTAGGGAAGTGATGGAATCACCACACCAGAAGTGTGGTGAAGGTTCTGTGCCCTGACCACTGCACAGGGGGCACAGCTGGACCCCCTGGGGGCCCAGCACAGCCTGATGCACTGGAAAATCAAAAATCCCCCAGAGAATGGAGTGATGACAGCCAGGCAAAAAACCTACTCCAAGTGTAGTGCTGCCTTTCTTCTCCTGCACTGCCACCTTTGAGAGGAAGATTAGAGATCAGCAATTAAAGCAGCCAAGCAGCGAGGGTGCAGCAGGCACCGTCCACAAATAACTTGCCATGGTCATTGTTACTGGGGGTCAGCTGCAGAATGTTGAGAAGTTAGACTGATAAATTTAATATCAGGTGGCATTTAAGCTGCTGACAGCCTTTTAAACCCACTGTGCTGTACGATGCTGGCACTTAATTACTGAGATGGTATCAGACCTCACAGCCAGCGTGGTGTGGGATGTATGGGCTTGCAAGCAGAGCCTAACAGACCTTTTCTAATAAAACTTTAAGCTAGAGGAGCTTTGAATACAGGAATCATTTTAGTCTTACTGCTGCACATAGTTTGGGCAGTCTGTAGCTGTGTCAAACAGCAGCAGAGACCAAAGGACCATCCACACCAGCTCCTGCAGCACTTTTCCAGAAACCAGGATTATTCCTTGCTGTAGCTTCATGTAGTATTTTGAAATTTATCCCCCCCCTTTTTTTTTTAACCCTCTTTTTCTCAAAATGCAGCTAACACCTAGCAAAATAGCTCCTCAGAGGGCAAAACCAATTGTTAGGATTGAGATAAACTGTGTAAGGATATGCAAAAGGTCAGCCATGGCACCCAGCCATAACATGCTCCTGTTAACAGAGCTTGTGGTAACTTAGGACAGGTCGTTTTCTCAATCCCCACTCTTTTTTTGATTCTTTTTTGGTAGATGGGCCTGTAGCATGCAGAAATGAAGGTGACCAGTGTCAAAGACAGAAGGCTCCCAGAGAACACACAGAGATCCACCAGCTTAGACCAATATTAGACCAATACCTGCTGGCCCATTGCTCAGCTGTGGACTGACCATCAGCTCCCACCCCTCACTGCCAACTCTTGCTGCACAAAGATTGGGTTTGGCAGACCTGACTGCTACAAATCACAGAACCAAAACTGGCAGTCTCTGATCACCTCTGCTTCATATTGCCTGGATGCATCCAAAAAAAAAAATCAGACCAAGACAAACTGGGACAAGGCGTATGAGTCAAGAGAGAAAAAGCAGAAGGTTTTAACCCAACCACGCTTTCTATTTCAGTGAGGAGAGACCACAAGTTCTTGAAGTACAGTGAATACTGTCTGTAGGAAGAAGTTCAAGTACCAAGGGGATGGTCAGCAATACAAAATAACTAGACTACAAAAGTTAATAGTGCTAGGCTTATTTGAATGTGTATTTTGTAAAAAGCATTAAAAATAAGGAACTCCTGAGGGAAAACTATCAAAAAATATGTAATTAGATATGAGGCCAGGAAAGACATCAAAGGAGTTTCAGATTTCTTCCACTCCACCCAAGAATATCCAAGGACTACAGCTCCAAAGCACAAGGCACAGGTGCAATTGTTTGTTCAGGTGCTGGTCACAGCCCCAAGTTTTGCTGCTGTAACAGTACTACAAACCTCAGTTAGCACCAGCAAGGGCAGCTGCTGAACACCAAATGGCAAATAGAAATATTTGAAAATATGTTGCAGACAGATGACCAGAAGAAATCAAGTCAATATTTGCCATGCAACAGAGCACCCCAGTACTCAAGCAGAAATCAAGCTTTTAGATAGCAGAAGTTTTAAGATTTTAAACCAACTCCTTTCACTTTGCCTTCACTCAGGGCAAGGAATACAGATGTGGCTCCAGTGGCTCATTAAGCCATTCCAACCCAAGCACTTTGCTGTGCAAAGATGCCTTTGTTTTCTGTCACTGTTTTGATTCTCTATCAGAAGTGTTGATGTTTGGAACATTGGAGGAATTGGAAGAGAAAATTTATTAAGGTCTGTGAATATGGAGAGGAATCGAGTAAATTTGATACACTGAAAAAGGAGAAAAGGGATCAGAGAACAGCCACCACAAAACCTCATTATGAAAGCACCCACGAGAGCCATTGGTCTGCACTATAACTATATAAAGATTTTTTGTTATAGTGGCGATATCTGAAATAGTGCTTAGTGCAGTGGGACACACTTTAACTTTACAAAGAATGTTACAACAGGCAACTATTTAATAAGGCTGCTAAAGGATGAGGCCAGCAGGTAATTCACCAGGAGTGAGCCACTTTTAAATATTTCACTAAAAGAACACACTGAGATAATAATATCTCATTTATCAGCTTGCCCTTCAAGATGCTATAGCTCTAATATCTCTTTTACAGTGAAGCAGACCTTTTATTAGAGAAAGGTCCTTCAATTTAAAGACCACCCCATGGTGCCAGTGGCCATTTGCAGCTAGAGATGTAAAGAGTTCTACGTATGAAAGCAACTTTTGGGCAGCATTCAAATGTCCCCTTGCTTGAAAGTGCAAGCTTTGTATGAATCAGATACAGCCAGCAGCAACACCTGAAAAGCTGTTTCACACACTCCATTATCAGCTTCTGCTTTCGGAGGCTCCCATTTCCATATCCCAAACTTTAAATACTGTGGGTAAAAATCTCCCAGTTGTTCTCTGAACCTCCTTTAGAGTTTCAAGGCAGGGCTTTGGGAGGAAGGTAGAACTCTGAAATTTTGGAGCATTCCTTTCCTTCTCCCTGTCTTTTAAAAAACACTACAACAGTAAACAAGGAAAAAAAAAAAAGCCTGCTAAAATACAGTCTCCCAAATACAGCACTTCTGAGCTACCAAAGCCTGAAGTTCAGATTGCTGAGACAGTTTTTGTTTCCCTTTGTTCCTCTAGGTATTTCTCAAGAACTCTTCCATCCTTGAGTCGGACTTTCTTATTTCCCTTCTAAAACCCATTTCTCACTTCATTTAGGGAGCAGCAGAGAGTAACAAATGAGGCAGAGGGTTATCAGAAGGACAAGGCAAGACTGAGCAAGAGGAAAGCTCCTATGTTACACACCTATTTGACAAGACTTGCCCAGATAATGGCAAATAGGATGTGTAAAACGTTCAAATAATGGCAGCATCCATTCCTGACCTTGGAACCTCAGATTCTCCACAGGGACATGTCTATTCATCCCTCGGGCAGGGTCTGAGCTAGGGAGTTGCCTCATAGATGTTGCCTTAGAAGGAATGCCTCAAAACACAAGCCTACCAACTCAAAGCTGAATTTTCCAGAAAGGCTTCTGTTGGTATAACAATCTCCCTAGTGCAGCTCAGGGTAACTTTTCCATTTCCTCTTATATAATTTGGAAAATCAAGTCAATCATGCTCAGCTTGTTAGACTTTCCTAGACTTGCCATGAATCCAGCAATATTCCTTCAATTGTGTAACGGTACATTATTTTAGTTAGGTGGGTGAAGCTCCACAGGCTAGTTTCTCTCCATCTCTTTTCCAGGGATCCTATTACCCAAACACTGAAACAGAAGCTCTGTAGCTCAGGGTACTGAATGGACATCTTCATCTGTGGAGAAGCAATGGGGTTTGATTCCCCACGCGATGAACTCGCTGATACTGTAACATAGAGCAGCTCAAAATCAAACTGCTCTGCCTTGGAGAAGCAAAAGGAAGATGAATAGAGGTCACTGATATTTAGTCACCAAGACCTTTATAAAAGTCAGAATACTTAGACTGCAATGACCCAGAAAGGCCAGTGAACTAATAAAACAATAGAATTCATGAAGTATGAGAAAGAGGAAAATAGAAAAAAATTGAAAAGGGTCCATCCAATCAAATGGTAACTGAAGGAGCTGATAAAGAAAATTAAATGCTCTGTGTTGTACCCTAATAACCCAAAGAAAATCTGAAACTTCAGACAATAAGAACAGCAGAGCTCAACCTTCATGTCCCCTAAATCACATGTAACTGAAGATGAGTTCTTTCTAACGGGTAAGCAGCTGCTTAACAGTGATGATAAAACTAGCTGAAGAACTCGTATTCCAGCCCCAGTGTGGCTTTCTAAACCCTTTCCAGCCTCCCAGTGGTTTGTCACTGTGAGAATACTTTCTGGGACATTCATCTCCTTCACAAAACATCATCTCATCAGCAGGTAATGTGTGACATCCTCCTTGACAGTCCCAGGAGTGAAGGGAAGGATTTAATGAGCACAGACTCTGAATCACTTCCTGATTACAACTCAAAATGAGTTGACTTCATCTTCACCAGGAAAAAAGAAATAAATTCAAGTCTTGAAGAAGAAAAGGCAGAGGACAGTTTTAACTCATGCATCTAAATGTAGTAAACCCTTGATTTCCCGTAAGAGTTTAGGATGACAGATTATCACACGTTAAAATATTGCCTTGTCAACACTAGGACAGTTGTCCACGAAACTACATTCAATACACATCTTTAACCAGCACTGCATACTCTGCCACAGCCCATTCCCAGCTTCTGCTGCTGAAAAGCTTGGATCCCTCAGTCTAAGCCTCTGGGGATGTCTCAAGGCTCAGGCTCTTGCTGTGGTCCATGCAAGAAACAGAGGAAGGGGAGATTTTCCCCCAGTCACATCCCCACTCTTACTGAGGGCTTGCATTGTGGTGCTGAATTGTCAGCTTGCCATCGCAGCAATGACACACTGTTCATCACCAGGCAGTGCTGACAGAACTGCATTTCCAACAGCACCTTCTACATGACTGTTATTCAGCTTGCTCCCCATTCACTTATATTAGTGCAAAAAGATCAACACCAGCAAGTTCTCAGTGTGAGCAATAAACCTACCAAAGACTTCCAGAAAGCCTGTGCCCAAAGAAGATGCAAGCACAAGACGGGGAAAAAAAGGAGCAAACCCACTTTTTTTCCCATTCTATCACAATCTCAGTTACAGAGTTCTTTCAGAGCTTTTTTACTTTTTGCGTGCCTTGCTGACATCTTCACGTGCACTAAAAGGCAGTGTTGTACCCTGATGAAAATAAAACACATTAAAAAATCCCCCACAAACAAACTGAAATTTCCAATCTGCAATGGATTGAGTGTTTCCTCAGGCAAACGAAGAAGGTTTTAGCACTGAAAATTCCAGGTTGGACACTACCTCTGTTTAGGTAGGCAAAGGAACAAGTTATTTTCTGTACAGTGAGTGATATCCACAGCCATATTCCAATTGCTGACAGAATGACATTATTCATCTAGCAGGGTTTTTTTCCCCTATTTCAATATGGAACATTTTCAGAAAATATATATAATAAAGTCATTTAGGCACAGCTCACTTAGGGCTGACTTGACACAAATTTATTGGGTAATTGCCTCATTGACCTCGAACTGCTGGGTCAACTATTTTTCTTCTTGGGTTTCATTTTCTTAATGAATCCTTTGAAAATCTATTTAGAAGGGGAAAAAAAAAATCAGACTCTTCCAAGGAAAAGAGTGGGTGTTCATGATATTTTACATCAACTAAATAACACATAGTTTTAAAGAAAAAGTTTGACTTTGGTTATCATGGACTCTCCTGTTCAAGACATTTTGATGTTTGTAGTTAAAATCATGTGTAAGCATTTTATTACACACACACCAGGTATATACATCCCATGCAACCACGTCAATATAGGCCATATGGATATTAACATATTTATGCAAATATGCTAATCTGACTCTAAGGAGATACAATGTCTGTCCATGGGTAAAATCACTGGGGGTGGGGAGAATCAACCCAAGGTTAAACGATCACCCTTCCTTCCACAAGCTTTTCTACTAAACCTGAAGTAATAATTAATTCTTACTAAACCTGAAGTAATGCTAATACATGCTCAAATAATGATTTTGAGGTGACACTAACTGTCCCAAAGGAAAAGTTTTTTTTTCCACCAGAAAGGGATGGATTTTGGCCAAGCCATCTTCCAGGTAGGTCCAGTAATAAAAAATAAAATCACTAGGATAAGAATAGGAAAATACAGTAATTTTATTTTAGGGGGAAAATATTTACTTATAGCCATCACTGCCAGCTTCACCTCTAATTAATGTGAAATTGCAATAGAAATTCTGTCCAATCTATGTGAATTTGGAAACTTGCTATAAGCATGTGTTTTCTTCCACATTTGTCTAAAGATGAGATTCCTGAAGACATCCTGCACAGTCTGAGCCAGTACATGCCTCCAGATAGAGCTCAGCAGACCAAGAATATTTTTCCTACTTCTCCAGGTTTTGTTTTTCAAGTAGAAGGAACTCAACTCTCCTACTGAAGGACGAGAAAAAGGAAGAGTAGGATATTTGATCTGTTATTTTCTAGCAGTCAGCTGGAATTCTACTGTATATGGTCAAGAGGAGGGGGGACAGAATCTTACTCATGTGTGCAGAACAGCAACAACAGCTCAGGATTAGCTGCAGACAGAAAGACTATATAGGATTAACACAGTGAACCAGTCATCATGCTTACCAGAATATTCAAGAGCAAAACATTCAGAGGATTTCAGGACAGGATTTAGCAGAATTTGACTGAAAATTGCACCACATTTTGAATAAGCTTTACTGAATACCACAGCACCCAGCACCTTTTGGCTGATGTGCATTAATTTGAGAAGCATTTCTTGTGCAACCATGTAAAGACTTGGTGCACTGGAAAGGATGGAAAGATGGCAGAAAGGGATCTGTACACAGCTCCAAAGCGCAGGCAAGAGCCTGCCCTGCAGCATAGGGACTTCTAAACAACTGAAACTCAAGCAAGTGTCGCAGAGTCGGGAACCCAACACCTTTCAATCAGCTTCTGCTGCTGAATTAATGGCTTCATTGTTGCTTTTTTTCTTTATGCAACACTGACTGCTATGACAACCTTACCTGTGCTAGGGGTTGTCAATAATGACAAAAGGGATACTCTAAGTTTCATATTTCAGGTTGGATTACCTGCATTAGAAGAATGTATTAAAAAAAAAAAAAATTCAACTGGAAAAGGGTTATTGCTGTTACTGCAAAACCTGGCTCTGCAACACTTCAACAGCAGGGAGCTGAAGTGCTCCCGAACAGCTGCCTGTGCTCCTGCTCACAGGCATTACAGCAGTTTCCCTGAAGGAAGTGAAGCATCATTCTTGGATCTACATGGATCCATCATCGCTTCCATCTGACAGGACAGCAGTAGACAAAGATGAGCGGAAGCAAACTGGCAAAGGAGAAAACTCTCCCTATGCTTCTGCACCGCCGAGCTCTTCCTCGCTCTCTCCAGACCAAAGCTCCTCCTTGATACCATTTCCCACATTGCAGAAGGAGCCACACGACAACAAGCTACAGGTTCACAGCCCAGCCCTGTGCTGAGCCAGCCCCTCTATCAGGGGAGCCCTTGGCACAGACTGCAGCCTCCCAGGCTGAGCCAGCCTTTGCATTTTTTGCTCATTTCTCCTTGGGCACTGCAGAGTAGAAAATAAGCACAATTAACAACATAAAGCTCAAGCTGCTGAACCTGGTAGCTCAATTTAAAAACAAGCTCCATACATTCATGCCATGTGGGCGTGCTAGGAGAAGTCTTATGAATTGTCTGTGCAAGCAGTGCCTTAAATCTTTTTTGGCTGCCAATTCCAGCTGCTGCCCTATAAACCATTCCCATTAACAGGCACACAGACTGATACCCAAGTAGCCAGAGCACAGCAAGGACAGCAAATAGATCACAAATGATAATGCTGTTGATGTTACGTGATACATAACCTAACCCAGCACACCCCATCAGTGCCTGCACAGTGCTCTCCAAGTGCCAGTGGCACCTCCAAATAGTCACTCCCACAGCTGGCCAGTCGCTAACAGCCTTTATAATCTGCAGCCTTGGCCAGCCTTGGGGCAGACACATGAGCTTGTCCATATTACACACTCTTAGTTTATTTTTTGACACCTTTTTTGGCAATTTACACAGCAGCGAATGATCAAAGGTGCACAACGATCCTAGTTCATGGTCAACTTGGCCATTCACCCACAGGAAAGGGATACACAGAAAGGCAGCTGCAAAATGTGAAGCTGTTGCAGCCACCGGTCAAAATAGGCTGATCACTCTTCATCACTATTAACCCACTGATACATAAAAATAAATAAGTAAAATAATTCAAGCCTTGCTTGCAAATTCATCTGAAACTCCCAGCAAAAAAAAGCAAACCCTTCCCAGTGTAACAGCGGGCACAAATCAGCAGCTAAGTTAGCTCTAAAGGCAAATATTCCATTTTCAGTGAGAGATGCAGTGGGCCATAATAGGAATAAGGAACAAAGACCCCTTTCATTCTGCTGACAAATACAGTATAGCATGTCACAAATCACAAGGGGAGCAGACAACACAATGACAGCAATTAAATGGGTGTATTTTTATTAAGAAATACATATAATAATGACTGACTGTGTACACTCTCCCCCTCCCCAACCCTTCAAGAACTACACTGGCAAACATGGCTGTAAGTGTTTAGGGATGTTACTTCTGTTAGACAGAAAACTATCTTAAAGGAAGGGTACATCCAGCCAGTGCAGCAGGATACACACAAAAGCAGACAGAGATGTTTTGTTTGGTTTTATGCACGTTATACACCTTGTTTATGGCCATTCACACAGCTTCCCCAACTCATTCCCAATCGATGTATTTCTGGAGATGCTGAAAAAAAATATGCCCCCTTTTTTAACTCTTTCACTGCTGAGCTCCAACTGAGACACCACTCCTGCCTCCCCCTTCCTCACCCTCCGCCCTGGTGACCCAGACTGCTCGCGGGAGATTCCCCTCCCAACCCTCACACCTGGCTGAGTTTGGGGGAATATTCGTAGGGGCAAAAAGGACCCTTCTGGCCCTGCTATGCCTTTAAGCTGCGAGCAGCCTCTCTGAGCCTGAACCCCGTTGCTTGCCAGGGCCAGCGGCGGGCAAGGCTGCCCCGCACCTCGTCCGGGCAGTGCCCCCGGGGCCGCTGCCTTTCAGCCGGGCTGAGCATCCCTGGCGGGCTCCCCTTCCTGCCCCTCCCCGGCCCAGCCGCGGGAGAACAATGCGGGGACAGACATTTAGCAGCACCTGCTGTATCGCATTAATATGCACGGGGATGTATGGATGGGTTTTTTCCCATCCAGCACTAAGCCCGCATTGTTCGGGGCGATCCAGCAGTGGATCGCTCCCCCCAGCCCCAGCGCCGGCCCCACAAGCCCCCTTCTGACATGTCCCCTTGTCTCCCAGCCCGGGCTGACGACCACGTTCAGGAATGCACTTCATTAAATCGGAGCTGCCCCATTCCAACCTGCAATGCGGAGGCAGTACAAAGCCAGCGCCACGCTTCCTCCCGCATTTCCCTCAAAAGCCCCATTGTTCGGCAGGCATCTGGTCCTGATCTCAGCCTATTCGTGCCCGCTGACCCCGCTTTTCGCAGCACACCCGCTCGCCAGCGGGCCTCACGGTAAGCCTGCTGGCTGAATTAAAAAGGAGCCCTGGCCATCTGCGCGGGCAGGCCGGGCTCGGGCTGCCGGCCCCTTGCAGCCCCCCAGGCTCCCCCCGCTCCCCATGCGCGGCTCGGGCTCCGCCGCAGCGCTCCCCAAACGCGCGCCCGGCCCCGCGCGTTCGCGGCTTTGCATCCCGCGCCTCAGCACCTAGGGATACGGGGGGAAAGGAAAAGGGAGAGGGAATACAACAGAACATTCTCACTTGCCTGAGTCCTTCGAAATTCAAGCACAAATACAAGATTAATCCTTCCTTTGTGAGGTCTTGTCTTTAAGTCGTGGTATGTAATGATCCTCAGCACTGCAGCAGAGGGGAATAAAAAATGCAGGGATCATAAGCAGGGGGAGGACAGGGCTTACTTACATCAGGGTTTCTGCCACATGACAATAGGTTTGAGAGGGAAGAATAAGCTGGCA
Source organism: Donacobius atricapilla (assembly GCA_013397315.1). Classification (NCBI taxonomy): domain Eukaryota; kingdom Metazoa; phylum Chordata; class Aves; order Passeriformes; family Mimidae; genus Donacobius; species Donacobius atricapilla. Next base: position 601,111 of record WBMY01010935.1, read on the forward strand.
GCAGCAGCTGACAGTGCAAAAGGGAGAATGCAGAAGCCTGCCTTTTATATTATTGGTGACATTTCTAACACATGACAACAATTTCCATCTGTATTTAAGCTGCGAGTGTGAGGAAAAGAGCATTACATCACGACTCCTCTATTCCTAGGGGCTGTGGAATATGTAGGCCAGAGGGATTAAAAAGCACCTGTGTATGCTGGAGATCTGAAATACCACAAGGCAGATTTTCCCCCCTCACTTCTTTCTCCCTCACCTTTTTTTCCCCCCTCTATCACCTGCACTGAGCTGCTGTTTGAGAATATGCCCAGGGAAGTGCAAAATGGTATTGTCCTAGTTAGCAAGGCTCAAGCATGGGGGAACGATGCAAATATGTGTTTCTGGCTCTGTCTCTCTCTCTGTAGGAGATCCAGCACTCAATTTTGCAAGCAATTGGACAGAATACAGAGCATCTTCCTGTTTTCTGCTGTGCTTGTCCCAAGGGCCCCGAGTTTCTCTTAAAGTACCAACTTTCATCTTCCTTTTAAGTCTGCAGGGAATTTCGGTGACAGTAGCAACAACGATTTCCCCACCCTTCTTTCTTTTATAGCCAACTCATCCCTGTATCTTTTTAAAAGTAAACACCCAGAACAGGGGCCAAAGATATTTTATAAAAAGCACTTGACTGCTTCAGAGCCAGCAGGTGTCTGTCTTGGACACTTTCCACATATCTCACAGGACACAATTGCTTAGATGCAGCTCCAAAATCCTAAGGGACTCCAGCCTTGCAAGGAAACCTGCTCCCCTGCAGCTCCAGGGCTGCTTTGCTGGGGCTGCTGCACTACACTGAGACGGGCAGGGAGATGGGAAGCGCTGCTGGGGTGGGCACAGGGCGGTGTAGGGCTGTGGGATTGTTCCCTTTTCTGACCCAGAGATGGGGCAACTGAGGGGTGTTTTAAAAACTTTCATTCCATTTTCTACAAATTCGCTACAAATCCATTTCCCACGCTGGGCCCCTCCTGCCACTGTTCTCACGGCCCCGTGGGTTCACCACCAGTTCTGATCTTGGAGCAAGCTGAATTTTGACCCACACCAGCCGAGAGCCATCGCTGGCAAAGCAGCTCTGTCCAGCTGTGGGCACAGGACACAGCTCACAGGGTCACAGCACCTGTGTGAAAGGGCCAGGCAAGGAAAACATCATCCTGTCCCACCACCAAAGCCAGCAGCAAATACAGACACTGCTCTTGCTGACATACCCAGTCCTCAAAATTGCTTGAAGTAGGTAGGGGCAAAACATCACTGAGAGCCAGCAACCCTCGCGTTACCTTTATAGGAGGCATGGCCACACACTAACAGGAGATTGGCCTGCTTATAAGCAGTCTTAAATTTATCTGACATCAGTATTTTCATGAAAACACCAGCTGGGCCAAGGTACCAGCCCATTATATGTCCCTTGTTTAAAAAAAAAAGATAAAAATTCTTTGCTCAAGATCACCTTCCTGATCTTTCAACACTGGCCTCTTGGAGCCATAGACTATTTTATGGATATATGTCTGGTCAACTCATAGCTGCTGTGGGAACTCCAAAGCCTTTGATAATGTTGAGTTTAGAATATTGCACACATTAAATCTTAAGACTGCAATATGAAAATAAATTACTCTGAATTCCTTGCCCCTCCTCTTCATGTCCACAAAATAAAAAAATCTGCGTGAGCCATACTGAATCTCTCTCAACCAGATGAAACTTCAGTGAGGCAGTACCTACATGGAACATTCCAGAAACAAGCCTCTTTATTAAAAAAAGAAATGGAGCATTTTACTTTAGATTTATTCAGAGATGCAGCTCCCCAATCATTTATGGAAACGCTTTCATAAGATTTAGAAGAGGGGAAAATGGAAACACTGAAATGACTTATTTTTAATCTGGGGTTTAAAGGCTTTTTTTTCTTCCCCAAAAAAAAAGAAGTCCCACACACAAAGAAAGAAATTCAATGCAAACCTCTGTTTCTGTATCATGAAAGCCCATTCCAGTACCAGAGTAATCAATTTCTCAGAGCTTGTGTGGTCTACAGCAAAAGCCAAAGAAGGAATTTAAGTTTATACAGCCTTCAGCATTTTGATGGCTTGCTTTTGAAATATGACATGTTTAAATTTTATGTCTTTTTTTACAGTTAGTAATGTCTTAAGAAAATGGTTGCTCTTGGTAGAAAAAATAGAAGCAATGGAGAATAAATGAAATTCAACCTGTTTTTGAGCTGTTTGCCCATTCTAAAATCGGAGTAGCTCAAAGTTGCACCATGAAAAACTCTTACAGTTGTAATTACAGCTCTCATCATTATGTTATACCCAGTCTTAATTTAGCATCAAACCCTTTCACTCATATGAACAGAAAAGAAATACTAAATAGGAGTGGTGCTCCAACACCAAGAGCTTATTACCAGATAAGCATCCGCAGAAATTTACAGAAACAGCAAAGCAAATACTTTGTCAGATGTAAGAACTCTTTACCTTTTCTAGAGCTGAAAGTCATAAGCAAATCATAAATCACTGCAGGATGGGGAAAGGAGTCTTTGTCCTTACGGTAACCCCAGCTTCCCACCATGAAAGAAGGCCATCTTGAGACAAGATTTTACAGCTGGGATTTAACTCACAGGGTGGAAAAAGTGTGAGATAGAGCACTCTTGTAGGTAGGAACAAACTTCTACAACAGACTTCTATTCTTTCATCAGTACATTTTGGATCCAATTCACTTACCATGTGGGAACAGCAAATGGGGAACAAACTGTGAATTCAAATAACTGTAAACTCAGCAAGATGTGGAAATACAACACAGATGGTGCACTTCAGATTAAGGGTCAGCATTTCAGCATCGCTTTCCACTTTTACATTGTGATAGGTGATGTATAACAACCACCTTCTCCCCGGGACAGCGCTCTAATCAAACTATGACTCACTTAGGAAAACAAGAGGCAAGTGATACCTCCTTGGAAGCCTCCTGCCAGTCGAGAGGAGCTAAGGTTACTTGGTTAAGCTGCGGGTTTGCTGCCTGAGGATTAATGTTTAGGAGTGGAAATGGTCTCCACTACACACACATGGCTGACCAAGGTTTCTTCAGCATTTCCACCTTCCTGCACACTGCAGCAGGGCTGCTGTGCCTGGCAGGGCTGTGCCCAGTGCCCAGCATGGTCCCCTCTTCACCACTGACATTTCCAGCAAGAGTTTGCAGAGGCTGCTCTGATACCTGTGTGCAAAACCCACTGCTGCCAACATTCCCCAGTACCAACCCTTAGAAAGTCCTCAGTCCTCAAACACCTCAGCAGGCCTGCATCGTGCTTGTCTGAACACTGGGTTAATTTTATTCTTTCGGACCCATTTTGTCAAAAATCTGAGGAATGGAATTTAGGATGACTCTGTCCTGGCTATGAAGTGTTAGTTGCATGCTCAGGGCCTCTGGAAAAGGGTTGTCTGCCTGTAAGCACAAGTTCAAAGAAGAAATAAAGGAGTAAGTACAGATTAGATGACAGAAGAGCTGTAAATCTATAGGAGCTTGAAATGCCAGATAGAGAGGAGCAGGAGTGATTGTAAGGTGATTATTACCTTCAAAATATGCCGGAGGTTGTTTATCAGATCAGAGTTAATGAGGGAGAAATCTAATAGAACTATAATATTAAATTTACCACTTTAATGGTATCATCAATGTTCTATAATGTGGGCAATTTGCAGAATGTCTGTCAGTGTGATTCTCCAGTGTGGTTAGTTACACAGGAGCAGCACTATTGCATCTCATCAGCTTTTCCCTTCCAGAAAACATTGGGCATTTTGCAGAGGATTGCTAAGTGAGATAGCAATCTATATTTTTGAAATGATGGAAATGCAAAAAATGGGAAAGATATTTATGAACATGATGGGATGTTCACATTCCTGGAAGAACTGGGCCCAGCTCTGCCCCACTGTTGAGTCCAGCCTTCCTACTCCAGCACTGCCAGGTAGTGTCCTGCTGGGTTTTCCATGACTCTCTTTCACATCTTGCAACACTTGCTGCTCTCCTCAAAACCTTCCATATCTGGATTTAGGAAAATTGCTAATAACCTCACTATTCAAGCACACTTTCAGCTCTCCTGTGTTATCCCCCTCTGAACAAAAGAAAACACTAAAAAGCTCACACCCTAGAACAACATGAACAAAGATGGTAGCAAGGGCTCATAAATCAACACTTACATGAAAAAAGTCAAAGTACCCAGTGTCAAGGGTTTAATTACTAATTCAAAAGACCTGTGAACAGTAGGAGATGGTAATGCTGTGTTTATTAATAGCCATCTCCTCATGTATTCAAGGAAGGCTTTGCTAAAAGCAGCAGCTTCTTAATGTGGAGTTCCTCCTTGTTGCCAGTTCAAATCCTTAATACAGCAAAGATCACCTGCACATTTTTAGCATATGACATATGTCCCATTAAGTAGTTTAATAAGTTTAAGTTTTGGTACTTGAGTTGCCATGTTGGTCTAAGATAAAAAACAAAGTATCATCAATGCCTTTGAAAAGCCTTTTTATAGGCCTTTCACCAACATCAACTTTTCTTTACTGTTTTGTCCCCTGGTAAATTAAGTGTTAAACCTGAAGTTCAATGAAAAAGTGCAGGTAGAGAATGAATGATGAAGTACGAAATATAATTCAATAGCAGATGATACTTCCAAAGGTCTTTGATGAGGTTCTCCTCCGTATTCAGCTCCAAAAAAAAAAAAACGTGCAAGAACAACTGCCAGATCACTATCCACCTGATTACTCTGTGATACACATCTCATTTTGAAGATACATTAGCCTTTCAAAGAACCATTTATTAAACATTTCCATTTAAATAAAAATTTTCACAGTCCTCAGTGAAACAGATGTATTCCCTCTTAAATCACTAATTAAGAGCAGTCTGGGACATTAACAAAGCCCTTTAAAAGGAATTCAGAGAACTAGTGTCCCCCTTAAATAAATCTGTTCTGGCAATGACCCAGGAATCTTGACTTCATAACTCAAAGCTCTAATTATTCAAGAGAACATCATAAAAAAAGGATACATCTAGACTGCTAAGACTAATAAGAAAGATTTATTTTTCCTTCAATAGGGGCAGAACTACAAATATTTGTTCTATTTTTTCCTACCCTCTTATTCACTGGGGGTGGGGGGAAGGAAATCAGTGAGGATGAATTTACAGAGTTATTCCCAGTAAAGGTACTGGATGTGACTCTCCCCAAAGAAAACCAGCTAGCAGAATCCAAACAGCTTTATCAATGATTACATGGCTAATCGCCTCTCTGCTGAAATAAAGACAAAAAGGATTTAGAGGACAAATACAGCACGCTTTATGTGAGGAAGCATGTAATGTTAAAAAAAGGATAACTGTTTGAAGATGAAAAGTGACAACTCTGCATCCCCATCAAACCATCAGGAGCTGGCATCTGCCACTACCCCCTGGGCTCAGAGACTGTCACGGCAGCAGGATGTGTGACTGGGAACCACACAGGAAACGCCTCCTCTGCAATCCCACTGCTTTTGCCCACGCTGCGCTGCAGGTATCACACTGGACCAGAAGAATCTCACATAAATGCAATTTACAGGTGTTCCTTTTTAAATACTGACATCTTTGATGGAAAGCACAGGATTTCTGAAATTATGAAACCACCAACAGGCCCAAGCACAAACATACCTATACAGTGACGGGTGCTTTCTGCAGGGAGTTAATAATGAAATATCATATGTGAAGCCCAAATGCAAATGTGAGTGGAAAAGCAGGTTAAAGAACAGCTACACACTTAATTTTACCTCATTTTGAAACAATTCTTTTGCTTGGAACACTCATTCTCTTGCTTTGTAGCATAATCAATATCCTGAAACCCTTGAACAGATGCATCACCATGATAGTTGAAAAGAAATCAAACTGCCTAGAAATCTAAAGCTGTGGCACTGCAGCCATCACAAAAGATCTGATCAGGATCCTGGGACATCATATGAAAATCAATGGCAGGACAGAGCCAGTTTTGAAGAAAATAATGTGGAGAAATTAATCTCCAGCTCTCCAACCTCCAAACAGCAGTACCTGCTCTCAGGTCTGATCTACCCTCTGCTCTCCCAGAGACTCTCACCTTGGAAGCCTTCATTTTTTAAAACAAATGCACAGACATTGTTTGCACTGCACCTAAATATCCACTGGCAGCTGCTTTGCCGTAGTACAAAGCGACTGCAATGAAAAACCTGCAAAATTAAGTACACTGGGGACTAACAAAGAAAACAAAGAAGACTGGCCGTGTAATCTCTTCCCACACTCCTTACCCAAATCTCCTTTGGCAAGTGGCATGGGAGAGCATAGAAGGCTGAGCTCCTCTGCTTTGTACTGTTCTCTGGTGCCTCATGCAATTCCAACTGGGTGTACAGTAAACACAAAAAAGCTATTCCTCACAAATGGGGAAGCAGATGGAGCAATATTTGCCATCATAAGTGCTTTTATTTCCAAAATTAAAGAACAAAACAAACAAACTCACCCTGAAACAATAGTTTCACTGGCACAAAACGTGCCATTGATCTGAAAGGACAGACCAGATGGGAAAAGGGTCCTGAAGTCTTCTAGGTTAAACAAAAATAATTGTCTATAGAAAGGAACTAAACTAAAGAAATATTGTCCCTCTTGCTCAAAAGAGGGTATTTTTCTCTCTTTTAAAAGTGAAAACACATCTGGTTCACTAATAAGTGAAAGAATTATATCCTTGAAAACTGCAGGGGACACTGCTGAAATCTGGCACTCCTTGGAACACAGGTATAAGGATTTTCTAAAGCCAGTGGTTGTACGCAGGATACCTAGGAAAAATTAAATGTGTGTGCACCAGCCGGTACAGAAAATATACCTCATATTATACAGATTTAGATAAACTCACAAGCAAATATTCTTAAGAAGAATTATTTTTACATACTGCTGGTATCCATATGTTGCTACCCAGTGATAATGGCACTATTTTAAAAGTATTTAAAACTTTTTTCCTAACATAAATCTTGTGAAACAATTAATTAATTTTTATGTGTTAGAAAAGAGTCTGCTGCTCTTCACCTTATCAGTGTGGGCCTTCAAATGAATATTTCATGGACCCTCCAACTATTTCTCATTACAAGAGCAGAATTACACCTCTAGGAAGGGAATTGCAACAAAAGGTACTTGGATAATAAATACATCTGCAGGTCTGAAAAGCTTTTGAGAATTCAAGAACATTTGTGTACATAAACTGATGATTTATTGCCTGGGAAGAAAACTAATGTGCACTGTCAGTGATTCTGTTTATCCTTAATAAAAATTAGTAACTAAAAATAACTTTGAATTTGCAACTCAAATATCCACACATGTAAAAACACATTCATTTGTAACATAAAGGTCTTTATACTTCACTTCAGCAATTTTTCCCGGTACACTGATACGCTTTTATGCCCTCTTTTCTAAAGAAAATAACCTTCTGTAACCTGCTTTGCATATCCCTTTTATCAATTCATTCTGAAGTTCAGAAATACTTATGGGGCAACCCAGAGGTACAGGACTTTAAAAACTATCCTGGGAAATCACCTAAGTCTGCACATTTGACAGGACTTTCATCACACCCCAGCCCATTTAGTCTCTCTAGTCCTCCATTACCTGCAGTTGATGGTAGTTATGCACAGAACAGCTTATCCAGCTCCTGGAGAAACTAAACTGCCCTTTGGAAGTTCAATTATCCATTAAAATCTTTAATTCAGATAGTAAGCTTCAATATGCAGTCTACAATCGCTTACTAAAGTTTGTCCTATCAAAACTGGCTTGTCCTATCAAAACTGGCAAGTTCTCTTGTTCAGAATTATTGGTTTTGCTCAGAAAGGAGACTTCTCCTTTGCACCAGGAGATCACTTGGAATAAAGAAACTTACTCTCAAATTTCCCAGATTTCCCACTGAAATGTGAGAGAGCTCAGGCCAGCCAGGTGCCTGAGTGTTGTTGGCTTTTTCTGGGCTGCCTCACAGATCACTCAACACTTAGAACTATTGATTTTTATCCATTTCTTTCAATTTTTGCTCCATGTTCCTCTATAAGACTAACCACAACAGCTGGAGCTACTATTCTGTAATTGAGGACAGAGGAACAGATCAAACTCTGGGAAAGTGAGAGAACAGACAGCAGAAATGAAAGTGGTAAATCTCTAACATTCACATCGCCAGTCAGTTAATCCCAGGACATGCACTTGTTTTGGGGAAGTCAATCAACTGTTGAATGATGACCTCCTGACATTTTAAAAGCCAATGTTGTGAAGAAAAGGGGAAAAATAAAAAGAAGAATGCCAAATAATGTCTAGGCTGACTTCACTCTAGGCTAGCCACTACACTGTCACCTTTTCACCTACCATCAAAAAGACCTTGCACCTTCCAGAGCTTTGCTGCTGAAGACTGCAGCCTGGCAGGAAAGGAATTGCACAGTACTGAAATAGGATTAGCTGTTATTTCAGTCACATCTGCACTTGGTATACTGCTTTGGCAAGTAAAGGTACAGACACCAGACCCTCCAGAGCTGCATCTGCATGTCACACAGGACTGAAACAAGTGGAGAATCAAGTAAATGGAAAAAAAAAAAAAAAAAAACACAAAAAAAACCAGAAGTCAAACAACATGTTGAGATAAGCCTTTATGGAAGTATCATCTTCCTGACTCCTCCTGAGGCACTTTGAAAAGAAAACTGCTGCCAGGTTGTTGAGTACAAACGTCAGGACAAACAGCCAGTACTGCATGCTTACGTTAAATAGACACCCTCAGCCATCATTTCAAAAAGAGGAAGACAATCCTGTGTTCAGCCTTCTGTGAATAGTGGTTTGGACAAGCTGCTGCATTAGTACCTTAAAGTAAGCTGCTATCACGTATCTTTCTCAATAAACACTATTGCACTGATATCTCCAGGTAGGGCTGTTTGGAAATACCTCTTTAATGGATATACTCTTACATGAACTTCCAACTAATCACAAATTCCACTAGATGAATCTTCACATACAATCATCCTGTTTGGGAAAGTCCTGCTCCTAGAAACACTCCCTGAAACCTGAAGCCAGAGTGTCAACACCCTGCATCACTGACTCTCAGCCTCTCCCAAATGACACCAACTTCTGTGAGCACAGATGGACTCAGATGTGGCACAGGGTGCCCCAGCTAGATGCCTCACACAGCTGATAAACCTTCTCTCTTGCTCTCAAGTGTTTGGGCTGGCAAAATTGAGCTGGAGTAAGCGAAATCTACTTGAAAAATAAGGTGCGGACCAGGTCTTTGCATCAGCCAAAGCCCTTCTGGTAGGGGCATGGCCAAGGGGGGTAATTGTGTAATTGTTGCCATCTCACAATATAGTCCAAGCTCAATGGTGCTATTAACTACCCCAGAACAGAGCATCATTTCTGGTCATCTTCACTAGGCATATCAAAATACAGAAGAAGTGCGGTGCTTCAAAACAAAAGAAGGTAAAGGATCGTTAGAGACTGGACCAACATAATTCTAATCTGGATGATGGATTTTTGTCTCGTTTTGACAATGGAAACGAGATGCTAGGAATGAAAACAGTAATTCACCTGAATATCTATGAGAATAACTTTGCTCAGGTTTTAAAATCCTTATTTTTCTTAAGCAAAAGAAAAAAATATTCCAAAGTAAAGGCTTGGGTAAAGTTTACAATGAAGTGAAAGCCTCAGGAAGAAAGTGAAGGAAATAACAAGCCAGTGGCGGTTCATGTTTAGTAAAAGCTAATCCAGTGGCTGAACTACACTAACTCTTTCAAAGATTTGTCCGTTGTAGCATGGCTTTATAACCACTTATACATCATCCAAATATATAAATAGGTGCCCTGCCTCTCTTCCTTACTCTGTCTTGGTCCTAGCTTATGCTACTGCTCAAGTTGTGAACTCAGAGGAGAATGCTTGGGGTTGTAAATAAATCCGTGGGTTTGGTGTGATAGGAACAGCAGAGCGACTCATGACAGCACAACTTGGAGGCCACCTGGAATCTTGGCACAGCTGTTGTTTACTACAGAGCACTGCAGGAAAAAATCAGCTCGGTGGGGAGCTGGGAGCTGAGGGTATGAGGACTCGGAGGAAGTGTGCTGGAGGGGCAGATGGCACCGAGGAGCAGGGGAAGACTTCAGTTTGCAGAAATATTTGTGTGGTTCACCAACTTATTTCAACAATACTTCACCTTTGGGTCCATTTCAAGGCCTCGTTTCTTTATGATAGTTGCCACATTTAGGGATCAAATCCTCTGATCTCTCAGAAAACCATCCTGTGTCACCCATACAGGCAAATGCTCATATGACCCCTGGGCGCTAACATCATCCCACTCATCCTCAAGGGTTCACCAGAAAATAAATCAAACTCTTAACCAACTCTCCTAAAGAAAAAATCTAAATGATGCTTAAGCAGTGTGTCATTAATAAAATAATGAGGTTGAACCAAACATCCTGCATCTCTCCTCCCTTTTGCTTGACCTCTGTCTTCTACAAAAGCTGTCATGACTCCACTCAGTTCCAGAGCCAAGCACATGATGGGCACAGGGCTGTGCGGGAAAGAGAAAGCTTCTGGGTTTTCTCACCACCTGCACCAAACTAGTCAGGGCTGAATCATGTGCTACTCTCACCAGAATTTCTGGGAAAGAACTGGTTAACAGCACCTTTCTCCATTTTGCATTTACTAATTATCACTTCATTTAGCCCATATATTAGTGCAATAAAAAGCAGCTGTCAGGCCAAGCATGCTCAGTCCAAGTGACCTTGTGTTCTTGTTTGTGTTTACCACATAAGCATCAGGGAATTCCATTTTCAAAATACAAGGCTTCATAATCCATTAGCACTAGAGATTGGTCCAGGGCTCTGGATTTACTGGTCACGTGTACCAGGGAATAAAAATATGAGCGCACAGCCAGATTAATCTCCAGACCTGTAAAGCATCCCAACCCACCATGCAGCAGTCTCATTCCAAGCCACATATAAATATTAGCATCATTCTTAAAAGCTACCATTAATACCATCCCCACAGTAAATGAAGCAAAAATTAAATGCTGCCTGCCCAACAATTGAGAAAGCATGGAGACACACAATAACTAACACCACTTCTCGGGTGCAGTACTTGTTTCATAAGTGAAACAGAAGTACAGATGTTCTTATTAATACACCAACAACCCACATCTGCCCCAGCTATTTTGAAAAGGCAGGAATCACTTTCAGTGCTCTTACTTTTAAATCAAAAGCAAGTCCAAGCATCTTAGCTCACCATCAAGTTCAATAAATCAGATAAAAGAATCAATGGAAAGCATTCAAAATGTAACCTTGGTAATGTGTAAAATGTTTCCCCAGAACTTACACTCATTTGCTTTACTTGCTGTTTTAGGAAATGAAATATCACACATAAGCAGAAGGACATTAGTATCACAACACTGCATCTCCCAACCCTAACACTGCACGTGCTGTCCTGGAAGGCACTTTTTTTTGCAGTATGCCCCAAAAATCTGCAGTCTGCCAAGTTAGGTGATTGAAAAATAATCATATTTCACATTGACAAAATGGCAAATGGAAGTGTTCAACAGGAAACAATAATCCATATTTATTCTTTATGTCCTTTTATATTCTTTAAACATAATTTGTTTTGTGCTTTTCTCTGATAAAATGAGCATAGGCTCAATGGTGTTATAACAGCATCTGCCATTTGAAGAATCAACATTTGTCAGTGTTACCACTCAATTTTAACTGGTCTTACACAGCCCTCCTGCATGCAACACTTAGACTGAAAATTACTACTACTGTGTGTACCACTATGTGATATTTGTTGGCAAATACTGATTTTAGAGTTGCAACATAATTATTCAATATTTATATTAGTCTACCAGGGTAAACCATCTCTGATTCACGAGACAGAAAACTCCAAATTATTTTGCTGCTTAACTCAGTATCCTATAACTAAGATGTTTACTAGTTCTTATTCCAGCCTGATCTAAAGGGCATATCATTATTTCCACAGCTCAGCCATGTTAAGGAAAAAACCTTTTTCCTTAGAAAAGTGTCCCCTGCCACCTGGAGAATGTCAAACAGAGGTGCAACAAAGTAGGATCACTCTCCCCTCTTTGTATGTCTTCCCAAAATGCCAAGTACAGTCTCATTTTGAGTAATGATTCTGACCTTCTAAAGATTACCATGCTCCAGAGACTCTTAGTTTTTCTTCTGGTTGGTTTTATTTTATTGTATTTTTTTTCTTTCAAATTGGTTTGTTGTTTTTGTTTTGTTTTGATATTTTTGTTTGGTTGGTTTTGGTTTTTGTTGGTTTTTTTTTTGTTTGCTTTGTTTTGCATTTTTTTCTGGTTCGGTTTGAGTTTTTTTCAGTGAAAATTAGCATTTCTTTCTCATTTTTGCTAACTCTTGTTGCTTATCTCCTCCATGAATCGAGGACGACCTTCCAACAGTGGCGGATGCCTTCAACAATGGCATCCGGCCATAAAATGCTGTTCAATTCTACAAGCATCAGAAACAAAGTTCTGCTCAGGAAATAAAAATAGAAGCCACTTTTTTATTCATAGGTTTGAAACCAATAAGCAACATTCACCATTGTGATATGAACATGGACTATTTCTAAGCCAAGCAATCACTTCATGGCAGGTTTTTTTTGGGTTTTTCTCCAAAGCAGGCATCACAAGGCTTGCATCACACCATCAACTGCTCCAAAAAGGTAATCAAAAAAGCCTCATTCAGAGATGAATCATTTTCCTTTTCAACCCTATCTGCTGACACACATGGGAAGCCTGCCCAAACTGAAAACAGTCTCCCCCACGGCCGTGCACACCCACCGCAGGAAGGCTGCCCCAAAAATAAAGAGGAAATGCCACCACAGGCAGTCCAGCAGGCCAAGGTTTTGCCACTTACAAGGCACAGCATGGCGATAAAGGTTATCTCGAATGGTCTGCTGCAAATCGTGGTCTGGAGACCCCTTCTGAAACCTCTGGTTGAGATAATGCCGCAGATCCTTGTTCAGTCTGCTCCCTGCAAAGAGAAAAACAGCCATTTATTTATTTCTAAGTGCACACAATTACCATTTCCAATTGAGGCAAATGTTAGATTTCCATTCAGAGTCCCCTAAATTATGGCACGCTGACTTTACGAGCAGAGGCTCATCTTCCTCTACAAATGGCTAATTACCAAAAATAACTTGCTGTCAACAAGAGGTCTCTCTTGTCTCGTAATGCATCGTTCTTCCTGTGGTGTTAAACAGATCATCATTCCTGTTTATCAGTTATTTGTCTGAGCAAATGGAGACAGACAGATGACAGGAAAAAGAAGAAAAATAATAAAGGCCTTGCTTTTGCAAGTCTTTGGAGGGTGAGCTGGGCAGAGAGGCAGAAAGCAAAAGCTGCTCCCATTGGAGCCACTAATAAGGATGAACATGGCAAAAAAAATCAAACAAGTGCTATACTTTCCACTGGTATCTATCCCAACACACAGCAGGAGTTACAAAAGTATTGACTTAATGAGTTAAGAGCACCCAAAGTCCTTAGAAACAAAAAAATAATATCCAGTGCTTTTCCCTTAAATCTGTTTATTTGGCTGTTCAGGTTTGAATGCCGTCAGAAGTGTGAAAGAAGACAAAAGAGTTGAACACAAAACAAAACCAAACAGACATACAAAAAGAGAAAAAAAAAAAAAGAAAAATAAAGGTAGCTGTTAATGAATACTGCCAGTTGCTGAATACCAAACCCTTTTTGGTAGCAGAACATATGAACTGGAGAAACTTAATGAAGTCTTTTCCCAAAACTATTTCCAAGTTTGAAACAACGCTGACATTAATTTGACTGAAGAGCAAAAACAGGGATTGAAATTCTTCTGTTCAACAATGAAAAGGAAAAAAACACTGGAAAAGCTTCTGAGAAATGCAACCAGGATGATCAGAGCCTGCAGCAGGTGCCACACAAGGACCAGGAGAGGGATGCTGCAGCTTGCTGTGGACATCAGTCTCCAACATGTCCTGAGGGCTCCTGGGGACTGGGCACTGCTTCCCCCTCCCGGCACAAGGACTGGGAGACACCAAGGAAAGCTAAACAGGAGCCGGGTTCAGGATCATCCCAGACGAGAGTCCACAGGCTGAGCCGCTCTCCCTGCAGAGCACTGTGGGGGCAAGAACCTGATTGAGGAGATTCCAGGGGAGATGGAAAAGCACTTGTAGAACAGACCCATTGGGGGCCGCAGAATCACAGAATGGTTTGGCTTGGAAGGGACCTTAATGATCACCTTGTTCCCATCCCCTTGCCATGGGCAGGGACACCTTCCAGCCAACCAGGTCGCTCAAAAGCCTCATCCAACCTGGCCTTTAAAGAAGACAGAAAAGGAAATCCCTTGGGCTTAGCATTAATCGCTGGTGAGTGGGAGACCTGGGAAAGAAGTGGGGGAATATCAAATACCTTGCTCTTTTCCTTCCCTTTGCCAGGCATCTTATTTATGGCCCCAGCTGGGCCAAAATGCTGGACTCCATGGACCTCAGGCTGAACCACTGCAGCTGTTTTCACAGTCTTACCATTTGAATTATGATTTTTTTGATTGTGAATATGTAATGCAGAGATCATTGCAATACATCTGGACACTGAACGCAGCGCCACAGTCGCAGATTCCTGGCTGGAGCCTCTAGGAATCGCTGCAGAGCAAATCAAAAATAATAATCAACAGAGTGCAGTCGGACAGTGGGTCTGGGAGGCAGAAGCAGCACCAGGCAAATGGTGAAATAAAAAAGAGTGCAGACTGTTATATGACTGTGGGCAGGATAAAATCATTGCAGCCCTGCAGCATTTCACCAGAAATGTTGGTTTAAAAACAAAATAAACACAAAAACCCCCCGCAGTCTGAAGTACTATGTCAAATTTTAAAAATAATTTTGTGATTTGTATTTAGATCCTCCTGACAGCTTTGTCTTTTAATTAAATCTCTTACTGAAGAAAGGAACGCTCAGGCAGCAGGCCCAGCTATTAACAGAAGGAAATTTTTAAAGACCATGATGCTCATTACAGAAATGAAACAACAAAACTGAAATTAAGGGAGATATAATTGGCTCAAAACACTTTCCTGAGCAACACCAACAACACCCCTCACTCCCAGAGCGAATTATCAACCCATTTTCTAACAAATGGTCTCCAGTTACTACACCATAAAATTTGTTTCCCACATAGGAGGCACATGGAGGGTTTGGTAGACTTTCGGCTTCAGTTTTTCAATATCAGAGCTGACTTTCCAAACTCCAGATGTTTGATTTCATACCACATTATTTTACTCTAGAGGGAGACTGGGCACAAAAAAGAGCATCTGCTGAAATAAAGTAGTTCTTTATCTTTTAACTAAACAGTCCATATTTTTCTTTGCTCAAGAGAGAGTAAGGCAAAGTAGATTTTCATAGCAAAAAAGGTCAAATATGACAGACTGTTTGGGCATAATGCAAGGGCTTATTTCAGGGAAAAAATTAATGCACAGAACTGCATGTATCACATAAGTAAACTTTCTTCCAAAAGACTGTGTCATCCCTGATTCAATGATTTATGTCACAATAATGTCTTAAGGTGAAAAGGCTCTGCTGAGCCAGGGCTTGTTTGACCACAGAATATATGCAATTTAATGATGATATCTGCTTTTAGCTTCCCTCTGCGCCCATTCCATCTAGCATCTCATTCTATTATGGCCCCGCTGGAAAGTTTGGTTGTTTGGTTTATGCAGGAGCTGGGATTTCCCAGCTGAGTCACTGAAGCACTAGTTAAAAAAGCACTTGCAAAAACAGGGGCTGTAGCAACACTTACACTCACATAAGTGTCCCCTCTGGGGGCTCAGAGTGATGCTTATTTCTATTACATTTATTTTAGAAGAGAAGGAAGAAGAAGAAGAAAAAAAAAAGAGGCAAAAAGAAACCCAACCCCCAAAAAGCTTGCTGAGCTACATTCCTGTTCCTAAATTCCAGGGAAGTCTTGACAGAAATGAAGGCTTCTTGCAGCTCTGATGATCTCAACTCAGCAGTTGCTGAGGCCACAAGCTGTGGGCACAAGCAGGTTCAGGAACTCCCTCCACTGCATGGCAGAAGAAAATGAGCTAACACAGAAACTAACTCTAGGTAGGGAGCTGCCAAACAGATCCAGCCTGGAACATGTTGGATTTTTTTGAATTTGAAATGCTTCTCTCTGCTCTGATCTCTTCCAGAAATCTCCCCTGAGTTGAGAGCTTGACACTGGCTTTAATTGTGTAGCTAGGGCTGCACACAAGTTTATAAACTCTGCTTTACTCTTAGTCCAAAACCTATGCACCCATAATCTCTGAGAACCTGAAAAATAGGCCAGTGACATTTAAGCAACCTCCTCTGTGCAAATCTTAGCAGTAACATTCATTCTGATCCTCAGGGGCATCGCTGGCTTATGCAAACTCCCTGTGAGACCAAGCCTCACCTCTGATGCCTTCTGTCCATGCATCAGCCACTACCAGACCAAAAGATGGGCAGGGGCCCAGAACCACCTCATTTTATGCAAAAATCCTCCTTTTTAAAAATTTAAATCCATGTCATTGTGCTCAAGAAAATACCTCTTTAGAGAGGAGCTGTGTCAACCAGAAGTATATATATTGGCCTTCAAAATACCTCCCTGTTCTCATGGAGACTGGATTTTGCATTTATTCTTTTGAGATCCTTTCTCTTCTCTGCTAAAAGGATGTAAAAAGATCCAACAGTGATAATAGTGGAGGGACAGGAGATGCAACCCAGGAACAGCAGTTTTCAAAGCAGAGGATACAGGTCTGAAGACCCAGTGCTCCATTCTTCCTTTGTGCTGGTCAGGATATCTTGGAAATTGTTTGTTTGCACACAGAAAAATCACCTTGTTATTTCTGTAATGAAAATTAGGCTGATACACGTAGCTTTAGATCATCAGACACACATGAAAAATGAAAAGCTCACAAAAATTTATAGTTTAAAAGTAAGACATTCAAACATTTTTTGGTGCTGTTGCAACGGTTTCCTTTCCTTTTTTTCTCTGCTGAAAAAAATCAATGCCCTTTTTTAATGTGAAGATATAGTCAGAGAACCAACTTTTCACTGCTTCACTCCCCACAGTGCTACCCCAAATCTGAGATGCTTCCATCTTATTATCTGAATCCTTTGAATGAAACAGAGCAAAATGGCTGGTTTATTCTTCTTGATTTTTATACTGTATTTTAGAGCACATCTATCACCCTCCCCAACCATTACCTTGATTATATCATAACAACATTTTATTAGTAAAAAGAAACCCAAGGGGGAAACATCTCACATCTCTCATAGCAAAAATAAAAAAAAAAAAAAAAAAAAAATACTGACACACAGTTTGCTGAGAAACAATAAACTGTCAGGTTTTAGTAGCTCAATGTGTAACTTGGATGGGTTTGTGATTAATGAAGAATATTGACTATTTCTAAACACATTGTTTTCGCACCCACAATTCCGTCACACATTTGTCCTCCAACAGCTACCTGATAAAAAGTCACTAGGGAAGCTGTGCTTTGAACTATGCTCTGACACTTGGTGCTAAAATTCCCAGCTTCTGCAGGAAGAAAGCTGCATGTGGGATCATCCAATGCCGACTTTGCTGCGTGAGAACATCACCTCTTGGAGAGCACTCCCAGCAGCCAGCAGCAGCACACACCTGGGGCGGAGAGCCTCTTGCCTTATTGCCATGCTGGCTCCAGTGGAGAGAGCAGACTGCATAAATGACCAAGCAGAACCTGAATTTTTTCCCAAGAAAAAGCTGAGTGTGAAGAATTTGCAGTGCTGCCAGCACCTTCCTGCCAGCTGGTGGATGGTCTGTGCCAGGACTGTGCAATATGTGTATTCTGAAGATGTAATTTAAACTCGTGCTTTACGTGTTTGGAAACTATCATTTTGTAGTTTATGTTGATATTAATTACTGCAGCTGTTTGATCCCATTTCTGTTTGAGATGGTCCCAGATAATCCTGATAAACAGCCACACTGACAGAGCCTATAGATGCTCATGCAAAGATGGGTCAGGGTCAGGCCTGGGACACACTGGTCCCTGACCTATATTACACTCCTCTAAGCAGATTACACCAGTATATATTTTTTTGCTTTACCCTTCTTTAGGAAGGCGACCAATTGCTACATTCACAGAATGTAGCAGCAGAATCCCCCTTCTCCTGTCAGGGTCTCTGTTTAAAGGTGTCTTTAGCAGAGGGATTCTCTGGGTTCAGACAAAGACCATTTCAAAACAACAGGGCCATGAAGCAATGAAAGGTTAAAGGCCTCACTAAAGGGATAAAAGTGCAATAGAGTCATCGGGATTAAGACTCTCTCTCACCACCCTGATGTCTACATTGAGAGGGATGGATTCAATTTTTTAAAGACACAAAGATTGCACATGTTGGATTTGCAGCATAAACCCCTGATTGTAACGTACTGTCTTTCATCTGAAGATCTCTATCTGAAGGTATTTGGCTAGTAAGTTATCATGGTTGGCAGGGTTTTATTTCTGTGCTACAAAACGTAGAACTGCAGATAAGGGGGGAAAAAAACCCTACAAAAAGCAAGCCAAACAAAAAAAAAATCCAAACCCTGCTCGTTTAGAGGCATGAGCAGAGAACCGGCAGCTCATATTTTCTAGAGCAGCAAGTGGACTTGCAGCACCAGCTGACCGGCCCTACAGGATGGGGGACTTGTGCTCCTCTCTCCAGGGCTCCTGCTCTGCCCAGCAGAAGGTCCCCAACATAAACTCATCTATATTTAGAGCCAAAATAGCTTCCCTTAACTATAAAGTGTGTTAACTAAGCTGGTTATAAACCTACGACTCTCTTAAAAACATCCTGTTTTTAAAAGAAATGTTAAAATATTAATAATGTAACTCAAGACAACTCCTCAATCTGGTGTTAAATCCTTACTATAAAGTGGGGTGTAGACAGGGCTCCTGGGAAACAGAAGATAGTTCTTAAAACTTTTCCAATAGCAATGCCAGGGCATCACCCCGGTCTCTTACTAATACTTGCCATCAATTTTCCTCAAGTCCTGTTGTAAAGGTGGCCCTGATACTCACACATATATTCTGTTAATGCTTGGAGAGATTAATATTTTATTTCTGGGCGAATTAATAGAATAATGTTCATGGTAAGGTCCAGGAGGCAGAAGCCCATCTTAGAAGGCGAAGAAGATTTTTATCATTTAACAAGACTGCACTGGTAGCCACATCATCATCAAATATTCTTAATCCCAGCAGTTGTTATGGAAATGATAATAGTTTGTGCTACATCGTTTCATCCTGGCCCATTCTTGTCTTCCAGCTGCTGTCCAAAAGTGATTATAAATAATGGGGCTATAAAAGCCATTCAATAATTAGAAGACTCATTGGCCATATGCCAGCAGTGACAAAAGAGAGTGATTTATGTAAGAAGAGTCTGTCACATCTGCCAGATCACAGTTTCATTACGCCTGTGGCTTTAAGGTCACAGTTTAGCACTGTTTCAACAGCCATTTGTCAAGGGGGTGCTGGGGAGAAGAGGTGAAATACATCATGGTTTGTTTGCTTTCTTGTTTTAACTACTAAGTAAATAAGTAAATAAAGTCCAGGACCTACATTTGTTATTTCATGTCTCTTGTGAGGTCAAAGACACAAGAAAACATTCATCATGGTTGGCCAGAGTTCAAATAAGATCACGAAGAGAAAACATCCCATTTAAAAGCCTTAAGAATTCATGTGGCTTCTTAAATTCAATACAATCTAAGCATGTTCTGTCTTCCAGCCACCCATGAAATGAAGGTACCTTGTAAACACATAACATGTTGATAAATTAATTGCTAGTACATTTTCCTAACACCAGTAAACTTAAAACCTTTTATGGTTCAGTGCTCTAAAATGATATTTCAACATTGCCATGGGAGTTCAGATTAACAATTAACATGGCTCAGCAAACACCTAATTTGATCCCAATTCCATTTTCTCATTTTCTTTTCCTCTAAAAAAACAAACAAAAAACACCAATGAACTTTTATTGCTAGGTACCAATACTAGTACCATAAAGTCCAGATGTTTAAATGTGCCCCATAAATGCTAAAATAACCTCATCTGTTGCTCTCAGTGATTGCTTCCATTCCAATGTGGACAGTCTCTGGTGACAAAAACTTCTGGTCTGAGGGTGCTGACTGGATCTTTGCTGGAAAAGCTACACCCAGTACCAATCAATATATTACTTTAATTTGTACCAGCCTCCTAAAACCAGACTGCAGTCAGATGAACTGCTCAGATCAGAGCCCAAATGCTGCCATTATTCTAAGAAATCCACAAAGCAAAATGACTACTCACCCTTTGCCTACCTCCTGAGGTAAAACATAAAATACTTCCCAATTTTTATGCTTTTGAACCTTCTCCCAACAACAAAGCCTCATCCATTGCAAAGGACTTCCAGCAGAAGGGAATGATGATAAGCTTGAGGTTTATGCCATAAAGAATTGCACCAAGTTCCAGGATGAGCTACCTGCACAGCAATAAACCCCCACTTTGATGGAGCATGGTTAGGACTGGAGCAGCAGCAGCCTGGCTGCTGAATCAGCAGCGAGCCCTTCAGTGCAGCGGGCAATCCCTGTCTGGAGACAGAATAACACTTGTTACTTTAATACTGGGAGAACTTCTTAACATGTTATTTTAGGTGTAAGCTGTGAATCTGAAGGAGATGTATTCACAGGCAAAACTTTGAGGTCATGCTGAGGATCAGGAGCAGGCAAGAGCCTTCCTGGCACGGTACCTTTGGTATCACTCTCAATCTGCATGGGTGAGTGAACCAGCACTGAGATGGTAATTCAGCATTTGCTGCTGCAGAAATGCTCTTAACAGATCATAAATCCCCGGTAAAACTCTTCTAAGAGCACATCACCTCATCTACTGTATTCGCAGGCTGCTCCACCTTATTTTCTGTGCATTAATGGTGATTCATATTTCTACACTAAATTAAAACAAATGGCCTTTCAGCTGAGAAGGGCCAGAAAAACCCGCAGAGCTCAGGCATTGAGGTTGAAAAGAAAAGAGTATCATTATTTATACACCAGGCCTGAAATTTTTTGTTGCTCCTAACTGAATTCAGATCAGCAACAATTGCAAATGTAGCAGCAAGCCCAGCCTCTCTCCCTTTTGGGCCCCTTCAAGCTTCTGGTGCCCTCAAAGTTCAAAGCCCTGAATTTCTTGAGGCTCCTAGAGAAGAAAAGTGCCTTCACCCTCTGACATCTCTGCAGCCCAGGACAATGCTGACCTGGGAGACAGGGAGGCCACACAGCCACAGCTGCATCTCAGGAAGGGGAGCCCTCTCTGCCATGGAGAGACAAATCAGATCTTTCTACCTCAAGAAGGATCCGTTTTATTATTTTCTTCCTCAAAATACTGCTGTTTAAGTTCTGCTCCTCTTTTTAAATCATGTGCTACCATTTGTGTTCATGTAGAGACTATTAGTATCATGACAGCAGATAAATGATGACATTTCTCCGGAGAAAAGTGGCAACCATACCTGCACCAGGTAAGCCTAAAAAAGAGAAAATCTGATAAATGTGAGGCAAAATTACGACAGAACATGTTGCTCAAGCAACAAGAGCATAAGATGAATAGAAGAGGGAAAAGCAAGGTCAGCAGTAGTAATGACTGCTCGCCTTAGGTACCTCTAAAACACATTAGAACTGGCCAGGCCCAAAGCTTCAGAAATGTGATTTGCCTCATCCAGACGGGTGCTGGCAGATGTGGAGCCCACCACGGTGCTTTGTAGCCATAGTTCATCATGAACCCAACTAACTAAAAGCTGGAGATTAACCACTCCTACCCTCTTATTGACCCACAGGGGACCTCTTTTCCTCCCCTATGCCATTTTCAAGAAATGCTACAAGATCCCTGCTCTTGCCTCAGCTTTTTGTTTCCCTTGGTCACTTTTATGAATCCACAGGCACATGACAAGGAAATTGAGACTGTCAGGTGGTCTCTGGGAATGACAGTAGAGAAGCTAAGTGAGTGAAGGTGAGAGAAAGGACCTGCTGGGAGAACTAGTGTACAATATTTTCCTACTAAAATGAAAAATCTCCAAGATAAAACTAAAAAAACTGATGAACAGCCACACACAAACTTTGTTGTGTTTTCACACCAAAGCTCAGGAGGTATGTGGACAAAGAACAAAGTCATTCAACACCCTCTGGTCTTGTTTTCAATACAGTTTGGATTAGTATCATGCTAAATACTTCATCCAGTTCTGTGGCCAGATCAGTGTTGACCCAGAGTTAACTGGGCTTGACAATCAAGCTGTAACATAAAAGCTACGTCCATAAATGCCTCTGCTTGACCTTAAACCAAGTGCCCAGAGCAAAGCCTCAGCTCTGCAAAGCTTTACAGCAGGGCAGACCCAGAGGTGAAGGCAGGCAAGCAGAGCCATTGCTCTGAGCAAGGCATTCTGCCTTGCACACAAAGGCACCGCTGTGCTGGGGCACTCTGCACTGCATGTGCCAGCAAGGAAGAGCAGTGAGGAGGATGAAGCCATCAATAGTGGCAAGAAACGTTGATGTTGCCACGTAGGCTTTAAAAAAAAAAAAACAACACACACACACACACACACACACAAAAAAAAAAAAGGAAAAAAAAGAAAGGAAAAAAAGTAAGTAGATAAAAAAACCTCCTACACAACTGCAGTGAATGCAAAATGAAATCACTGTAAGAGACTGCCACGGGACACAGCCTCTGAAGGATTCAGTGGAGCTCCCAGCCCGTCTGCTCGGAGCATTTCCATCAATGAACACAGACTGAGCTACGTGAGCAGCCCAGGAAGGGCTTCCCAGGAAAGCACAGCCTGCCTGGGAGCCACACAACAGCGTTTGTCACCCACACGCCTCTGTGTGAAGCCACCTGGACAAGGGCGCATTGTTCCTTTCCCTTCACTCTGAAGATGCCAGCAAGCTCTGCCTTTTCTGGGATGCAGGGAGGGCTGATGGGAGCAGCAGAAGTAGGGCAGGGGGTGAAGAAGAAAGTCTAGCTAAAATATTAAGAATGGGAAAATCAAGATGAAAAGCACTTGCAGTCTTTCACTCCAAGGAAAAGACCCATTTCTGGAAATGAGATGCACATCTCTCTATGTCTCCTAAAAGGAGTTGCCATATGTTCTAAAAGTAGGATATAATATTTGAGCTGTAACAGCCAAATCAGCTTGGGAAACAGACGGCATTACAATGCTTTAGCAGAACAAGCCCCCCATAACAATATGCCAACAAACTCATTTTCTAGAATGGCACTAGGAAAATATTTGCAAAATCTGAAACCCATTCCCTAAATACAGCATTTGGTTCTTCCAGAATGGGAAAAAAAGTGCCACACATACGCCAGAATTGGGGAATTCTAAATAGCTCTTCATATTCTTTGATTTTTTTTTTTTTGGCTTGTTTTTCTCTGGAATTTTTGGAGCTTTTTTTTTCAACTTGGCCTCAAATTTCCTGAGCAGTCGTTCTTGTTCTTCCTTGGTTGCTGGAGGGACAAATTCCCATGGCCCAGCCAGGTCACCTCTGAATTTTCATCACAGGGTTATAGTTTTTTGCTCTGACCTCCCAGGCTCCAGGACACACATCAATATTAACAGCCTAATTTCCCGAGGTACTGAATCCATAAAATCTAATGCTGACAACCTGTGATTGTCAGGCTATAAACACACACTAAATTAAGATATTGTCAGAACACTAGAATTTTGATGCTGTTTTTCAAATATTTTTTTTCTCTCACAAGTATCTCGATCACATACAAAATGTTGGCCTTCTCGGAAGAAACCAGCTGAAAATCATGTGTCCACAGGAAGAAGACCTGTCCAAAGCATGTTCCAGCTGCTTTTGCCCATTCTCCAGAGAAGTTGGATGATACACACTCAGGTGCACCAGTGTCTGACCAAAGAAAAATTGTTTTTTTTTTTCATCTGCAATATATTCATTTACAGATTGCTACAAGTTAATTTTCCAACTTGCCCAAGAGATTTCCCAGAATCAAGATCTGCCAAGAAACAAATAAAACCAGAAACAAGACTTGCTGTGGCCTCAGCTTAGCGAGTAAAGGTTCAGCTCCTTCTACATTATTTTCAAAGAGCACAGCTCAGCTTAACCTCAGATGGACCTCTTTTTTTCTTTTTTTTAAATATAATTACATATTTATGTACATATAGAATAGATGCCAAACCACTAACATACAGTACAGAAAGGAAGCACACAGGCAACAATGCTGTGTGATTTAGAAAATCAGGCTCTCAAAGCTGAATATAATTATGTGCTAAATCTTTTGGGAAAAAACATTTAAATGGAAAAACGTGTGTAACAGTTGGGAGCTGTTGAAGCACATTTTACAAGAGGCCCAAAAAGCCACAGAAATTGAGTAAGGAGGTCACACTGGTTTGAAAACAAACCTGGCTTATAGGGAAAGTGACTGCAGATTTTTTCAGTTTCATGTTGTAGACAAAGGGAAAACAAGATCTAAGAAACTCGTCTAGCTCTGCTTAATTATTCTAACTGCAAACATTTTTGTTGTATTTTTTATCGTACCATTCGAAGTGTTTTCTGAGAGTTGAAGGATATTCTCCATCCCTGGAAAATGTTGTATCAACATTGAATGTTTTTCTTGAGAAATCAAGATTAAAGAGAAATTGATTCAAACTAGTTCTCTAATGTCCTGAGCTATTACTTGGAAATGTGATTTAGGAAGACAGTGTTGAAAAGGCAGGTAAAGGATCTGGAAGAATGGGGAAGCCAACAGCAATTTAAAAAGAGTTCAGAGCAAAACGATGCAATAAGCTGAATCTTTTGAATTGCTCAGGTGACCAAGAGTCTGGGCAAGTTGAGAAAACCTTCCTGGTAAAAGGGAAGTGTTAACAGGCTGTAAAAGCAATTCAATACACAGCATTGTGGGCCTCCCTTTTGTGCAGGAAATGGAACTAAAATTCTAAAATCAGATTTTACAGCACTGCCTGAATGAATGATTTGGCTGGAGCAAGCAAGAACTATGGGAGTCAGTTATGGGTTTTAATCACGTACCACTACATCTTATTGGCAAAACACAAAAGTAACAGTGAGAAGTGAATGTGGGGAAACTATTGCACATGAAGTCATGTGAAGCAAAAATGCTCTGATTCTTGGGGCTGTCTCTATCACACAGAGCAACTCTTCTCTTCTGTAACCTTCATGTTACAGTCTGGTCAAAGGCAACAGCTAAAATATTGAACAACTCACATTTAAAGCAAAAAACCAAATAATCTTTATAGTGTTGGTCTCTAACATAAATATATTCCTTCATATAAAGCAAGTTTGGCAATAAAAAAAAATAAAAAAGCGCATGAAAAAGCTTACTAGGGTCTGTAACAAACATCTTAGCCTTGGTCACAAGGCCTTGCTTTCTTAATGAGTTTAGGAGTGCCTGTATTATGTTTCTGTCACCCCAACTTTTCCCTCTGAGAAACAAGTATGAATATTACAGATGGTAAAACCCACATTTTGTCAAGCAGGAAATAAATGTTTATATGCAGCATATAGCAAAACGTGTATTTCCAGAGACAATAGTTACAAGATTTAGACTTATTAGTGCAGGAATTTTTAATGGAAAACATGTTTTTGGGGATAAGAATTTCAATTACAAAGAAACAGCATACAACTTGCTTTTTTGGATATAAAGCAGAGCAGTCCTGCAGCAGAATAAACACGTCTCTTTTGATGAAAATAGAATATTGGAATAAAGAGAGAAACACTCAGCTGATGTGTATGGCAGGTTAGACATTTTCCTGGTAATACTTTTGACCCCAAAATGGCATTTGTCAGAATGGAGACGTTCCTCAGGAGTGTGACATTTCTGCAGAAATCAGACGCAGCTCTGATGGCACCTTCTCAAATCACACCTTACTCTGCCAGGCTGCCCTGACCCCAGCCACAGCTCCTAAGGGTCCAAGCTCCAGAAGCCAAACCCTTCTGCCCACACGCTTCTTTTCTTCCCCTTCTTACAACCTTTAGACAATGCACACTGCAGGAAAGGAATTAGCACGCCCATCTAAAAGAGGGGGGCTTGTGAAAGGCTACCGACACCCAGGCTTGATTTTCCCACTGCAAACAAAAAAAGTTAACCAAACTACCATCTCAGCTCCGAAGATAAAAAAAATTGGTACCTCCAGAATGAAGTTTCACAGATTCTGGTTTGGTGGAAATGGAAATACAGACTTTTGGCAAGTGGGGCCTCCTTTACGTGAGCACATCTACTTAGCTGCAGACACCTTGCACTAAAAACAATTACCTGGAAAATACAAGACCGGAAGTGGGCAAAACAACAGTTTCTCAGAATTTCCAGTGGAAAGGAACACTGGTTTCATTCCCTTTACATTACTCTTTCCAGCACTAGTTTTGGTGGCGTTCCTGTATATCCGCAATGAACATCTCTTGTGGAAGACTAACAGGAAAAGCAGAAATTAAATGTTTTATCAGGCTTTGTTGTGGGCTTTGGCATCATGGGATTTCCCCCATTTTACAGGACACAAGTAGACCTGACCACGGTTTATGCCCATTTTTACCAGTAACTTCTGGCTCTCCAGGCTCACATGGTTCTAACCAATTTGCAATTCTGCCAGGAAATCTGCATGCTCTAGCAGCAGCTTTACTGTCATTGCCATTAAAACCTACATCCACGTCATCCACATTATTTTTTATTATTTTTATAATTGTTCTGATGATCCAGCTAAAGACTACAAGAGAGGCAATAGAAAACAAGAAAAATCAGCATTAATTGTCTAAATACCAATTCTTCCTCCTTAAGTTTTCATTCTTTAATATTGGAGACCTCTTCTTGTACCTTCTTGGTTGGTTTGCTAACAAACATTTTTCAGCCTCATTTCATCAAATGCATTTGGATGGAGATCCCTAATGCTGACTCTGACATTGAAAGCCCCTAATCAGTTTAACCTCAAATTCATTTGATGCATCTCTCACTTTTGGGAGTGCACAGTCAAAGCTCTGGAAGTTCTACAAAGTTAAGAGAGTTTTTAAGCAACACAGGTACACTGAAGCCTCCTATACTCCCTTTGCTACTGGAGAGGAAAAACAATTTTTAGAGATTTAAACTGATAGATTCAAGAGAGCACAGAATGGGCCTTGCATTTCTGCTGACTGAATGTCACTGTGGTTTCTGCTTTTATGCTACTCTGGGATTTCAGAAAGCTCTACCTCCAGTCATTAAGTCACCAGGATTTTTTTTTTTTTTTTTTGCTGGCTTTAAAGGACTTTGGGTCAGAACCTCTGAGCTTGACAAGAAAAGGTGTCAGACAAGTAGCATGCAAAAGGAATACCTATTTATCAAAGGAGCAATCCAGAATAATGCACTGTTCCTCTCTGAACACAGTCCCACTGCCCCACTTTTACAGTCTGAACCAGGGCAGATGAACAAAGGAGGAGCTTTGGAAGGCAGGTTCTTTTTTAAACAGAACAGAGCATCATGCACAAAGGCATCCAGGAGCCTCAGACAAACAGTTCACAGAGGGGACCCAAAATCCCAAGTCTCTTCCAGACAGGAGCTGCACTAACTGACCCAGCTTTGGGCTACTCACACTCCTCTGCTAATAGGCCCTATGGTGAAACCTTCAGATTCCTAGAAATACGTTCTGCTGCTTTTTCTGAGTGAGTCTGGCCAGGCTGGCCTGGTAAACCCACCCCTTTGACAGGTGCTTCTTCACATTTCTGTCCCTGTTTTTTTAAATCTGTGTGCCTAAATATTAATTCATTGGTCTAATTTTACATTTCTTTGAGTTTGCTCTTCCCTTCAAGGCACAGTCTGTTTGATTGTTAAGCTTTTAAAAGAAATTTAAGGAGCATGACCCTTTCATGATGCGATGCTCCCCTGGTCCTGCCTTAGCACAGCTGCTCAGACCCAGAAATTCCATTCAAACGAGGTGCATCCACAGTTGCTGTAGAAACACCATGGACACATTACCTTGCACTGCCAGCACAGAAATGGCAGATGCATCTACACGGACTGACAATTGATTTACTCATAATTTGCAACCCTTTGCAAAGGAACTAGACTTCCTAGCAATCAATGAGAAAATAACCTTGTTAGCAAAAAAGCCAATGTTCTTTTAAATTAATCAGTTCTTTTTCATCCAAACAGTACAGATAATGAGAGAGATGATGACACTTTACATGACCTATAAAAAGTAGTGTTTCTATTTTAGGCTCTCCTTCATAAGGATGCCAGGATGATTATGTTTTGTTTACTGGACAAAATAATCTCTTATTTGTTAAGGCTTGAATGCAATTTTATACAGTACAAAATTTTATCTTCTATTGTCTTAATTATCATCTGGAGGGTTGAAGCATGAAATGATGGCACAGAAAAAAATTAATATTAATGTGTTCTAGCTGCAATTTAAAGAGAAAGGACTTGGAGCTTTCCGTTGCTCATGTGCTTAACATCCCGCATCAGACCAGTGAATTATATCCCATTTAGCCGCTACTGTTTCTCCAAGTAGCATGAAGAAAACAGACACCAACCTTTTGTAGACTCGAAACATTCCCAGTGCTCAAACACACAACCTTTTCCTCTAATTTCCTTTTACATCACTTGCTAAAAAGTGTGAAAATGCTTCCTGCCTACGATGGTGTGCAAGATTACACTACTGTTTTTGAAGTTTTTGGTATGACACCTTTGTCACCTACAGCATGTTCTCATGCCAGTGTGAAAGCACAGGCAGGAGGAGCCTTTTCTCTCATTTACCCCGTTCGCATCCTAATAGCCACAGAATTCACGGCCTGGGGGGAAAGGTGCATTTATCCTGGGAGGAGATGGCAAAAAAAAGAGAGTCTTAGATGATGAACATGGCACAGTGACACCAGTGGGTCTTCTGCCTTCCTAGCTAGAAATCAAAGGGGAGCTTACTGCACTGATTTTAAATTAAAACAAACAAAATGCATGGTCTGACCACTTTAAACTCCAAAAGTACCAATAGGGTTTGAAAAAGATAGCACTTAGATGCAATGAAACACGGTTTAATTCTTTAGCAGTTTCACCCTGCTATTTCAGCCCTGACCTTTCCAGGTCTGAAAAAGAAAGGGAGGAACTCAAAGGTTTAGTTTTCCTTTTTTTTGGACAAGAAGAGCAATTGGGTTGGACTTTGTTTCAGGTACTTCATACACACTGTTAGAAAAAGAAAAAATCAAGGAAAAAAGTATCATTTCAAAAAGACTGGCTTCCAAATTTGATCCGCTATGACAGTCAAGATATACTGACAAAAAAAAAAAATCTGTGTTTTAGGCAGATAAATTTAAGTTATCTGCAAACACAGAAACAAAGAGTTTGCATGGCTTGTCAATACAACTCCTTTTAAATTAAGTTTAATGCAAAACGAAATGCACTAAGGCATGTGTGTCACTGTGGCATCCTGCACCCCTGAGAAAGTGAAGCAAATGTCTTAGGTCTGACTCGGATCATGGACAACAGGGCCAGCTGCTAACACAGCAACCATGATTCAAGACATCCTTTTCCCTTTATGCTGTTTTATGTCATGACTATTTTAAGGCCAAGGCTGGGTACATCTAAACATCTGTGTCATAGGGTTTTTTCCCTTTTTTTTTGTTTCTTTGTTTATTTGAACTACTTTGCAAAATCCCGAAATGCATAATTTTGCTTTAGCAGCTCCAGGTTCAATCAAGTGGATTATCTTCATGCCCACCTAAACTGTGTTCAGAATATGGAAACATTCATCATCCGCTGTGTAGAATTACAGAGATTAAAAAGGTAAGAAGTGGGGTTTAAAGGTATTAGAAGTTTGAGGAAACTGCTCCAGTAAACCACAGAAGAGTGTGAATTAGGTGCTATTCACCACCACCACTCCACTCAAACCCAACAAGAGGCAAGTGGGTGGGATTTGAGGCTCCCCCCAGCTCCAGTGTATGGGTGTGGGCAGACAGAGGTTGCTGGGGGTTTGCATCAGTCTGTCCCAGCTGTGGGCACCCCACGGCACCAGCACTTCACTCAGGGCAGCAGAGCCCTGAGCCTTTCCTCCCACAGCCAGCACTTCTGGGAAACTCCACACTGTCCTTCTGCCCAAGCTCAAAGCACCCCAGGGCACCACTGCCTGTGCAAGAGTTCATACACAAAAGTCCTCCTACTACATTTCCAAACTATTTAAAGACCCAACAGCATATGCAGAAACACAAATATCTTCTGCTTATTGGATGGCATAGAGCACTCAAACCTGAGCATCTATGATCAATAACTGTCAATATCTATGATCAATATATACAATATTTCCTATACACACACTACTTGCTATAACAGAAGAGTAAGGCCATTCAAAAATATCCATCTAAAAATAAATTAAGAAAGAAAGAGAAAAAAAAATAGAAAAAGACAAAAGAGAATGGAATTAACAGCCAAACAAAATACAACTGAGAATGCAGCTAAGCTGAGGTAAACCAAGAGCAAAACATATCTGATAATTGATCAAATTATACTGTCTAGCAGGTTAGTGCTGACTGAACAGAAGGGCTGAAGAACACAGACACTCCAGGGTAACAGCTATAAAGCAGAGTTTAATGAAATGATAAGCTATTTATGCAAAGCATTCATGGCTACCACAAGTCATTTGTACAGAGTGAAAATTGAGTAGAAATTTGTCAAAACGCAAATACAATAGTGGCCTATTGATACAGGGTCAAAATGTGATGGGGAGAAGCAAGTTCAGGACATCAGGGCTACAATTACTGCAGTGCTCTTATAACAACATTTCTCTTTTTACATTAAGATTTTCCATCAAAAGGTAGATCTAAGGAACTCATTAACATGAAGAAAAACGAATAAGACATTACTAAAAGGAAGCCACAACTATGCATCTTATAGTTTGAATTAAGATTTTCTGCTGGAGAATGATTTTATCTTTCCAGGCAAAATAGCAAAGCAATTTTGTAGAATTTAATTGCAAAATAAGGCACACAAAAGGGCTGCTTATATGCATACCTCAGTAAAAGATACAGAGTAGAAATAAGTCCTCTGAACAAAACTGAGCACTGCGCATCAAACAATGTTGTTGCCAAGTGTTGCTTGCCTATGAAATATGGTATTTAAAACCATATTTAAGGAAAGTCACATTGCTTCCCCAACAAAAAGGCAGTTACTTTTAAGTTACTGTTGTTTTGATGCATTAGACATAAATATATCCAGGCCAAAGCAAAAGGGAAGTACTTGTATTTTTATGTGAAATTCAGTGATCTGGTTAAGACATTGGTATTCTGACCACCAGGTTTAATTTTGAAAGGATTTGAGCAGCTTTACTGTCCAGCAGCCATGAATAATTCTGTGCTTGAATACTTTTTATAGAAGCACATGAAGCAAAGCACCACTGCAACCTGCAAAGCACCTGCCTCTCACCAGCTCTACATGGGCAAGTTAATGCAAGCTAAACAAACTGTACACTTCTCAACCCATCTGACTTTCTGCTCTCTCTCTTTCTGCACACACATATAATTTTTTTTCTGAAACATTTCTGTTTTCATAAGCAGAACAAATTGTTGTTGTCCTTTTATGAAGAAAAAAACAGTTGGATTAAGGATTCTTCCTGTGCCCAGCAGTGTACATGCAGTAGAAGGTTTTGGACACTTACGCATCCCTTCAACAGCCTGTTTCAGTAAGAATCCACCTTTTGCTTCAGCCGGATTGCTTCAAGAATTTTTTTTTTTTCAATACTGCAAGCATTACAGCTCATACAATAGAAAGAATTGCAGGTATCAGGAGAAAGTTGACTTGACTGAAAAAAAACCCTAACCTGGAAGCATTAAATGCACTCATGCAAACATACACAAAATTATTAACTCATTTAGTTGAGATCACGTTTTGGTCCCTTGGTAAAGAGCATGAAATGTGAGAGAGGACTACAGGTGCTCAAGAAGAAGCCAGAAGAAGATACCTGACAGATTTCAGTTCAGTTCTATCAGCTATTCCAGGAATTTATTAATGTCACAGCAGTTGTCTGCATAAGCCAGAGGAGAGTCAGAGCACCAGTGTAAGCTGCCTGCATTAAAGACAGCAGCCTGCTGTGGTTGTCAGCACTAGGAAATCATGTCTCTGGATGGTGTCCTCCACAACTTTTTCCTCGTAATTCCTCACAATGGATTTTCTCCTCTTTTGCATTTTACAGCTTAAAACTCTATAAAGCTTGCCAGCTCCACCTTGGCTTTTCCTTGCTGGCAAATCATTAGAAATGACTGAAATAGTTCTGTGCAAATAAACTCACCCTTCAGCACACATCAAAAGCCATTCTGAGGATTGTGTGCCCTGAAAATGAAATTTGTACCCAGTGCTTTCCTCTTCCAAGTCCTTCACCTAACCAAAGCTGCAAGCTTGATATTAAGCAAATTCCTGATTTCACAATGGAGACTCAATTAAGTATGACAGGAAACTTTTTTTTTTTTGCAATTTGACTTCAAATATGGTACATGTCACAGTGTTAAGGGAGAACTGAAAATAGAAAAGATGAAAAAAGCATGGCTTGTCATCACTTCCATAATTTCATTGAGAAAATATTTCAGAAATATAAAACTGAACGGATGGGGTTTTAGGAAGACAAGGTACTTTTAATGCAATTTAAACAGAGTGGCAAGAAACATTGACGGATAAACTCCTTAACTACACTGAGTCTTGCCAGGGGTTCACAGCCTGCTGCTTTTTAGAAAGCTCCAGACTGCCAAGTGAGTGATTGCTATTCTTATGTGTCTCCTTTCACTGATATGTTCCAAATCCTGATTTCTCCTTGCTAATACATGATATAATGGTCTACAACTCAGAAAAAAAGTAATTTGTGCTGTTTAAGCACCCAGTGACAAGAGAAGTAAATGACAGAAGGTGTGAGAGACATCCAAGTACATGATGATGAGGACAGACAATCTTTAAGTGGAAAGGATATTTTTTCCCTAACCATTTTTTCCTCCTTTTCTCCCCCCTCTTTTTTTTTTTTGTCTAAAAGAGACAAGATATTTTTCTAATGCCCCTAATTTTGCTACCATACTCGTTATTGTGCCATTCTTTTCTTTACCCAAGCCTCCTGCCTGCTCAGATGAGAAGTTCAATGAGCTATTGGCCATCTTCCAACTTCATTCCTGCAGTACCAAGCACCCTGAGCCTCATAAGATGCCAGCAGAAATATCCACAATACAAATACACAGATTATTCATGCTATACATACACAGTTACACCGTTTTCTTCTTCAGGATAGAAACTTATTTTGGGCACAGATTTGTATCTGTTCTAACTTCTCTAAAATATAATCAGACATCCTGGAAACAACAAGGATCTTGGGAAAGCCAATAATCCCAGCTGTGCATCCTCACGTGACTGTGCACAAGCAGTTTAATGGTTCCATTAGAGGCCAGCACCAGGCTCCCAAATGCCTGTTTGCTTTGCTGTACAGAACCTAAAATAATCACAAAGAGCAAATGTCAAGAGTTACTGTTATTACCATATGTAAAGTGCAGAACAAAATTATTTCCCATCAGTTTTGCCATGAAGAGAGCATGATTTGAGGATTACAGCTTTTGTGCTGAAAAGGATCTCTGAAATTAAAGGTAATTTAAACCATCTAATAAAACAATGAAGAGAAAGCAAAAAAGTCTGCTGTAGAAAATAAACATAAAACAGCAGACCATGTAAATTGTCTGGGGCAAAAAGGCGGAATGCATTCCAGTCTTAAGTAAGTGGTTAAAATCGTTGAAAAGCTTGTATCTTCTTCATTGTAACTTACTCCAGATCTGAGACCATCTTGAGTTCCTTATTAGCTGCAGTAAAAATACCCCTAATGAAAGGACACAGAAAATTACTAACACAAGTTTGAAACTTTTTTCCAGATTGCAGGATTCAAGTCACATCTGTTCCTTCAATGATCAAAAAAAAATCATAACATCACTATGTTAAGCACCCATTTTTTAAATATATATATATATATGGTGAACAACAACTGAACACATACTGTGGTTATAACCTGTTAGGCAGTCACATCTGTCATATGCACTGTGGGTATTAATGCAATGTATTCTTATATGGAGGGCAGGGAAGCACTCCTTGTTTTACATATGAAAAATTTTGGTTCAGAAGGACACGTGGAATGCATGCAGACAGGGCAGGAGGAGAAAACAGCCCCCTGGATTTTCTGAACCAAGTGCTCTGACACTCTGGGCCAGGGAAGAACCATTGCAGTGAGCACCAGGGCCAGCAGTGGTCACAGAGAACACTCAGTGATGGCACAGAGCAGTTGTAAAACAGTTTGTGAACACATTCTTCCATTTTGATTCCGCTCTCTCAGTGTGGTTTTATCACACAGCACTATAATGATTCATTATGCTAGAAATTATTTCAAGACCAAAGACGAGAACTGTGCATTGAAATGCGCAGGGCAACCAAGAAAAATCTCAAAATCTGTCAACAAATGAAGCTCGCCTGGAAGAAATTGAATACAAAGGGCAGCTCAGAAACCACTCAGAGCAGAGCAGCAGGGAATTGGTGCTATGGCACGGCCTTAAAAGTGTAACTTGGGATTTCCCCTGTGTGCAGTGTGTCCTAGGGGGCATCAGGCACATGATCACCAGCTGGTGCCCTGCCACTGGTGAGGCCTTGGGGCAGTTTTGGGCACCACAATATAAAAAAGACATTCAGCTATCAGAGAGCATCCAAAGGAGGGCTGCGAGGACGGTGAAGGGCCTGGAGGGGCTGTATGAGGAGCAGCTGAGGGCACTGGGTTTGTTCAGCTTGGAGGAGATTGAGGGGCAACCTCATTGTGGTCTTCAGCATCCTCATGAGGGGCAGCAGAG
Organism: Donacobius atricapilla; assembly: GCA_013397315.1. NCBI lineage: Eukaryota > Metazoa > Chordata > Aves > Passeriformes > Mimidae > Donacobius > Donacobius atricapilla. Next base: position 635,957 of record WBMY01010935.1, read on the forward strand.
GATCTCTTCACTCTTGTGACCACTGACAGAACTCAAGGAAATGGCAGGAAGCTGAGTAAGAGAAGTTTAGTTGGGTAGCAAGAAAAGGTTTTTTACCCAGAAGGTGTTAGGGCACTGGAAGAGGCTCCCCAGGGAAGTGGTCACAGCACCAAGCCTGTCTGAGTTCAAAAAGAGTTTGGACAGCACATAGTTTGACTCTTGGGATGTCCTGTGCCTGGCCAGAAATTGGACTCAATGATCCTGATGGGTCCCTTCCAACTCACGATATTCTATGATTATGACAATTGAAAGCTATTGCAAAGTCAGTATTTCTGCCCATTCATCTTTCTTAGCACACAGATGAGAAGTTCCGGGTGGTTCAGCTGCCTGCTTTGGTCACTCAGAATCTTTTAATAGTTATCAAGAAGTCATATGTAATACCTGGCATTGCTCTACTGCTGCGAACCCAACTGATTGTGTAACCCCATGTTATCTGAACACAAGCTAGCAGAAATGCATGGCATGTTTAAAGAAAAGCCATCCGTCCCCTCTCCTTTGCTAGAATAAATTCAGACAGTTCTCAAAGTAACAACATGCCAAGACAGATCCGAACTCTTTAAAGATATTGATTCACAGTTCAGCCACCTCAAGGACTTTTTTACCTGTAACAACCCTCAATAAAACGTGCACCAGTTTCTTCCTGTAACACAAACTGTCAATTTCTGGAGGGCAAATGCTCAGTTACCCACATTTCTTTCACTTTATTGTAGGCAAGAGGATTTGTCCAACTGAAGCACGGCTGAGAATGATTTGGTTGTCACTCCAATTCATTACCAGTTGCAAAAGAAGAACCACTGTTTTTCCATAACCTTTTTTACCTTTTCCAAAAGGGTTTTTTTTTGGTTTGTTTTGTCCCTTTTTTTTTTTTCTGGGTCAGCAGGTTAGAGTATAAAGGTATCTGGCAGTGGCATCCATTTACAACAGCAACAGCACTGCAGTTTGAATCTAGGCTGCCATTGCATATGCACTGCTATTCTATTTAATATTCTTCTCATGGCACTCCTAAGTACATTTGATCTCTTTGATAGCTTCTTGGCAATACTTTTTCATTAGAATCATTATTATCTAAAAATCTTTTAATTTTCATTTTAATACACATAAACTTGCTGTGAAGCCAACTTAAATACAGCTAAAGCCACTTGGAACAGGGAACTCAACTGTCCTAATGCTACAAATTCTACCTGCTGAATGCAACATTTTGAACTGCAGGTTGGGTGAAATAAAGATGCTGAGAAGCACATTGGTATTCTTAGTCAGTAATGAAATGTCACTTGTCCCCTTCCCTAGTAGAGATTTCACCTTAAACAAGTCATCAGGGATCTTCAGTCTGCATTTCATAATTAGTTTTTTTTTCAGATATTCATTTCACAAAAGAATCACAGGTTGTGAATGAACAGAATAATCTTTCAAGCTGAATTTATTGGCAGCATTTTGTTCAGCAGTGACTTTTCTGGATTTCAAATCCAAAATTTTCATCACAATAATCATATCACATGATGAAAATTTGTAAAAGAAGCAAATCATAGTATACCCTAGAAAATGCAAAGACCTTAATGTGGCAGATGTATTATCCAGAAGATCTGCTTCTGAAAGATTTGCTCTTCTGCACCCTGAAATAAGGCAAAAAAAAAAGAATTCCTGGGAAACCAAGATTAGAGTGACATGCAAGTCGTTGGACTAACTATGATATGACTTGTTTTAAATTGTTTCCACTTCGCTTCACCCCTAGGTTTTGCTATGAGACACACACTTTCTGATATTTGGTACTGTTGTCAATTCAAATTAAATTAAACCTTAACAGCAAAGTCTGTAAGACCCAATGTAAGAAGACTAAGAAAAAACTAGTACTTGATATACTTGCAAAATAAATAATATTCTGCTGCTTTGGAGAAACCAGGGACAGGAAGAGCAGAGCTGTCATCTGCTAGAACAGAGATAAATTAGTACAGCTCTGTCAGAGAGCCCAATATAGGACATTGTATTATGTGTGGTCTCAGTATGTCTTAATAGCTTCTTGCTCTCCTAGAAGCTTAAAGCTCAGCCCGAATTCCACACACATAATTCTCCATCCTACATAATGAGGTGATTGTTGCATCACTGACAAATGCAAAATAAAAAAAATCAGGCTTCAGCTATGAAATATGCTAACCAAGAATCAAAAATTATTAAACCCAGGCAACATGAGAGAACTGATTTACTTTGCATTCATGAAATGTTAAGTCATTTACATAGCAAGTGCAGAAACATCTCTAACAACCATGCTAATGACTTGCCTTAAAACATTTCCAAACCTGTCTGTGGTTTCCCTACCCAGATGCTCTCATGTGAAAGGAATCAAGGCTGGAGTCTAAGTACTGGTGGAGTGAAAGAGGTGAAGTGCATGAAGGAGAAAATAAGACCAGACATCACACAACACTTGGCTGTAGTTTAACTGACAGAGAACATTGTTGTTGCCCAGTGATCTACGGGTAATATCTGTTTACTAAACAAACTCGAAACTCACAGAAATATCCCTTTGTCAATGTAACGATTTTCACTGTTGTGAAGAACTGAAGCTTAATGTTAGAGGATATTCGTATCTGATTCTGCTGCTGGTAGATTTTAAAGTTACACAGAAAAAAAAATAACACAAATATTCTTCAAAGTATGACATGAAATCTTCCTTTCAGCAAAAGCAGCTTTGTCATTCGGGGACACTCTCTGCAACAAAGCAGCCCTATTTATACACTGCCTGAAAAGCACCAAAAAGTTGATTTAGCAGCTGTACCTGCGACTGCAGCTGTGCCCAAACTTAGAGTACAGCAGTGCCCAGGGATGCTCCTGTGCCCTGGGCCATGACTGCCCATCTATTAAGCTGTCAGAAGTGTCCCTGGCACAATTCTGGCCTGTGCCAACTACAATTTTCTCATGCACTCCCAGGCACAGTTTGAGAGCTGGCACAGTTTCCAGTCCTGTGGGAATGTTTTGCAGGTTAAGAGACTTCTAATGGTATGGATGTGGGTCATTCTGAACCAGCTGGCCTCAGTGCCCAAAACTTTCACAGACACAGTTACAAGCTCAGAGGCAACTTCCAATATAATAGTAATTGCAAACTAAACGTTGTTGTGGGGGTTTCCCTTTTCCTGCCCACAGAAGTTCTTGAGACACTTCACAATACTTTAAGTTCGTAAGTTTTTTAAAATAAATTCAGAGTATGTTCAATGACAGCCATTTCCAGTATTTATCTCTTAGAATGTCCTAGAAATCCAAGCTAAATAAACAAAAGCTTGTATAATTCCAAGTGCTCTGATAAATAGCTGCTGAAAACTTCAATGCTTCTGATTTGGAGAGCTTACAGAAGCAAAGGCATTTATATTCTGAAGCTACATTTGTAAATTGTTCAAGCATCATACCATGACAACAATCTTATAGGATAAAATAATCTTTAATAGCAGGGAGAGTAAGTCTATATTCATGCTCCTTGCTTCTAACAAGCATCAAAGCTGACTGTCCATGGGACTCAACAGCAGTCTCCAAGTCCTGGATTTAGAGCCATAATGCTGCACAAACCCTCACATTCGTGAGCAACTTGGCACAGACAAACTGCCTCACACTGCTTCTTATTCTCCTCCTGTACCCCCGTCCTTCATGATATGTCCATAAAGTGTATCCTACCTCTTAATAAACCTTATTACAGTCAGTAGCACTCCCTGCAGAAACCTGCTCAGGAGCAATTTTTGCAGGACCACAGCACATTTGGCCCCATTAACCTGAGTAAAACTATTCTGAGACAGAAAGAATCTCCAAATCCTGCATTCTCCATTTGGACTGCACTACAGCTCAGGGGGATAATGAAGGAATACCTCTGAGCATGCATACAAACTCCTCCAGGATGGTAAAAGCCATTAGGCTTTGCTTCAGAGTGGTAAGAGGTGGTAGAGGAGTGATGGGACAGGCACTAACAGCCTCGGTGTCTTTGGAAGAACTCAAATCCCTACAAGTATCCTGTCTCTTGGCCATGCTGCTCCCCAGGACAGCTTGCCTCCCCCTCAGCACCTTCCTTCAGGACACATCCTCTCCTCCAGATCACAGCCCAAACACAAAACTGGGCTTAACCTTATCTGAAACAGGACCTTCTCCTTATTTCTTCTCCTAATTGCTTCTCCTTAGCTCAATTTCCAAACCTGGAAACTAAGCTGCTGCAGAGCTTTCAGGAGCTCAACTGTTGTTGATGCAGAGCAGAAACATCTTACAATAGAGGCAGCTACAGAAAAATCAAATGGCTTTTTTGCAGCCTACCCATGAAAAGAATTGAACCACAGCAACAAAGAAAAGAACTTATTACCATGGTTATTGCTGCTATTTCTAGACAACGTGAATGGGCTTTTTAGGCTTTCATGAGAGAATTTACAGACTCTGGGGCAAGCACACTGTTAGTAATTGCAGTTGCATTCTGCCACTTGAGTGTTTTTGGCAATGGAACTGTCAGAAGCCATTTGATAGAAAAATGTCTCCGCATCATTAGTGCCAGCAAGGAGGATATAATGTGCCAAAGTATGAACTGAAAAGTACTTCTACATTTACAAGTGAATCTTCTGCAGCTCACTGATTTCAAACTTCCACCCCCTTCCTGGCCCTATTCAGGTCTAAATTTTGAGGTTGTCACATGTGCTACCAGGGCCTACCAGGGCTTTTCGGTTTTATGCAGCAATATGTGAGTGTGCTTTATTAAAATCCAATTGCCTGCCTCTCACCAAAAAAGAGTACAATACTTCTTACACACCACAGCCTTTCTCACCAGATCACTGCAGTCTCTGTTCTGTCCTGTTTAGATCTCGTCTTTCTCTAACAAAACATTATTATTTTTTCAGAGCTGTGGCTCTCAGAGCAGCCAATAGGAGCTGCAGGATGTTCAACACATTTGGAAATTGGATTCCTGGAAAAAAGAGGCTCTGGAAACAGAATGGAAAATTCTGAGCTGTAAAATTAAAAACTAAGTAAAATCAGATGAATTTTATAGTCTTCCAGGCTTCACATCTCAGTGTCTGTCCTTTTTCTTATGATCCTTATTAAAACCAACTATTTCTTTTTTAACCTAAGACACAGTAACTCCAGCTGTCTGAAGTTTCCTCAGCTTGAACGTTCAATACGCTCCCCAGCATTTAGGTACCAGCCCTTTTCAATATAGGAGCTTCTGATTACATTGGAACCATGAGTACATTTGTCAAGATTTATGAATCAACAGATCCCACTCTGACTAATGGGTTCCAATCAAAAAGAAACTGCCCATCTTCATTTGAAGTACTGCTTGCTCAGTCCTTTCACCTCAGCCTTGCTTAGCTTCTCATCTGCTGCATAGTTTCTTGAGTAACAATTTTCTTTTGATGAGTGTGTGCATTCAGCAGGAGTTGTAATCAACCAGAAACACATCCACTTCCATGTTTACTCCTGTAAACAGGTTGCAGATGGGGAAAGTAGGTGTTTCAGTGGGTTGCTTCTGCTACCCACAATTCCTATTTTGTCCAGTGAAAATCAATAAAATTAAATGAATTATACATTAAATAAATAAGATCTTTGAATAAGGCAAACAAAACAACGGCTGACTTTGCATCTGTACCCCCTTGGAATTTGGAAAAGCAAATGGTATTAATGGAAAATCAAAAGATATGCAAGACTTAAATGCTTCCAAGAAGGGAGATTTTGGCACTAGTGATTACACCTGCAACTGAATTGCACATTACAATATCCATCCATTTTCTGCTGACAGTGATTGAACACAAGGACTTCTGGCAGTAACTTTCTAAGCCGAAGAACTTTAGCAGTTCATTTAAGCTTATTTTAAACCTGAAAAATTTTAAACTGTCTTTACTGATCACTGAGGATAATACACAGTTCTTCCAAAGGAAAGATGATGTCTTGCTGCCAGTGGGATGAACTCCTCTCCTGTTTTGCCTTATGTTGTGGTTTGACACTGGCCCAGTGCCAGGCACCCATGAAAGCCTCTCCCTCACCCTCCCCTGCCACAGCTGGGCAGAGGAGAGAAAAAAAAAAAATAAAATAAATGAAGGGTTCATGAGTTAAGGACCAGGAGAAAACACTCCAAGGGCAAAACAGGCTCAACCTAAAGGCACAAGGTAAATCTATTACTAACACAATCAGATGAGGATAATGAGAAGTAATATAAGCCCTTAAAACACCTCTTACCTCCCAGCCCCTCCCTCCTTCCCACTGACAGCACAAGGAGACAGAGCGTGGGAGTTTGGGTCAGTTCATCACCGAGATTTTCTTCTGCTGCTCAGGGAGAGGAGTCCTTCCCCTGTGAGCCTGTGGGGTCCCTCCCACTGGAGACAGTTCTCTGTGAACTTCTCCAACATGGGTCCATTCTCATGAGCAGCAGTTCTCCCAGAACTGCTGCAAACCTGAGTCCCTCCCACGGGCAGACAGTCCTCCCAAAACTCCTGAGGTGTGGGTCACTCTTCCACGGGGTGCAGTCCTCCAAGGACAGGCTGCTCCAGCCTGGAAGCAGGGCCCTGTCCTCCACTGGGTCTCCCCTGGATCTCAGCCTCCTCCAGGCACCCACCTGCTCCAGCCTGGGCACCTTCCCCAGGGGCTGTGGGTGGATCTCTGCATCCCCCGTGGATCCCCAGGGGCTGTGGGTGGATCTCTGCATCCCCCGTGGATCCCCAGGGGCTGTGGGTGGATCTCTGCATCCCCCCTGGATCCCCAGGGGCTGTGGGTGGATCTCTGCATCCCCCCTGGATCCCCAGAGGCTGCAGGGGCACCATGGTCTCACCATGGCCTGCAGAGCAATCTCAGCTCTGGCTCCTCCCCATCCTGTGCCACTGCCCGTGGTGTCTCCATGTTGTTTCCCTCACGTGTTCCCACCTCCTCCTCTTCTCTGGCTAGGAGAAAACTGTGTCCCACTTTGTTTTGATTTTCTTCTTAAATCTGCTATGACAGAGGCATTACCAAGCTCTCTCACTGGCCCAGTTTTGGCCAGCAGCACGTCCATCTTCAGAGCCATCAGGGACTGGCTCTGCTGGACGTGGTGGAAGCTTCCAGCAGCTTCTCACAGAAGCCACTTCTGTGGCCCCCCTGCTACCACAAATCAGGCCGTGAAAAACTAACACACCTTACCAGAGGATAATTTTTGCTAGAGGAACCAGGTAAATGAACCAAGACATTTAGATTTGATAGTCAGTTCTGCCTCAGACTTCTCATGTACAGTTAATCTCCCCCAGCTTTAGTAAAATGGAGATAATACCATTTCCTCCAGATCCTGCCTGTCTGAGCTGAGGCAGATTTGCTCACTACTGGTGCCCTCCTGCCCAAAGTAAAGGTTTATTTGCTTGAGAGCTCTGCCCCACCAGACTCCGTAGATGCTTTCACCATACGAAGAACTTCACTTGCAAACTCCAAGGTCAGGAATGCTGCTGATTTTGCCCGGCTGGCATTGAGGTATTGGTTGTGTGGTTGGAGGGGAGTGTGGCACCTCACTGAAAATCTAAAGCAGCCTGAGAAACTTAAGTGACAATAAATATATAAATAAGATACAAACATGATTAAACATTTAAGGGTCTATACCAAAACATGCAACACTGAGACACAGAATTTATATGTACATGGATGCAATGAAGTTTGGGCTCTGGAAACCCAAAAAGGCAAAATTCAAACACACAGTGCTAACTGCAAACTATACCAAGATAATATTTTAAGCAGGAGTGGATTGAATCAAAATACATAATTCACAGTTTCTTCCTAATCCATTTCAAAGTGAAATATTAATCAACACAAGTATTTCATTCCACCACTTCTTTCTGTTCCTCAGGAAAAAAAAAAAGAAAAAAAAGCTTTATACCTCTCTCCTTTACTGCTTTACAGAGCTGTAGGGCTCAGCAGTTCTCATTGCCAGCTTACAGACTTTGCTTAGGCCTGTGCTAAGCACCTTCAAAACCAGACTGTAAATCACCCTGAGTCTAAATCTGGAAGGGAAATGAATTTGCCTATAAAAGCAGGGTATCTGCTGTGCATTTCAGACCTTAAACCTTAAAGTTAGGATGCTGCAGTGGAACTTTTCAAACTCAGATTAGTTATGTCTTTGTTAATGAAATTTAATCTTTTCCCAACTTGAATTAATTAACTCAAAGGCCAACATACGCAAAGTAGTTCAGACTATATTTTAGGCTTCTTCCTCATCCTTAAAAAACTCTTTTAATTCATTTGCAAACAGCAGAGTCCAATGTCATCCCTAGGTTTTTGAGTTAATTACCTTGGAAAATGTACAGACAAAGATTGCTGGACATTCAGAGGGCAATATTTGACCTAAAATCAGGTTTGTCATGCTAGAAAGCCGCCACTGAAGTTCTCTTCTCTGAGGACTGTTGCTCACACCTGAAATATTTCTAAAGATTTTCAAAATAGTCCCAGCTCTTTTAGAACTTTGCAGAAATTCTCACTCAACCAAATGACAATTAAGCCTCATTAAAGTCCCCCCAGCTCTCATTGTATGCTCATCAGAAAATGCAGGGCGATCATGAGGTCGTTTCATACAGTCCCGAGAGAAGACAACATTGCTGTATATTTTTGATTACTTTATTATGAGTTTTATTAGGATATATGATATTATTAAGAGTTCTGATAAACAGTCAGGTTCCTTCCTTTGTCAAAATAAGACAGGCCATTTGCAGTTACTGAACGTGATGGGTGAGACAGAATTGCTGCTGTTCTCTGCTTGTGGATTGCATGTAGGGCTAATGTGCAACCCTAGGCATGCTTAAAAGACAAACAGCAATTTCTAATGTACTGCCATCAGGTTTTCACTGAGTATTTTCCTCAGACTCGGGAAACAAATGATGCTTTGGGAGCCTCGTGATCAATGGGAATGGCTGTTCTGTGGCTATTTCAGCTTTGTGTGCTTTGCTGAGTACGTGGCTTGGAAGGAAAGACATCTGTAACTACAGGGAAATAGCTGATTAAGTGCCCTCTCCCAAACGAGCATGCCATTATTTATCTTGATAAACAGCCTCTCCACGGAGGGAAAAACAAGCCAGCTGCAGTTCCAGTGCCAGCACACTGCTGACACCTCTGGGCCCTGCTCCTGGCTGCCCTCTCTCCTTTTGCTGCCCACACACAAGGAAGCCAAGACTCAGCACAGCCCTCCGTGTCCTGCCACCAGGGCTGGGCTGAGGAGAGAGGACACAAACTGCCCGAACTGCACCAGTTCATTTACAAGTTAAACATAAGACAGACTCCAACATCTGATGAAGAGTGCATACAGCTTATGTGAAAATGTAATTTCTGCATCTCAGCCCTGTTGCTCTGGCCAGACACCTGGAAACTCTTCTCTAAGGTACACGCACCTGCCACCAGTGGGGCTGGCTGACATTTCTGGCAGCACTGGTGGGACAGAAAAACCATGGGCAATGGTCCAAAAAGCCTCAGCCAACATTGCCCTCCCTCCCCAGTCTCGTGCTGGTGCTTTCCCAACCATGGTGCAAGACACCATGCAGCTCAAGTTGAGAGGAGCAGATGAGCACTGCTCCCTCAGGCTGGCAGCACCTCCTCTGCTCCACTCTCAGAAATGCTGCTGAAACAGAAAAGCCCCCACTTCGATGGCTCAAGAGACACTGGATCTGCTTTGCCCTTTTCAGGTCTGTGTTTCTGCCTCTTTCTGGCTCAGGTCTCTTAGGAGCGATCATTTGTGCCCTGCTGCGCCCAGGCCGTGGAGGGTCCTGGCCATGCAGGCAGGTGATGTCCCCTGCAGGTGTGGCACGAGGGACAGCGGTCACCAGGAAGGTGAACCCCATTCCAGCCAAGGCAGGGCGCAGACCCCCGGGTGTCCATCCCCTGTGCGGGGCATGCTCAGTATCTTTTTTTATCATTTCCAGCCACCGGTGAGGTAGTGCTACACCCTGTGCTCTGCTCAGGGACAGGGTCCAGCATAGCAGAAGAATGTGAATGATCCTTATTTAATGCCATCTTCTTATTCCTCCGAGTAGTTTATCTTGTCAGACTTGGGGCCAATTACTAACAAAATCTTTGACTTGATAAATGTGCCATAGACTCTGTCACTGCTTCAAGTGGAGCTGGAAGTGGGAAATCAGCACGCAAGGACGTGGCAGTGGGCAGGAAAAGCAGCCCTTGCTCTCAGCTCTGTGCTGTCAGAGCACCAACCACTCGCTTTGCAAAAATCACATTACAGCAGTCAGTTCCCAGACAACACACTAAAGCTAACTCAAGCTAATAAAGGAACTAACTCTTTTAATGACTAATTGACTTCTCAGCTAAACAGTTCAGCAAAGAGATCAGATTTGGTGAATGTGAAACTACTGGGAAAAAAACCAGTAGGCCCAAATATATTTCAGTGCCTCAAGTATAAATGGTGATGTAATGCCTTTAAGTCACAGAATAAGGTGTGGAAAAACAACTGTTAACAGAACTAACTGGATTTAACTTCCCACCCTGTGCACCTCAAGTGACAATAAATGAAATTACCAAAAGCTGCCTCTGCAGACAGCTCAGCTGCTGAGCTACAGTCACAAATGTAAGACCAGTATCAAGTCACCATTAAATGCTGAGCTTTTGGTGGAGAGAAAGCAACTGTAAGGCTGTTTTCCAAAACTGGGGAAACACCCCACAGAAGAAGCCTGGGGACAGAGGCGAGAAATCCCACACAGAGAAATCCCACACTTCTGGAGAATGATACGTAAAACAAGCTAAGTTTTTCCCTGTTTGCATTCAGCGTGAGCCAAGATGGCAGGACACAGCTTGACACAACAGCTGAGCTAAACTGGCAGTGGGAGGTTCAGGCCTTGCTTTCCATTCCTCCGTGTTGTGTCAAAAAGCAGCATTAAGTCAAAGTTTTTAGTCCGTGTAGTCCCACAGCATGGCACAAAACCAGATCACTGTTACTGAGCTCCTCTGCTGCGAGGGATTTATATTTCCACTCAAAAACTTCTAGATATCCATAAATCAAGAGAGACTAGAAGAAAAAAAATAAACCCCTGAATTAGACCAATACTCCAGTGTTTGTTAATTTAACTTCCAATTTCTCAGCCAGTAGCCTAATTCAGAGACTGCCATCAAAAACACTATTACATTTATCTGTGTCTTGCTTCAGATTTTCTTAATGTACTTAACTACAATCTCTAACACACAGAGTGTGGTTTGGATAAATCCTGTAATCTAATCAATCAGCTAATTCCAGTGCAAGCCAAAAGGGGGGTGAGGGAAAGCAAATCCTAAAACTTTTCATTACATATTTCTCTCAAAAATAAATCACCACCTAATGGATTGCTAAACTCACGCACAAGTAAATTACCAGCAGATAATTAAGAATTAATAGCCTTCTGTGATCAGAGGCTGCTATTCACAATGAGCTGATAGAGATTATAAAAGAACGTTTTTTTCTGTAAAATAAATTGAAATACAAATGTTTCTACACCATACTGTGTATGAAAAACTAATAAAAAATATCAGAAATGAAATCACATTTACTCATTCTCTCCATGGCGTATGAAAATTTTAAGTAAACTAAAGCCTTATTTCCATATTTGTTTGGACTGCCACAATTACAACCTTGTTGCTGTTACAAGGGCTCAGCTGTGAGCCCTGGGTGAATCTCTAATGCCAAAGAATGGCTCCAGTGGTTCCTCATTGTGAACCTGTTATCTCGGGTATCCAAGATGAGTATGTACATGGAAAAAAGTGCAAGGCTTGCCCAGACACACCATGCAAAATCCTGTCTAATAGGTTTAAAGTTAAACACAGAGATGCACACAGAACACACAGCATAGCTGGTACCACATGAGAGAGATTATGAAGGAACTCAGAGCTGCACGTTTGAAGTTAACGGTGTCAGGGAACCTCTGCAGGTCAGGATCACAGCCCCAAACCTTCACACCAGACAGCAACACCGGGTAAGGCTTCTGCTACCCAGGCAGCTGTTCTGCATCAGCGAATCCTGGCAGCACTGCCAACACCTCTAGGAACTGCTCATACAGGGTGAAGTCTGTTCAGCAAGGGATTGTAGCTCAAGAAGTTACAGCTTCTTGAAAAATCAAAATAAATCATCTTAAGCAACACCTTTGCTGCCGTCTGTCACTGCCCCAACACAGCCAGCTACAGGGGCACACCTGGAGGTCAGCAACTCCTTGAGAAGCGCCAGCTTCATCCTCTGTGGACATGTAAACACAGCTTAAGGGTGGAACCCTCAACCAGCCTCAAGTGACCTGGACAGCACAGCTGCCAAAGGCCTCAGTCCCTTTCCCTGCACCTTTCAGCCTCCTGTGATCCTTCACTGCCCTGGCACTTGCAGCTGTGTGGGGATGCCAAAGCAGTGGTGCAAGAGGCAACAGCAGAAAACCGAAGAGATTAATTCTCTCAAGTCAGCTCAGGAGACCAAACTCATTTTCTCTGTGGCCAAATGAGAGGCAGGACTACTGCTTTTAAAACCACATTCAAACACTGCAGCACAGCCACGTTTTCGGATGCCAGCATTCTGATCTGCAAGACTGATCTAGAACAGCCTTGAATATACCTTCAGACACTGTAATATTATAATGGTCTACAGTACAGAGCAATGCTCTCAGGAACAGGCTCGTTCTGCTCTCCATAAGGCTGTAAGTTTGAGAAAACATTAAGGAGCATCTACAGAAAACAAAGCACAGTTCTTTAATTTTTGTTTACTCTGCTACAGCTTCACCCTTGTCACCTTTCAGACCAAGATCAGGTAACAAGTAGTTAAAAATAAGAGCTTTAAGAAGTAAGATTTTTTTTTTTCCCCTCCTGATTTTACTGGAAGACCATCAATATTGGATGAACTCCTTTAGATGTACTGTGCCCAGAGCCACTGAATACCAAATGCTAGAGTAGCTACGCTTCAAAGAGAATATTCTGTCATAAGCTGAATTTTAGGAAGGCCAGTTCACTGTCAGACTGCTGCCAAGAATCTTGCAAAGAAAAACCCCTCGTCCATGAAGGCTCTGCTTCATTATTTTGTGACAAATACTTCTACTCCACAAGCCACTATTAAGGCAAAAGTACATGATAGCATTAAACACCACAGGACACTAACCATCAGATAAAAAATTGTAATTTGGTGTTACCAGCAATAAGGGACATTTTCCTCCACAATTTGTCACTCCTCCTAGAATTTGCATATGTGTGGCTGTGGACAATCCAGCAGCATAGCTTAGAAAGAAAAAAATAAAATTATTACTCGCTTCAGTTCTGTGTGGGCATCCACTGGACCATAAGCTTGTGGAGAAGTAGGAGACTGCACAAAGCTTCCTAGTCTACAAGATTCGGGGAGGGGAGAGAAGCAGAAGGAATTTCAACATTTTCCCCTTTTCCCAGTAATCCGAGATGTCTAGTTTCCACTCTTATAAAACACGCTTATGTGTGCATCAATGCACTGTTGCTCTGGCAAATCAGCCTTAAATGAAAGTGTCTCCAAACAAAGAGCATCAAAGAGAAAATACAGCCCAGTCTCAGCAAGCACAAAGCATGTTCAGTCTGCCCGGGCCCACCAAGATGTTAAGGGCACTGAGAGATGTACTTCCTCGGCTGGTTTTCTTCACCTCTACCTGAAACAGATTACTTTATTGATCCACTTTAAGCACATGGTCTTTAAACCACTATTTAAACCACAGAAATGAAGATTTCCTCTGTCTCTGCAATTTATCTCCAGTCTAAAGAACAGCTGAGTTACTGTAGCCCCCCAACACTGACTGCCCAGGCAGGCACACTGCAGTGTTGTCAGCCCTCTTCTGTAGCAAGAGCCAGACATGATCTCTACGTGAAAATTCTGAGGTTATTCTCTAAAAACTTTAGCTGACTCAAACAGCTTTGCTATTCTTCCTGTAAATTCATGTCCTGCTCTTGCCTAGTTGGATGCATAATCAATTGTTTGCACCCTCCTTCCCATCCATCTCCCACTACAATACAACAGAACTGTCAAATAAGATTTATTGCCATCAAATTGTAAGAGCAATTCTAATCAATGCTTACTATGAAAATTTCAAAAGTGAAATTCCACTTTTCCCTTTTCTTTTGCAGGGTGGTCCAATGAACAGCGTGCAAGAGCAGACCTCTGCAGAGCAGATCTCTGCTCCCAGCTCTGCCCAGGGCACCTGGGGGATCCCCAAAAAGTGACTGTTCCTGTATCCTTAAATACCTGAAATAATGACACTGTCCTGAACATGCTCAGATTTACTGATTATTTGTTGGGTTTATTTTCTTTTTTATTTCTCTTCTTTCACTGATGCCCATGATGAACCAAACACAAGGCATGCAGAATGATTAAGAGAAATCCTTCTTCTTCCTCATCTTCCTTCATGCCTCCAAATCTCTGAACAGATGCCAAAGATTTCTCTGTTGTGGGTGGCTGTTGGGAAGTTTTTGTGCAAATGGAAGCCTAACACATCTGCACAAAAAGTTTATGATAACTCATGAACCAGCATTTTAGAGGTGTTACAAGCTTGATTCAGTTGCTTCAGCTGGCCTTGCTGCTATGGAACTGAATGACCTAGAAGACAGCTGTGAATTAATTGCATATGAGACATCCTGTATGAGACATCATCTAACTTGGAACAGCTTCCTAATGTGCCAGAAATCTGAACTCCAATTTTCTAGCACTATTTTTAAATATCTACCAGTAGATAAACATATCCTGAAGCAGCCTTTTGAATAAGGATGAAAAACTAGCAATAACTACACTTACAGAAAGTTAATATAACACTGCCACAAAGTTTTCCCAAGAACCTATCTCATGCTGGGATTGCCCAGAGCCTTAAACACACAATCCCTTCAGTGGGATCACACACATCACACTGGTGAGACGGAACACCACGAGGATGCGGCCAACTGCACAGCTGGGCAAGTGTGGAGATTTCAGGGATGAAACCACGGCATCAGTGAAGACCAATCTCAAGATCTTTAGAAAAACCTGTTGTATGAATTTAACTTCTTGAATTTTCCAGACTCTAAATAAGCGATCAGTTGTATTTCCCAGCTATGCCAGAATGTTTCCCACAAGATAACCAGTAAGGGTAAAACACTTCCATGTTCTGGGGTCCCTTGTAAGCTGTTTCTATGAACTCATCTCCAGAACAAAAAGTCAATATGCAGTTGGTTTTCTGCCCACTGCACCCCTCATCACTCGTTTGATATTTACTTTATTTTTAATTAAAAAGATGTATAGTCCCTTCGAGGGCACTAAAATGGAGCAACTGTTTAGAAAAATCAATATAGGCAGGGTTGTGGCTCCCTATAGGAAGTTTAATTCTTGACAGCAGATCTGCAGCAAAACAGACAAGAGTATAAAGCAATCCCCAGAGCTTCAACACAGCCCATTCCAAGCACCCCAGAAAAACTGGACTGAGCTGCACTGCTTCCAGCAGCCTCTGCTGCAGCCCTACAAGCTCTTGCCATTGAAAAGCCCAGACTGAGCAAGAAAAGAAAATTTGGTGGTCATTATATCCTAATAAAAGAGACTAAAACACTCCTGTAAGATGCTGGAAATGCAGAGGGCAGTGTTGATTATAAACCTGTCCGGCCAGAACCTCCAGCTGGCGATGGAGAAAGTAAGGTAGAGGGAAGAGACAAGCAAACACCACTGATAGCTGACACCTTCCAGCCCACCTTCCCATTCAGTGGGAATGAAAATCTGGCTGGTTCAGGGGTACCGGAACCCAGCATTGCTGCAGCACCCACCCTCACTCCTCCAAAATCAACACAAGTTTTACACTTGTAGAACAAACTCAGCAATTTTTAAAATAATCTGATTGCTAGCTATTAGATGTTCCAATATTTTACCTTCTAGAACCCCAATCTTTAGCTATCCAGCATAATTTTGATGAGTTCCTGGGATTAACACAGGTAAAAACATATCCAGAAAGTAGAACACACTTGTAAATAGGATGAGTTAAAATCTGACTCCATCAGCAATTTGTTCTCATGAGTGTAAACAGAAAGACCCTGATTTTTGTCTATCTACACACACTGAAAGGAGCAACACTGCATTTATTTTGGTGTTCTCCTCATTGACCTATACATTGATAAAAGCAAGTCCGACATAACTTAAGAGGATAACACTGAATTTGAAATTCAGACACTTGGCATTCGCTCAAGAAATGAGTGAGGTCTAGAGAAAAATATTTAATTTGAAACCAAATGTCTCTCTTCTAGAATCAAAGTGATGCTAGCTATATTTCCCTGGCTTATTAACAACACAGTGGCCCATACAAGTTTTCTCCCACATATCTTTCCTGTCTGAGCATGTCTTCAGACACCTGGATACAAATGAAAATTGTCTTAATTTTAATGACTTGAAAGGTTGGAAGGGGTGTTCCGATTTCATGTGCCTGCAGTATGTGGAGGTAAGCTATTTATGCCTTGAAAAATGACTGGTTAACAATAAAAAAAAGATGATACATGCCACAAATACAGTAGATGCAGCCTTCCAGGTACTGTCTAGAGTCAAGCACCAGCTTCTCAGCACTAAAAATTAGTCTCTGAGATAATGCATCTACCCAAAAGCACAAAAATATGCACAACAGGGCTGCATCATAATAGGTATTCTGACTCTACTGAACTATTTTAAATGACATAGCAAAATTAAATTTCATTGCAACTCACTTGATCAATCAAGTGGAAACAGCAATACTTTTAATGTTTGCAAAAGCCATCAGCAGACTGCAAGCAAAATGTCTTAGCATTTGTCTTGCCGACACAAAGAGATTTTTGTTAAAACTGCAAATATAGGAAGCCTTTATATGAAATACCCCAAATGTTTAGGAATGAGACAGTATAAAACTTGTTTGTTAGCAACTGCTGACCCCAAAAGGAAAGGCCTTCAAAAATGTCAACTCCTCTGACAGACCACAGGGATACTAAAGAAACCGAGGCATTTTTTTCTAGGTACATAAAATGAAATAAACTGTCTCACTGAGAAATGTTCCCAGGGAACACAGTAATGAGCTGTAGCAGTAGATCCTGCTGCAGCCTTAATTACACGGGTCACAAGTGAAAAAGGATGACTGCCAGCACACAGCAAGTGCAGTAGCCTTGGAATCACAGAATCATAAAAACCTAAACCCCTTTAGGTTGGAAAAGGCTCCTTAAGATCAAGTCCCATCATTAACCCAGTACTGCCATGTTCACCACTAAACCATGTTCCTTAAATGCCATATCCACACTTTTTTTGAACACTTCCAGAGTTAGCAATTATACCACTTCCCCTGGCAGCCTGTTCCAATGCCTGACCATCATTTGCAGTGAAGAAAATTTTTCCTACAATCCAATCTAAATCTTTCCCTGTGAAACTTGAGGCAGCTTCTTCTTGTTTTATTGCCTGCTACTTGGGAGAAGAGATGGAGTCCCACCTTGCCACTCCCAGCTCATCCTCTTCACAGGACATAAGTCATTAGTGAAAGGTGAGAGCACTGGCTGGATAATTGCATTGAATTTAACATTTCAGGAGAGTAAAGCTGTGGGTTTGCTCTGCAAATTCTGCACCCTGCATAGTGAATATGGAGCCCTCTGTGCTGGGTACCACCGTCAGCCTGGCAGGGAAAGGTCAGGAAAACCACCAGGACATCATTCCTCTGCTACCACTGGCTGCATGAGAGAAATTAAGGCTCAAGGAACTAAGTCACACTTGTGCAGTGCCACATCCATATGCTTTAAATATTAATGCATGATGAAAGTAATAAAAATAAGGTATAATTAAACCAGGGGAGAGTCCAGTAAAAGTTTTTAAGACAAAATGAACTTGCACTGTTCCTTGCCAAACCAAACTCTTGAGGTTCATCTATTTTTTTTTCCCCTTCAAGCTGCCCTTCCTTTCACCTTGCCTTTTACGAGGCCCCATTTAGAAAGGTGATCCCTGAACTCACAGACTTGGTCTTTCACAAAGCCCAGAGACAGAGCGGTTCACTCGAGTACAGGCCATCAATTCTGGCAAGGGACCTCTGTGTCTGGATTCAAAAGGGAAGTTGCTGAATCTTTCCAAAAACAACACACTTTAAAATGTGTGCTTAATGTGTGGATTAAAGAGAGCTGGCCTGAGCTGCCAGCTCAAGGGGAAAATAAGAGCTCTGACTTAGCAGTTTAGAACACATTAATGTTAAAGCCATGAGGAAATCTTGTGCTTGCATTCGGAGCCAGGACATAAGCAAAGGCAGGGTTTCTGCCTTTCCACTTGTGGTTAGCAGGCTTGGGGGACTAAAATAGCCAGCTAAGATGTTACTTTACACAGCTGGTCTCCAGTACTGCTGCTGGCCCATTGTTTGGGTGGCTTCAGGCTGATGCCACACCAAAAAAAGTAAGACCAATGCTCAGTAAATTATTTAAACATGCAGCCATCAAAGTGGTTGTTTGCCTCCCCAGAGGGAAACTCAGACTAAAAGTGAAGAAAATCCTTACTAACCAAGAGCTGTTTGAAATTTCTTGAAGACTTTAATCTGGTCAGCAAACTGGGAAACACAGCCTGATGCGCATTTCGTTTACATCTGTGCCTGCTTTTATTGCAGAAAATCAAGTAGATTCAATGTTGACATTTAGAGATAACACAGAAGATTTGCCCTTTTGAATTTTGTAAAAGTCATGGATAGGTCATTTTGGCTTAGCAGTCTGTGCCTAGGAGTTCTGCTTAAATTGCAAGCGACTGGGATGTGTTATACCCGAAAGATGGAAGAACCTTGAAGTGACATTCAGATATCTGAACCTGAGACTATGCAAATTAGCTGAACCCCTTAAATTGGCATAACCTGAAATATTGGATCACATACTCCTACCATTTACCTTCCTCCTGAATCCCTGACTTGAGTGGCACTACAGCTAATTTACTTATGTTTGAGTGAGAGGCAAACAGAGTAGTTTTGTAAGGAATTCATCACTTTCAAGTTTCAGCCATTCACTCCTAGGATACAGCATGGTCACGACTTCCTTAAAGCCATTCTGTGACAATCTCTACACTGGCACAGCTCACAAAAGAGCCTGAACCACAAGTCACGAAGAGAAAAGCTTCTCCAAATGTGTTTGAAATTTAATTTTTTTTAATATGTGATTTCAGACTGCAGACACAGAATATACCCAGGTAATTCCAGAACTCCATGGAAGTAACACTCGTGATGGATCCCAGCCCATAGATTGCAAGTCAGGACAGTGACATCTCCACCCAACCTCTTGAGGGACTTCAGAATGAAGGCCACTATCAATGTCAAATCCAGTTCTCCTGAAATTGCAGGTATCCATGAATTCATGCATTTAATCTGCAAAGGTGCACAAAATATATTCTCCCGCCACTATTACTCACCACAGCAAAGCCTCTAACAAATGCCATGAATTTAGTAGCACAGGGCTGGCCACAAACTGTTTAATGTGCCAGATGAAAAACATGGAAAGGTCAAAGGCAGTGTCAGGGTTCCTACAATTTTGGGGAAGCTGAGTTGGTTAAACAACAAAATTGAAAAACAGGCTTTCACCACTTGCTACAACAACACACAGAGTCTCAACTGAAAATCAAGAATTAAGACAAGTTCTCCTTGAACTTCAAAATACACAAACTTAAACTTGTCCGTAATTCACAGCTGTTTGAAAATCAAGTGTTTTCTATCACTTAATGCACACTCTTTTTCATGCATCTGACTTACCAAAAAGTCCTACAGAGATTTTTTCCCCAGTCCTCTTGCACAGCATGTACAAAGTCCTGGTTTAGCTATGGGCAGGTAAACTCTACCTCACACTGCCAAAAGCTGCACCAAACACCAATTGCTGGGGTATCTTCTGTCACATAAATATATAACAAAGAAAGGCCAAACTACAAAAATATAACCAGAACTTCTGGCTTCTGGCCCCCAGTTTGGACACCTGATCATAACTGTAGACATATAAACTCTCTTTTCTTTACTACCAAATGCCTGAACTTGTTGAACTCCTTTGGTATTTTTAATTTTAAATTTTTATTGACTTCAGTGTTCCTTGCCAAGACTGAAACAGAAGACTTTTTGCTGAAAATTAGGATTTGAGATTGACATGCATTTCTTGGGCTCATTTGACAGGCTAGAGCCAAACTGATATCAGTCTTCTGGGAAACATGGACCTCTGGGGAGGATGAACGCTGTAAATCTGAAAGACTTTGTCCAACTATAAATACAATTTTTTGAGAGTCAAAGCCATCATTAACTTGGAAAACTCTAGATGCGCACTGTAGCACCTGAAAATGGCATCATATCACTAATAAAATAGTGAGAATGAGTTTTGATCTGCAAACACATGTAAGACAGCAATTCTGAAAAGAAAACCACAATTAAGTTTCAAAGCGATGATTCCTTTAAAGTAAAGGCAATCATTTAAAATAAGGGTTCAAATACGGTTCAGTAACCAGAGTGTCAGGATTTTGATTCTGCAGGGACAACAGTGATGATGTTTTAATTAAGCCCACTACTAATCCTCATGTCTTGAGTCTCAGACGGTCTAATTCGTTTGCAGAAGGGTGATGAATTTCAACAAGGGAAGTTATACACTGATTTTAGATACTGGTAGGGTTACATAGCTCCAACTTTTGTTGAAAGCAGGTTATATTTTTGCTGACTTATATTCAGTTATTTTAGTGAGGCTTGTCACCACACCCCAACAAACAGAAAACCGATTTTGCCAAGTTAACAGTATTTTTTCTCTTTTTTTGTTGTTGCTGAAAAAGCAATGAAGTAACAAAATTGCTATTAGAAATTTGGCAGCTACGATCTTTGTCAGCTTTTCTTGGCTGCAATATATTTAGCATTGCTTAAACAGCTTGCAAGAACCTGTGTAAGTCTAGAAAACAACTCCTCTGAGTAAGCTGATTTTCCACAATGACAGTGAAGGTTTCATGCCCATTAAGTCAATTTAACGAAGTCACTTCCCTGAAATGTAACTTAACTTTACAGAGGAAAAATAGCCTTGGATATTCTGTATTAAACACAGTAGGAAATTCTATTTAATCTTCTCTGGTCATCCTTTGATATAAAGATCACTTGTTGAAGACCCATGGTAGGCAATGCCCAGAATATCCCCCCATACAGAAGAGCTGCTTTGAGGACCAGGAATCATCTGACTAATGTGGCTGATCATCTTTCATGAAAAAAAAATGTTCACACTGAGAATGAGAAAAAGAAGGTACATCCACAGCAAAGCAACTACAGAAAAGAAAAAGAAAGCCCAGCAAGCTCTTTGGCTACTTTCTTCTCATCTCTTGTTCAACCCTGAGACTCCAGCGTACCTCCTGTGCACACTCAGGTACCCAGAGCTCACAAAAGACTGATTTACCTCCCGTTTGATCCTTCAGAAAACTGAGCACTGAGAAGCATTAACACACACTGCAGTTTCTGTGAACAAGGTTTGTCATCCCTGTTTCCCTTCTAGCAAAGTGGCAACAATCTGTCTTTTCAACAACAGTTTTCCAGATCCTACTACATGTATCTTTACCTCAGACCCAAAGAAACAACATCAGACATGAAGCTTTAAATTCAGCTCCTCCAGAGGTGATGCAGGCTCAAGCCTTCTCACTGTACCACTTGTGGTTGCATATGAAGCACATTTTGGGAGAAAAACACAAGATCTGCTGTAGAAGGCAGAAGTCTGAAAGTGAGCGTAGCAGCATGAGGGAAGAATCACTTCAGGGGCTGGTGAGATCCTCAGTGAGGCAGTCTCTCAAACAGGGAGACTCATATTGGTGTCTGCTTGCTGATTAAGGAGAGACGTAGGAAGGAGAGAGAACAACTGGGAAAAACTAGAGCATCACCAATGATGAACTGGGGATGCAGTTTTACCAGAGGCCTAAGGAAGTCTGGGGAAAGACCACCATGATCCACACCTCTCTTCCACAAGCTGCACCAGTAAAGCACCCCTCTGAACATCCCTTCCTTTCCTTCTTCAAAACCCAAAAGAGCTCAAACAAACCAACGCTAACTTTGATACACAGCTAAATTTCAAGCAAATAGTGTGGTTTCGGAGTTCCAGATGGTGAAGTGCACGTTTGGACTTTGCCCCCTCACAAGGGCTGGCAGATCCCCCTCCATCTGACAGACTCTGCTCAAGATAAAGCAGACAAGTTGATTGAGTCGAAGCAGCAAGGAAGAAGCAGGTCTGAGAAACAAACCTGTAGCACTCCTTGATCAGCAGCTTTTACACAAAACAGGCCTGGATCAATCTATGCTGATAAGCTGTAGATTGTGGGCATTAAATTCAGCCACGTCTCATAGCAGTCACAAAAGATTATGGTGCGAAGTCAACAGTATTGACAATTACTGCAATGCCTGAATTCCAAGTCCTCTGCTGTGTAATTTGGAGGTTATACTGCTGCAGAGGAGGCTCAGTGAGTTCAAAAGAGAGTTTTAGATATAGTTTTAACAAATCCAAATTTCAAGTCTGACAACTATTTCTTGTACTGGAAAATAAAATTGAATCAGCACAAAACTTGAATGCGTTCATTTAAAAAAAAAAAAAAAAAGCTTCTCTGACCTGGCATTTAAATCCACAATGTTAATTAGATGTATCGCTTTAAACTACTCTCAGGAGAATCCATGTTCCATTCTACTGTGTATTATAATTTTTACCACAGCTTTACCTGTATAATGCAAAAATCCCCTAAAAACTCCAGAACTGAGTCTAGTTCATTTAATGTAAATACATCATGTTTGCCTTGGTTTGTTGTCTCTCAATCTTTCAGGTTTATTGCCACCTTTAGAACACCCCATCAGAACAGCTTGTTGGAAGCTGCTCTTCAGGAATGCACGATCTCTGTGCCCACTACTGCCTTATTGGCAGGACTTGCACTTGGCTGTGACCACCGTGACTTCCACGGGCTACTCAAGTCCTAGTTTAATGCAATATCGCCCTCTTATTTCTCTTTCCCTCTCCACTTTTGCACAGGCATCAAAGCTGCAGTCATCACCATGGAAACTAGCCGGAGAATTAAAAAAATAATAGAAGCCTACAGAGTCATGCAAAGCTTGTGCACTGCCACCCACTGGGTACCGGCGTTAGGGAGCCTCCAAGTACAAAGCAACCCTGCTCAGTGTAAGCAAAGATCCTCTCGCTGCAGTGCCTGCATTCAGACCCAAATATGAGCATTTTTGGCACCAATTAGTCCCTCCTCACAGGCCAGGATTTGCTTATAGTGCCCAGATCGCCCTGGTGAAACCCAAGGTTAATAAACTCAGACTCCCTGTCCTATGTCAACACAGGAATCTCTTGTTTTCATGCAAGTTTATTCAGCAATGTGCTCATGCATGAAACATTGCTCCATCCTCTACAGTGGCTTATTCCAGAGTGCGAGCATGGGCATCCTGGGAAAACACCCTTGCAATTCCAGAGGGAGCTGCAGGGCTGGGGTTTCCCAGGGATCAGGCCATGAACTTGCAGCTTCTTTCTATGAGGTATGGAATGCCCAAGAAGATTTGGGATTTTGGAGAGCTCGCTTTTGTTGATCCATAATGCTTTTTGTTACTGGCCAATAGTAACTAATAGCAGGTTTTACTTTAGGAAGATCTCCATGGTGATCTGAGCCTGCTGACATCAGCTAGGGTTTTTTTTGCTGTGGATTTAAGAACAATAAACATAGTCTAATTAAAGGGAAAAAGACCTCAAAATATTGGACAAAGGAGGAAGAACTCCTGTATATGCTGCAGTTCAGTCCAGTCTTCCAGAAAGAAGCAAAATACTCGAAAGAAATCTGTCTGATATAGTTTGTCTTTAAAATAATTTAGAAAAAGCTTGACTACTTTTGCAGTAAATAATAGAGCATGCCATAAAGAAAAATAGCTTATGAGTGGAGAAGCAAAGACAAAATGAGGAAAAAAAAAGAAAAAGAAGTCCCTAAATCCTAAAGGATTATAGTAATTTTTACAGGAGTTTAAGACAGATTTTTCAGACCTGCTGCAGTATTACATATGAGCTCTCTAGCACAAGTGTTTAAAATGAGAAAGGGGAAAAAAAGGGAAATGTATTCAGACATGATTTGTTCTTTTTCTGTATGTTCCTACAATCTGCATTTCAAAATACTTTTTTAATCAAGTGATTTTCACAAATTTGGAAGGGTATTTTTTGATTTCATCTCACCTTGCTGAAAGATATTGGATGTTTTTCCCCTGCGTGACTCTTTTCCCCCCCCCTCTTTCCTCTAATAGGTTTTACAAATACATCCACACATTTATTCCAAACTGACACTCCAGAAATGAGTTGGATTTTGTATTTTTATCAGGCACAAGCCATGCAAGAAAATAATTTAAAGTAGCAGGCGATCATACCAATGAAATATTTATGGAAACTGATTGAACCAAACCACTTAATTCTTATCTCAGGATATTTGTACTTTACACAACGACTCAAAAAAGAAAGCAATATTAAGAGTTATACAAAGTTATAGTTCACTCCTTTTATAAATCAGAGCACAGGACTTATATCCAGAAGGCAAGTGCGAGCCAGTGTTTGCAGTTCAGAGCCCCGCATGCTTTGGCTCCCCTGGCCAGCTTGTGAGCTACCTTACTAAGGAGGAGACATGAAAAAAGGACTGGCACAGATCTCCCAGAAACAGCAGTGGAAAGCCATCCCCCAACACAAGGTTTGCTCTCAACACTACTGAATGAAATTAAGCCTTGATTTTGTGAGCATTAAGCTCAGCGTGAGCAAGACAGACAAATGGTTCTCTATTGACCATTCTGTAACAGTGCCTTCCCATTACTTCGAGTCATGAGTTACCCTGGATTGCCCGGTCACTGACCTCCCCAAAAGTGCATTGGCAGAGTAGAAAATTGGCCTGCGTGAGAATGACTGCACTTCGTGTCAGAAGGCAGATCTTCCGGATGCCGAATGTTGAATTTTGTTTCAGTTGTTGTAAACCCCCCACTTCTCTAAAGGTTTCAGCATTGCAGGAAGATGTTTCAGGTCTTTATAGGGCTACATATTTATATATAATGTGGATTTTTATATAGATGCTAAAAATGGAATGCAATTCCCATATGGATGAACAAACAGTTATCTAGAAACACAATATACAGAGGCTGGAGTAGAGTCCTATTTAATCCATTCTAGACCTAAGGCATCATTTGTGTGACAAGCTGCAGTGTAGAAAAGCAGTTTTCACGCCAAATACAGTCCCTGTGTTGGTGCCAAGGCCAAAAGAGCAAGAGCAAATGTAGAACTTGCAATTCTTCCCTTAGGGACCTTCCACAACAGCCTGCAGACAGCAGATGGGGAAACACCACTGCGTCCAGGCACAGTTCTGTGCCCTCCCAACAACAACTCAGGTGCTGCTGGTTGCACTGGCAGGCTAATCCCATCCTCCCCGTACAAATGCTCTGGAAGGATGCCTGTCTGTCCCCTGCTATCCTTCTGCCCTGCCCCCCAACAAGAGTTGCCTTCGACTACAGGGAAATTTGCCCAGACACCACCTCAGGATTCCTGAACTGTCTAAAAGACTACATACTTGACAGCGTCTACAGGGTTTCTTCTGAAAGCAAAACATTTAACAACTCATTGGAGTGGACAGGCACAAAATACATATTTGGAGCATAGGACAGATCATTAACAAGAAGGGGGAGAGCTCAAAAATACCAAATGGCTTTGCACGGAATCAGCAAAGCAAAGGGTTTGTGATTACCAACACCTCAATATAGAGAAAAGAAATTGCCTTCCATAGATCCCTAGGGAGAAAACTTCTGGCAGAGGGAAAGATGATTAGTTTGCATATTTGCAAGCTTTCCACTAAACAACAGTTGATGACAACATTAGAGATGGGAAGGAGCAAGGAATTAAGGGATAAGAAGCACAGTAGAAGTCACAGGACAAACTCTGCACAGAAGAAGACAGAAAACTTGAAGTCAAAATCTATAAAGCAGTTTATCTTAGAGGCAGAGACAAGAATGCCAGCTTTTCCATCTCACATTGTAACGGCTAGCTCTCCAAGGAAACATTGCATGTGTGTGTTTTTCTGAGTATTTCCTTAGCTGACAGGGGAAACAAAGGTAAGTGCCCTTCTGAGCATCCTCTTCACTCCTGAGAGTCATTACAGCTTCCCTCTTTCGGTATTGTGCAAATGTATGAGGATGAAAATAATTGTAAAAGATAAAGTAACTCTAGAAAACTACATGCAGTTAAAATTACTGTCTTGGTCTGAAAGAAGGCAGAAGCCTCCCTTAGAATGGAAAATATGACCCCCTTCCCCCTGAATTATCATAATTTTGAGGTTAAGGGGCTTTCAGGCAAAGACATAGGTAAAGGAATAACAGCTCTTTACTAGTATATATCTCTGTATAACAAGACAAACAAACCACAGCACCAGCAGCTGCACCGGGCAGAACCACAGCCCCAGAGCCAGCCTCTCTCGGCTGCTGCCCTTTCCCTGGGTGCAGTTCTGGGTACGGCCAGCAGGGGCGCTGCCGAGTCCCTTTCCCTGGGTGCAGCTCCGGGCACGGCCAGCAGGGGCGCTGCCGAGTCCCTTTCCCTGGGTGCAGTTCCGGGCACGGCCAGCAGGGGCGCTGCTGGCTCCGGGCCGGGCAGGGCCTGCGCTGAGTCCCCCGCGCCTGCAGGGGGCGCTGTGGCGCCCTCACGTTACCTCACAGCAATGGCGGGTGGGCCGGCAGAAATGGATGGAGAAGGGGCTCCCGTTGCAGCTCACAGGGCAGCCAGTCCTGGTGCCCCTCTGGATAGCCAAAGGAGCTGTAGTAGGCTGGGAAGGCAGGGATGAGCATAGTCCCGCAGTGGTAGATGAGATGCATCAGAAACTCGGCAGCCGTAGATGGGACCGCGGGTGTCCCAGCAGTTACAGCGCGGCATGGAAACCTCAGAGCAGCGGCAGAGAAACAGCAGGGCTGGGCAGTGGCCACCCAGCTCCTGAACACGGCCAGGAGAGGCTCCCTTGGGGGGAAACAGCCTGGGATGTCAGGGTTTCCTATGAGGCACCCCAGCAGATGGTGAAGAGCCCCCTGTTTGGTGAGTGTTAATAAGGTCCACGCGCAATGGCTGCTCTCCCAAGCAGAGCTTCACTCATGGCAGAAGGCAGCAGAAGACAGAACCCAGCAGTGGTGGTGAATTCTTCCCACAGTGACTGCAGCCTCTTTCCCCTCCAAATACCAGAGAGCAAGGAGGAGCTAGGAGCTGCCCCAGCCACTTTTTTCTCAGCTCAGTTCTTGAGGTACCTCTGCTCTTCCCAGAGAATCCCTCAGATAAGAGGAGTGCAGCCAAGTGCCCCCCTCCCCTGAGCTTGGCAAGTCCTTCTGTCTTAAGTACCTGGTCGTTATTTTCTCCTAGCAACATACGGGACATATGGGAGGAAATTCCCTGAGAGAAAGAAGCTAAAAGAAGAATCCTAAACCCCAACAATTACTCTCAGGAATTAAAGTACCCCTCAATTCTACAGACTGGAGTGGTTCTGGTAGTATTTCCCAGAAATGTTGGTAAACGTCCAAAAGCTGGTATTAACTTTACATGCTACTGTCATATAGAAGCTATAGTTCTAAATCAAATCAAATGAAAAATGCATTTCAAAATAGGGCAAAATGGATAATGAAGACATGGAAATCAAAGGATCTGGAACGGGATTTATCTGTCACAAGTTTCTAGGAAGGACAGACGCCAGTGCACATGTTAAACACGATGACACTTCCCTAGAGACTTATGATAATACTTCACCCTTAAATAACACACTCAAAACACTTCACAGACATTAACTAATTAATCCTCAATCCTCATGTGGCTGTAAAAATTACACAGTAGGGAAATAAGGTCAGATCTTCCAGGGAGATCAAACTGAGATTAAACAGTGTGCCCCAAGGCTATACACTGAACTTGACAGCAGAGATAGGGTTACAGTTCCCAGGTCCAGGAGCCACCCCACCACCAGAACACCTTTGGAGGGACACTGACAGCCCCAAACATCTCCAGCAGCTGCTCAAACAAAGCAAAAGGCTTAGGCAGGGTCAGATGCCTCCTCATGCTCAAAGAAAAAACCCTAACCACGTCTTGAGGCAGTAAGCTGTGCACCCACAGGCCTCCCTCTCCTGCTGCGGCTCAGCAAACCAGCTGGGGGACAGTGGCAGGGGAGGTTTCCTCAGCAGCACAAACCCCTGTGCTGCTTCTCCCCAGGACATCTTCCTTCCAGATCAACCTTTGCTGCATGCCAGGTAGCCATCATCACTTCAGCTAATGAGAGACTGACGGGATTTTTACCCCATCAATCCCTGAATTAGGGGTTTTCTCGTTTTAAAGTCCCGTACCAGGGTTTAAAAGATGAATGTAACTTGTGGCCTCGGTCTTCAAAGGTGTTTATCTTATTTGTTATCTCAAGGCCTTACAGCAGACCAAGCGCGCTGAAGAAATGCAGCTACAGGAATACGGACAGAGGGTCCAAGGTAATTTTAAAGATTTCTAATCCAATGAACTGTTAAAGCGTACTATATTTACAGTTTTGTACTAATAACTACTACTTATTTTAGACACGCAATTTCTACATTAAATCTATTCTACCAATGTCTCTGTGCCACCGTCACGGCAGAAGATGGAGTAGAAGAAGATGAGACACCGCCCAAAATTCTCCATCTTGCTCTGATCTACTTCCATACTAAAAACCCAAAGCTACAAATTTTCACCCTGTGACAAACTAAACTACTATTTATTTCAAATCTTTGTTGTTTTCAATTCATCTATGAGTGTTGGAAGTTTTTCCCATGGACTGAGGTCAAAGGCAATGCTTTCCTGGGGTCTCAGCCAGGGTCTGGGACCCCCCCAGGGCAGTTTGAGGGGTTTTCCACCTGCCCTGGACTCCAACAAGAGACTTCAAATACCTGGGGCACGTTTTACAAACACTATACAGAACATGGTGCAAATTGCACCTGAACAAGTCCAACCTATCAGAGCCTTCAGAGCCTGGGTGTGTGAGGGTGAGTGGAGAAAAGGTGACTCTGAGGAGTCCTGAAAGCCCTCGGGCAGGCCACAGCAGAGGATGCACTGGCACACTCATCAGGAGAATCAAACAATTCCCAGAACGCAAAAAATGTACAGGAGGAGCTCAACACACATCCTACAGTTAAATATTCCCTAGGCACAGGGGAAAACAAGTGGCAACAGCTCTGCACTGTTCCTTTGTGTAACTAAACAGAACGGCTACAGCCAGAGGAGAGGGTGCTGGCCCAAGGACCCTTCGTCCAAAAACACCCCAAGTTCTGCCATTTGTTATGGCATTTGAACAGCTCTTAGTTTTGCCTGCAGCCGTGATGCCGGTCCCTACAGACTCTCAGCTTTTTCAGAAAGTATACTTCAGAGTACTTTGAAAATAGTAAGGCATCATTTTAAAGGTTCAGTTCTTATTGCAGCACTGTCAGAAGATTAATAAATTAAAAGCTTGGCTACCACAAGCAGCGGCATGCCTACCAGTCCTGGGCTTCCCTTTTGTGAGGATCTGAGTTGTTTGTAAAGTAAACCTGTGTCTAAACTTCTAATTATATTAAGAAAAGGTCAAGTGCTAGAAAACAGCTGGACCTCATAGTTCTAGCAGAAAGTTAGTTAAAAGCCAAGAGTTTAAATGACAGCTTCTTCTTTTAAAGTGTACCTGATGGGAAAGGAATGGTGCCTGGGGTCTAAGGTCTGTGTTGGCAAGAAAGGCTGTGCAAATTAGGAACAGGAGAGCACAGAGGAAAGGGTCCCACTAGCGTCAGCAGTGGAAAATGTGGTATTAACTGAGAAAGGTGACTTGGATGAAGATAAATATAGTCTGCAAGTGAAGACAAGTGACTTGCTAGACAAAGACAGCAGTGAGCTATGAGGAAGGGCATAGAGGCAGAGCATTCTGTGAAAAAAGGAAAAAGCACGCACACAAAGACGTAAACAAGATTTCAGCTTGAAGGAACTGGCAGTTCCTCTCTGTCACTACCATTTACATTGCATTTCCTCCAGCCTTTATAAAACCTGGCTCCTCTAATTCATTCTAATTCACTCTCTAATGCCTCCACATGGCTCTTTCATTGCATGTGTGGGCAGTCTAGAAAGCAGTAGTTGGACAGCTTTTGACTGAAAGGAAATGTTTTAGGCACAGCTCAAAGCCTGTGGGAGTCAAGAGAAAGCATTGAATTTGGTCTTTAAAAGAAACAGGATGCCAGGAGAGTCACATGAATGCTTACAACAGAAGGCGCATAGGCCTGAATTTGGTTTTAGCCATTAGCTGTAGTAGGCTGGTTTTAATTAATAGCAGGTGGCTCACTCTTTTGTCAAGAGGGCAGATGGGAGGTAAAGTTTTAAGGTATCAGTGCAGTGTTTACCTTGCTTAGTAAAAAACTGTGTCCTGCAAACTTTTGTCTAGGACCACATCTGTACAAACACTGCCTGGGGACCTGGGGCCCAGGTGGACACTTGGCAGCCTGTGAGCCCTAACAGCAGTGGAGGGTGCCAGGATCCAAAGGCTGCAACAACAAGTGCATAAGCCACTTGATCAAGGAAAGTCATTATTCCCCCTTTTCAGTTCTCTTTCAATCACAGCTGGAATAGTGCCTCGAAGCTTGAGACCCCTCTAATATGAGAAAGATGTTGATCAGCTTGGGCAAATCCACCTGAGGCCACCAGGAAGGTCAGCACTGGAGCATGCAAGCTGTGAGGAGAGGCTCAGTTACTCTGACCTGGAAAGGAGAAGGCTTTGGGGGCCTGCAGGTGCCATCGAGCACCGAGGCACAGCTTCCAGAGAACACAGCCATGCTCCTCGTGGAGGAAGGAGAATGAGACTGTCTGGACTGGATACACTGGACACACTCCCCTGGGTGTAATTAAGGCTTGGTACAGAAGCCCAGAAGAATCTCTGTCCCTGAAGGTGTAGACAAAGCCCTGAGCAAGCTGGTACAAAACCAGTGCTGTCGCAGCTTTGAGCAGGAGGCTGAACTACACAATCTCCCAGGAATCTTTCCAATCCAAATGATTTGATGGTATTTGTCACAAGCACTAGTAGTACACAGGACATAAGTTTATACAGACAAAAAGCTCTGAAAACACTAAATTACAGTGCAATTGTTAAAAAAACAAACAACCCCAAAAAACCCACAACAGACCACTGCTTATACAAAAGCTCACATCTTCTCTCACAAGCCTTCGCAGAACAGTAATCACCGTGGCTAAGAAAACAGGCAAGAACTGTGCAAACCAGTGCCATCTATTGAGTTTAAGAGAATCATGGCCAGCTGAGTGCTTATTGAGTACATTTACAGTTGTACAAAAGAGCAATAAATTAATAAAATCAGGTGCCTTCTGCAAGCCACCTCAGATGCCATGACTTGCTCTGCAGAGGAACACATAGCAATGAAAGAAAAGACACTTTTAAAATAAGACTGGTCTGAACACAAATGAGATTAAATTATTGACTGCAAAGTACCTCCTTTTAAACAGTTATTACTGGCTCTGCACTAGTCTACTTGATTTAGATTTCCACTTCCATCTGATTTAGGTTTTATCACTGCAAAAATAATAGCACTTTGCCTTTCACATTAAGTAAGTTCTATTTCACATATAATGTTTCTCAACAAGATATCCCACAGTTTAATTAAATTAAAATTGAAATTGCATTGTAAGAATACAGACTATTTAGTACCTGAGACACTTAAGCATTCATTCTGTTCCATGAAGAAATTAATTATGTGAGAGTCATTAACAACAACTGCAATTCCTTATGGATTTAAGTTACGTTTTGAATTGGAAGACTCAAGTTCCCAGCTGATTTAAATTCTACATGATGGCAAAAATGAATTAATGATGTTAATATTCCAGATGAAACTTAGCATAGGAATGAAATTCTGTGTTAAATTAAAGGCAGCAGCATGGACAGTGAAAGAGGAGGAATCTATTTCTATTATACTGATTTTGTCCTACAGAAGTCTGGAGTATTTCTGGATGAGCTACACTCTACAGGTTCAACCTGCGTACTGGTAAAATAAATAATAGCCTTGGAACTGACTTTAGAAATAGGTGATCCCTGAATCACCTTCTCTCTTTTCTGTAAGAAACTCTCAGAGAATTTTTTTCCCCTCAGCCATGGTCTAAGAGAAATCTTTTCCAGCATGATGAAAAGCAAGAATGATAAAAAAAGATCTATAAAGAATGATAAATATAGTATTTCAAAATTGGCCACCCTGCTGTTAATTATCATCATTTCCTCCACAGTTTATGCATATTCAAATTATGCTGGCACTTCTCCTTCTAGGGAAACAGTTTGAAAGGGGCAACAGGAATCTCTACAGCAGAGCCTGCAGTTTGAAAATTCACACACTGCATCAGTTGGATTGCAGAGCCAATTTTCCAGATATATAAATCTGGGTTTAACTTCTGCAAGAAAAACATTCACATCCATCCCTTTTATGATGCTATAGGGACATCTCTGTCTGAAAGCACCATGCAGGGAATCAAAATGAAGATGCAGAGCAAATTCTAATCCAGAATAACCCCAATATAACCTTCTCTGCCCAGGTCCAGAGCTCTATTTTGAAACTAAAAAGTAAATTGTGGGCTCTGCTGAGGAATTGCTCTTCACTGTCAAAGCCAACGGAGTGCACAGGGTTCAATTTGTTTCCAGGGGAAAAAACCAAAACACTGATTAATTAAAGCGCAAAGGCACCTTCCTGCCAAATATTTTCCAGCCTTATGTTCAGCAAAGGATAATAAGGCTTGCCCATATAATCCAAAAGACTGGTAGCCTTTCTCAACATGCCATTATCCATCACCCAACAGAAGTCCCTGTTTGCAGAGGAACAGATTGCACCTGAGTAGATGGGCAGCTGAGGGTTTCACTTCTAACCCACAGCTCCTTCGGTCTAAAGGCCAACGTAGCTGCTCCCTTTTCTGCAGCCATGTCTGGCTGGCCTAGAAACACCACCAGGGACAGCTTGAAACATTCCTGTTTCAGGACAGGGAATGCAACGTAGCAGCGGGATGGGGACCCAGGTGCTGCCCAAGGCTCTTCAGGCTCCCTGGGCCCAACCGAGCCATGGGAGCTTGTGCCACAGCAGCTGAAATCCCTTTTGACTCCCACGGGATGAGCCGCGCTCTAAATACGGCCTGATGAAAATAATCACCATTAAAAAGTAGTATTTAAAGAGCTCCTTATTGGAGCCTCTAAAGAACCAGGGGCCCACACTGCAATTTTAAGGCACATTTCTCCGTCTACTTCCAGAGATAAAACGGTGACCTCCTTCAAACAACCCTTTTGGTGCTGAAAGGCCAGGAAATGTAGTCATATTGGGATTAATAACTTGAATAAGCTCTCTTGCACCTGTGCCTCACTACCCATGGCAAAGATGAACAGTAGCTTTACCTTCTTAAGTAACACTTGAGGGGGGTTTTGTCTACATAAAATCTTCTCTCCCTGTCTTACCAAAGAAACTACTTCAGAAGGAAAAATGCTTCCCACTGTAAAAGTTTCTTGATATGAAAAATGCAAATCTCAAGCAGCTATAATGAAGAAAATCAATTTTAGACTCCTGGTGGCTATCTTCCTGCAAAGCTGTATTATTTTTCATCAAGTATCTACAAGAACCAGATCACGTTTCTAGCTTTGTGTTCCTCTCCTGTGTAATGAGGGAGAATCATGTATATTGCTTTCATTTAATTTACCCTAGAAATTCAGAGTTATTGATTGTAGTTGGTAGACTTCCTAGCTGTAAGAGACTGGAAGCAACACTTTTATGCCTTTTATATTGCTTACTGCAGAGACAGACCCACAAAGAAGAAAAAAGAAGGGGAGGTAAAATTAAGCTTTGATCCTGGGGGAGAATATATCAATGTGGAGATAAAATACTGTCTGGGAATACCTAAATATATAACACAACTAGGGATGCAGACTGCCTCTTATGACATTTATTTAAAGCAATACCAAGCAACTGATTATCTGAGAGGTATCAGAAAGATCTAGAGTAATCAGGCAAAATTTGCATACTACTCACGGAAAAACATGCAGGTCTACAGAAGGACCAGAAACTATTCTCTAACTTGGATAGTATTTAAAAAACAGTTTTGCAAAGGGAAGGAGAAGAACAACAGAATTTTGAGGAAATAATTTGTTTGGATATTTTAAAAGCAATAATTTAATTCAGAAAGCTGCCAAAATATCAAACAGGATTAATGCTAGAATACTTTGCATGATTTGGTAGCTTACAAATGAATGCACAGAGCCAGCATCTGTCAACTCCCTCAGGCAGCCTTGCTTAACGGAATGCAATTTCTTACCTGAAAAACATAAATAAGAAACATACATTTACATTTTGCTCTGCATAATTTAATATGTTATTTAGTACCCTAAATCACACACAAAACCAGTTCCTCCTATTAAGCATGCAAAGATGCTACATCACTTGTGTAGAATGTTTTTAAAATCAACAGTAGTTTCCAATTAAAACAGTTCAGATGTAAATATTTATACCAAATACAGCAACGTGATTAACATTCTTGCCAGATAGAAGCTCACTGGAGTACAACACTTCCCATAATTACCCCCAGCTCACGGACTGAAGTCATTTGGTCCCCCCCAGGCATCAGGAGAGGGGAGCTAACACCCAGAACACGACCACCACCCACCACCTACGGGTCCTCCTTCGCCCAGGGAAATCTCTCTGGGACTGCAGGATGTTGCTGGAGCACCCTCCCCTGCTCTGGGCTCTCACACACAGCTCACAGACCTAAGGCTCAGCCCTGGCAGGAGGGCACAGGTAGGAGATGTGCACAGGCAAGCCTCAAGCAGTGTGTGTAGCTTGGCTCTGGTCTGACTCCCAGACTCGCATTCAGGGGAAACTTCAGAGAGCATTTTCATTCTCCCCCGTGTTGCACTCACATCAGATCTGCAGTTCCTTTCCATCTGGATCAATTTGTATTAGATGTACCAGACCCCTGAGGCTCTGCTCAGGAATTAAATGTTTTTGGTGCAAGTCTCTGCAGTAAATAGGAACAAACCTATAAGCCTGGAATCATCTGAAATCCACAGGGATCTAGGCAGAATCCACACAGCTGCCATGAAGTTCTCAGCTGCAGTCACATAGATGGATTATACTCATTTTAAAAAGGTATTAATGTATAAAGCTTCCACAAGGGACAAAACCCACAACACTAAAAAGAAGGCATCAGTAGAACACTACAGCTCTTTACTGACACCTTCAAGCAGCAATAGGAATCCATCCAAATCAAACAGATGAAGTGCAAATGCCCAGGAAACTGTGAGAACTAAGAATGGCCACATTTCATTCCACAGAAACTGTGACCTCTTTTTTTGCCCCTTTTCCTCCTCAAAATACCTTCCAATTCTGCTACTAGAGACAACAGAAGAAAAGTTTAGTAGGCCTAGGGTTGGACTCTTAACGCACATAATAAAAAAAAATCATCAAGAGATGAGGAAAAATATCTAATATCTCCAAACAACCTGTCCTGGCTCCCTGGGTTTCTCAGGTGAAGCTCTATGACATTTCTTGTCCTGGAAGTTTCTAATTGCATTTTAATTATGCAAACATGCCATGGGCTTTTGGGGTAGAGCATTGGCTTAAATTGAAAGGGATAGGTCTCCATCAGTCTAATCCAAGTATCTGCAAAACACTCAGCTCTGCAGTATTTATGCTTCTCTTTCTGTGAGGAAACCATCTTGTACTTAATAATTAAACTAAAGGAAGTTCAACTTCCTTACACAGGAAATTTGGGTGAGCTCCCTGCACCCCATATCTTTTAATGTGATTTTCTTGAAGTACCTCTATCTGCAAAAGCAAGACACTTCAAAGACAAATTTCTCTGCTGTTTAAGAATGCAAGAGATAAGCAGACCATGATATTTCAACAGGTTTTCTGACAAAGCTGAACTTGCAGGGCTTTCCAGACTTTCTCCAAGTTCAAGGGACGCTCTTGAACTTGCTCGATCCGAGCTGATGCATTTTATTTTCCCCAGAGATTTGCATAAGATAATATCAGAGCACAATTGTCTATACCCAAATGATTGGCCACTCTCCCAAAACGCAGGACATCAGGCAATGCCACAACATGGAGCAAAGGGTTTTTCAGATACGGATTCAGCAGTGCCCCTAAGCATGAGGAGAACAAAGTGTCTCCTTTATCCATTTCAGTGTAATGACAGATCACACTGCTTGCCTGGCTCAAACACCACTTCCTGATACAGATGTGTGACACAGGAGGGGTCAAAACTGACAGGTTTTAACCATATTTGATAGAAATTTGACACAGATGTTGGCTCAGCTCAACTTTACACAGAAAGAAAAGCAAAATTTATTCCAATGTTACAGGCTCTGATGTTAGGAAACATCCCAAGCCTAGTTGTTAATTCTCAGCAGCATCTCTTGGTTCCCCTGCAGAGGGGAGATTTTGCCTCATCCCCCCCTTAAGTAGAGGGGATCATTCCTCCCTGCAGAGCTCTGCTAACCCACACACTGAGCTGCTGTGTCTGAAGTCACCGTACACACTGAGAGGTGTCATTAACACATGATGGTGACACACGGCTCTGTTTGCACAGCAACACTTCAATGTCACAGGAAACCTGATACAGTTTGGGGATCTGATGTGTGACATTCCCTTTAAAATGCACACATTTGGGACAAGGAACAGAGCAACTTATCTGCTTAGTGTTGGGCTGGCAGAATTGCTCATAGCCATACAGGAATTATCTAAATGTTTTCCAGAGAAAGCTTCAAATAAACCTTGCACTGTCATTTCCTTCAGATTTGCCACCACTTCTGAAAAGTTTTTGAGAGATTCTTAAAGGCTGTATTCTTCCCCGGCTTGCCACTGGCATTGGGAGTATGAGGAGACCTCCAGGGGCCCATCCCTGAGAGGTGCCCATGAATTTGGGGCAGAACGCCAGTCCTGGTGACATCAGCCCCACAAACGGGGCTCCCGGGGCACTGCCCTGCACCTGACACACAACACTCACCCTCAGCACATCAGCCGAGACAGAAGGCGATGACAATCCTGACAACTCACTCCACCCCTCAGCCCTCCCTCTGTACCTGTCTGGGGACACCTGATTTTGGGAGGTCAGGACTGCAGGGCACTGCAGCAGCCCTAATCCCACCTGAGGCACTTCCAGCATGCAGAGAAGGAATAACAAAGCCAGCTTTGACTGTTAAATGGTGGGTCTTTAAAAGAGACTGCCCTCTCCTCATTTCAGAGTAAAACAAACGTTTAGACATTGAATATATGCGACTCTGGCCTTGGTTATACCGGAAAATATAAACTGTGAAGTAATTGAAAGGGACAGGTCAGAGCATTTAGCTGATCTTTCCCAAATGCTTTTAATTTCTTGAATTGGCATATGAGAATATCCTGGTGATGAATGCACTGTTTATACCAGAAATACAGTAATAAAAACAATGTTCCTAAAAGAAAACTGAAAATATTCTGGTGTGGCTTTATGAATATGACACACAGACTTGCAGAAACAAACACCAGCAATTGAAATGGGATAGAAAATGAAAATATCGAACAATTAGGCTTGCTTGCAGAACTGCTGCAGGTTCTACATTGCAGCTATGTTATCTTAGCAATTAGCTTGAAGATTATGGCACAGCCAAACAAGCTTATACGTCTCTATGGTTTCATGGTATGCAAGCAATAAAAGCTGAAAAAGAATCTTTACATTATTTCATAACTTTAAGAGAACACCATATTGTGTATAACAGGATGAAGCACTTGTTTAAAAATTCAGTGTTATTTTAGCATCAATAGCTTTCACTAACAGCTTTCTGAACACAGCTGCGTGGGGAGAAAATTAGTTTCCTAACATTTGCTTCTTCCAAAGGCTAAAAAATGTCATGGCTAAAAAAGTCATGACTGCAACCGTAGGTATAGACTAACACTCATCTATAAACTAAGACCTGGCTACGGGTGGGAAGTTAGGGAATAAAGAAATGCCAAAGGGACACAGCAAAACTGAACATTAGCTGCAAATTAATATTCCAGCACCTTAGAGAACAAGAAGTTTCTCAGCTGTTCGAGTAAATATTGACAGCAAATGAGGTCAGCTATGTGAATTTCTGATGAAATCCGGAAACATCTGGTATTGAAATGTTTCCATATAAAATACTGCCACACATTTTGTGAAACCGTATCTTTGTGGGGTTTTTTTCCCCAAGTACTGATTGCCAAGTTCCTGCCCAGGGGGATGAGTGCCCAGCCCTACATATTGCAGAAGACCAAGTAGATGGAGAGGGCAAAAGCACAACAGCTAGCACTAACATTTTCCTCAGAATTCAAAATAACGAGATGATTCAGATTCAGGCCAAAGACTCAGCTCTGTGTTGCTGCATTGAAATTTGAGAGAGAACAGAAAGGTAGTTTGGGAACTAATTACTACCCAATTCAGAACAGCGCAAACTCCGTTAGTTGTAGGCGGACGGCAACAGAGCAACTGCTCTGCTGCCAAGGGCCTTCTGCCCCTGACCTTACTGCAGCCAAATGGGGCCTCAGACAAAGGTCAGCTAACCCAAATAACTTCAAATAAATACACCCTTCCTTGGCAGGGAAAGCAATGACCTTGCCCGATACCTCTCTGCACGGGAGAGGAAGGAAAGCTGCCCTGGCAGATGACTGGTTAAGTCATGCAGAGCTGCACGGGAAGAGCAGCTACACTGGTGGCAGGATGAGGTGAGCAGAACCACTAAAAACTATTGGAAAAATATGACCAATGAGTCAGAAACCTTTAACCCCCAAAAATCACAGCTCTAAAGCTTCAGGCTGCCTCGGTATCTCCATCACAGCTCCAAGAGCTCCTGCTACTGAACTGCCAACTGGTGCCACTCACAGCAACAAATTCCCAGGTGTGGGTAAAAAACACCAAATCATTTTGTGTATGAAAAGCTTCAGTCCTTTCTAAACTGATCTGAATTTTTGCTGCCAACATCCTAAACTCCCAGGACTGCCTTCCCTACATCTCAATACTGTCAATAAATTACCTAAATTCCAGGGCAACAGAATGAACCACAGACAAGCCGATGCCCAGGGATCCATTGCTAAGGAAATAAATTTTCCTTCTCTGCATAAAAATTCCAGGAATGTACTGTTAAAGTGATCAAAAGCTTAGTGCTGGTGTTACTAAATCTCGGAGGGTTGCCATTTTGGGTGCCTATTAAGGGTTTATATTTATGTTATAAATCATCTTATTGCATTCCACGGAGAGCGATTTTAACACTAGGATCATACCCCTTAACTAGCTTTTTATAGGAAATTTAAAGGCTGAAGAACAGTAATAGCACTATTAAAGACACCTATTTTTTGCTTCCTGAAAATAATAGCATGCTACAGAGCCATGAAAAGAGAAAATGATAGCAGTGCTAACCTGCAATAATTATACTAATAAAAAGAAAACGCTATTGAAGAAATTATGGGGAGAAAGACACTAAAATTTCTGTGTCTAGCTGAAGCACTAGCATAACCTTTCAGAGAATATATTTGCAAAGTACATAAAAAGTTCTAGTTATTTCAAAGGTTATGATTATGTCCTTCCTTTATTTAAATTGACACCAGTTATTACTATACTTTCTTGGTCCAGAGTCTAAAAAATATAAGAAGCATAAATTTTTGATATAAAATTATAGTGTTATTTGTTATTACAGTGTTATTAAAGTGATATTTACTGAGTTCAGGCAGCTTTTTTTTTTTTTTTGCCTCCTTAGTGTAAGTATAAGCAAGGAACAGGAAAAGCCTATGTTTATGGCAGAATCAGCTAATGGATTTTTAAATTCCCATATTTTCAGCGATATGGAGCCAACAGAAACAGAAGAACAAGAGCATCCAGCCACCAAGCTGTGGTGTCGAGCCTTTGGATGTGGCTATTCCTGCCATGCTGGGAAAGCTGAGGGTCCCCGTGCCCCAGCAGCTCCTCAACCTCTCAGCCTCCCTCTCCACCCACCTCCCTTGCAAACCCCGGGCCGCTCCCTCAACACAAGCCCCTCTCTGCAAAGCACATATCCATGGGGGTCCCCACTTCTAGGTGGAGACAGATTTTATTAAGTTTGCTCTGAGCCAGCAGTTCCCCCTGGGGTTATGTGAAGGGTTAAAGAGGCATCTCCAAGACTGTGAGAGCAGAGAAGCGCAGCCAGAAAGGAACAAAACGTAGCTACGGGCAGGAAAAGGTCTGAGTCTTCTTGCCAGACATCCCTCTGATGTACACATGACCCGTAGGAAATTCCATGGCACCAACACAGAGCAAAATCAGCCAAATTCCCTTTTTTTTCTCAATCTTAGACAGCTGTGGGTACACAAAAGGGACCCTGGGGTAGGTCCCAGCACACTACCACACATTCAGCATGCCCACATTTCAACGCCAGGGATATTTTTGTGTTTATAATCATAGGTAACACTCATGAAATTATGGCAAGGCTATTTACTCCTAATCACTGTATCTTGTAATGTAATAGGAGAAAATATTTTTATTTCACATCGTCAAAAATAACTAAAATTGTTGATGGTTGATGGTTTTAGTCAACTATTTCATGTCAATAACAGCCCAAGACAGTTTATACAAAGTCTCTCCCATTTGGATGATTCGTTAAAGTCTCAAAATAAAAGAGGAATAACATTATTTGTTCATAAACAATATTGCCTTTCATTCTATGTAATTCTAAAGATATGCAGTGTTTGCACCTTCACTTCCTACTGACATCATCTTTACCAAGAGCTGTCAGCAAAATGTAAAAAAAAATAGAGGGGGAATAACACACGTTTTTATGAGTGCAACCAAATATAAAGAGTTTATGCTGTTGCCTTCAGTTATACACCACTCATCATTCATCCTGAAAGGCAGGAGTGGACACATCAGCAGAACCCAGTTCCTCAAGACACAGCTGCTCATGTCGCTGATGAAAAGGCAAAGTTTCGCTGCACTTGCTTCAACTTCAGCTTATTTTAAAAGAAATTTACAGAAGAAGAATCTGAGCTTAACCATGCATATGACTTACCCCCGCCCCCTCAAGCATCAGCAGGCAGGATTCAGAAGAAACCCAGTACAAAACCATGACATTAAAGGCAAAAAAAAGGACCTATGGGTATAAGGGAACATTCATTCAAATGAAAAATCTGAACAGTAGATAAACATGCACAATAAAAAGAATACACAGTGTGCATCATGGATGAGCCAGACCTAGTGTTAGTGTACCTAAGGAAAAGGTTTGGAGAGGTCAGTGCATAGGTATCTGAAACACCTTTACTGTCTGGCAAGCACTACCTGTTCCCTCTTATAATACACCGGAAAATATCCTGCCCATTGAAAGCGTCAGTAAAATTAATTTTAATCACCAGAGGAAAAGCTGCAATCCTGAGCTGCCAGCCAAGGCAGTGCCCAGTGCCTGTCTCTGCAGCTGAATCTCTGTTGTCAGGAGCAACTGGCAGTGTTTGAGGGAAGAGACAAAAAACAAGTGGCAAATGCTTCTTTGCAGCAGTGGAAGAATGCCCAAGATCCACCACGGAGAAGATGCTATTTCAACAGGACTGCTGTGGCTCTGATGTCCCCAGAACTTACCTCACCTAACCACAACAGGCTAATAACTTATATCTCTTTGAGGAGACACCAATTTCTCCTCCTCTCTTGGCTGCAAACTGAAGTTGCACCATATTAAACAGAGGAAATATTCCTTCAACAAGGGGGAAAAAATCATCACCTCGTCAGTCAGAGGCCCTCCTTGGTAGCTCATTCTCCAGCGACTGAAATTAGTACTGAGCTATACTTCCTTCTGACTGAAATATTCCCAAACTAGTTTACAGGCTTATGCTGCAGCTTAAATTCAGCTAAAAGGCAGTACTGGAGGCTGAGTGAGGTTATTAAGCATTTCCAGATCTCAACGGTCTTGTGCCACACAGAATCTTCTGGTGAAAAAAGAAGGTACCTCCACACTAGTTAGCTGGGAATAAAAATAATACCTAAGTCTTGGGCAGCAGATAAATATAAAACCTCTATTTACTGTTCTGCTTAATTGGGGAGGGCATAATCTATATTTTTATAAAGAGATATTAGTCCAGAACAGATCAGGCATGAACAGCAACCCCTTGGCTGTGCCAGGCTAACAACACATCCAGCTCAAGGATCAGACAGCTGTTCTGCTCCTGTAGCCTCCCTACCTTTTTCTCTTTTTTTAAATTTTTCCTCTTCTTTGAATTTATAATTCAAAATAGTTGCTAAAGAAATCTGAAGTCAAAACTATTCAGCCACTCACAAATGACCCCTGTAACACCCATTTCATTCCCTGCTAACCAATCTCACTTTTAAATCTCATTAGGGCTTTGATGAGTGGAAGGGCTGCACAAAAGACAGGTGAAAATGAGAATAAAGGAGATAAAAGAAAAGTACTGAAACCCTGGGAAGAAACTATTAAAAAAATACCAAAGCATTTTAATATCTGAATGTAGGGTAAAATTTAAACTATTTCAAACACACGACTTGAAATGTTCCAGCTTATTTTGTTTGTTCTTAACGCCGCAGGGATGCAGATAATGAGGATTGCAGTGGCCCAACAGCAATGCCAAGCTCAACAGCAAATCTAGCAGATGGCTTCAGCCTCCAAAATGAGAAGCCACCTGACCTAGAGGGAGCCATTCATTAGGTGCAGGGTGCACAGTAAATCTGACTCCAAAAATGCGCTCATTGCAATGAACCCGTGCTAGAGCAGCTCTGGAGGGACTGCAGCCCGCCAGGAGCCTCAAGAGCTGGGGAGGAAGGAGGAGCAGGGAAGAGCTGTGACGGACTGGGCATCCATCCCCCTGGGGAGAGCACGGCTTAGAGGAGCTGGGAATGATGGAGTGGAGCTGAGCCTGGGGAAAAGCGGTTTGAATTCAGCTTAGTTTCTCACTATCCAAGCCTGGGTTAACTGGCTCTGTATTAAATTTTCACCAAGCTGAATCTGTTTCGCTCTTGTCAGTAACTGTTAAGCAATCGCCCTGCCTTCACCTTGGCCAACAAGCTTTTTGGTCTTATCTTCTCCCCTTATTCTGTTCAGGAGGTAGACTGAGAGGGCGGGCAGAGGGACAAGGTCACCACACCACAAGGCTGAGGGGAAATGCCAGCTCCAGCTGGCATTGAGATTTTCTCTGCTGTGAAAGTAATGGTGCTTACTCATCTTTTCTCAGCCTTTGTGGCCAAAAAAGCAACAACAGACTTAGTCCTTTAACAGAGTCAGGAACCAGGACATGGATGTCCAGCAAAGGGTTAAATCACAGCTAACGGGAAAAAAAAAAAAAAAAAAAAAAAACAAAAAAATTATGTGAAATTNATTGAGATTTCCCGCAGCTGCTTTCAGGCTCCTCCTCACTCCCGTATTTAAGAGTTTATTTCACTATTTTTTAACCATAACAAAAGATCAAAGCTCTTTTAGTTTTAAGATTTACCTTGATTTAAAGGCCTCCATAAAGTGGTGCATAATTATACCAAAGGGAGGGATGATTTTAATGCAGTGTTTTTTAAATCAATACAATTACACTGGTTGTAACTACTAATGCAAACACAGGGATAGTGGTAGGAAGATGCCTTACACAGCTAGTGGTCCATTTCTCACCTCCCCTGGGACCAGCTGTATGACCACAGTGTCACCCCGCAGCTCCTCCTGTCCTGGGGCCCAGCAGGGGTATATTTATAGTAACTGTACCGTTATTTGGTCAGAGTCAACACGCTCTAGTTCGGTTTTTGCTCCTCACCAAGGCAGCAAACTGACTGCCAGCTCCATGTTAGGGAAACCTTAGGGTTAGGGTGTCACAGCACAGCCCCAGAGCGCCAGGGTGGTGCCCGCTGAAGCCTCTGCTGGGCTGGCTCCAATCCTGCTGCAGGGATTGTGTTTCACCAAGGCACAAGGGATAAAGGGCCAGGGAAAAAACCCAAAATCAAACCACAACCCCCCCAAATAAACAGCTGTTTTGACAGGACTGGGAATGCTCCAAGAGCAGAGAGCAAAGCATGAGTATGTTGGCAAGGGGCTTCTCACATCACACTTGCCGGCCCAAAATAGAAAACAGACGGGCCTTGCCACCTCCGCTCAGCAACCCTTCCCTGTTCAGCAGGGCATTTCAACGTGTTTAACTTGAGGCTTGTACTTAAATTCCACTGATTTAGATAGGACTTAATTACACGCTTGAATGCCCTTCTCAGCTGGGAGAAGTGTAAATACCTGCTTAATACAGGTTGATGAACGGGCTCCCAAGGCAAACAAGACCTGTTTTGCTGAGCTAATGTTGGGACTCGATCATATAAAGAAACACACCTTAGGGAAAGTTCCCTACCATCACATGCAGAGGTCCTTCTAATTCAGCAAATATCTGCCCCTTTCTCACCAGACTTGCAATTGTGTTCACCTTGTACTTTGTGTCATGAGTAGAAAATGACAGAAAAGTGAAGAAGACTTCCTCAGTGTCCCCTGAGAGATGAGGGACAATAAGGAACACACGGCACTGACCAGTGCCTGCAACACAGAGATCATCACTGGGCTTCAGCTGCATCCCTGATGAAGGAAACAACCAAAGATTTTAACATCTAATCTGATTGAGTATGCCACAGGATTATCTTGTCCATTAAAATCAGGTGCTCCCTTCATTTGGTTGCAA
Organism: Donacobius atricapilla; assembly: GCA_013397315.1. NCBI lineage: Eukaryota > Metazoa > Chordata > Aves > Passeriformes > Mimidae > Donacobius > Donacobius atricapilla. The sequence goes on from WBMY01010935.1 coordinate 680,548, forward strand.
ACAGTACGGCCAAAGCAGGAAGTCTGAGAGCAAAAGTCCAGGATAAGCTATCACACATAAAGTTAGATGATGAGGACCAGAAAATGAAATTAAAATATTATTTTGATTTGTCATTTTAGTCATGGGAGATCAAGATGAAAAGACAAAAAGTCCCAATACCATATGATAGAAATATGCATTATTGCATTGTTCATATGATAGAAATCAAAATAATAAAGACCATAAAGATGAGAGATCTGCAGAATAGCGTTAAATATCACTGAGAAACCCATTTTATTGGCCAATACCTTCATTTAGAACAAATAAATATACCACACAAGAAACTGCAAATAAAGCAGTTCCATGGAACTAAAATTTACTTTCTTTTCAAAGAAGGTATAAAAGGAAGCTATTAAAAAGAACAAAACACCCAATATGCAAACCCCCACATATGCTGCAATTATGTCAAATTGAAAGGAGATTTAATTTTGTTGGCAGGGACATAAGAACTTCGGGCATGTATACCACTAAAATAATGAAATCCAGTTTCACCCATCAGAACAGGAGAAAAAGAAAGAAAAAAAAAGAAAAGAAAAAAAAAAAAAAAAGAAAAAAAAAAGAAAAAAGGATGATAACAATGAAAGCTGGTGCCCCTCAGTGGAACCGCAGATTTAATAGAAAGCATGTTTCTATGTTGCCTACAGCCAGGAGCAGATGAAAGACACTTGTGTATTAGTTAACAAGTGGTCATTTAATCCCCCTGACAAAGCCTCCTTTTCAATTGCAGGTTTCCTGTTACTGCTCCACGTTTGATGCCTTGCTCAGCTGTGGATGTGGCTCTGCACAGATCACAGGTCTGCATTCCTAGAAAGAGCACAGATCCCCTCACTTTTGCCAGTAAAACTAGCTAGCACTTTACCGACTCACAACTGTATTTTCTTCAGTTCCTCATGAATTTAATACAAAAATGATCTTAGATTTATGCTTCAGGAAAAAGTCCTTAATACATGAGGCTTCCAGTACATGGGAGGTACACGATTCACCTCACCCAAATCCCTGACCTGAGTGGCTCCAGGATAGAGATGCTGGGAAATGTTGCTCTAAGACAGAAATTCACCACAAATCTCCGTATTACTTGTTCCATGTCCTTACACAGTAAAGATCAGATAGCTCATCTTTTTTTCAAAGATCTAGAAGTTACTTTGATTTACCTCCTTTTTCCCTGAAGTAAGAGTTTAAATAATAGAGCACAGCACACAGGATGTAAGCACATGTTGAAAATACATATGGGCTGAGAGGCACAACCATGTTCATCAAGTTATGTGCTATTTTACAGGTGGTATTAACCCCGAGTTTGCAATACAGGTTTCACCTTGCCAAGCACCCTTTATGATTATAGCCTTGGCAGAATTAAAAGAGGCAGAATGTGATCGCTAATTTGAGCCTCCAGATGGGTTTGGCTCCTGGCTTTCACACTATTCGTAACTTCTGAGGGAAGCCTTCATTATAACAATGGATAATTTGTAATACTCGCATTTAAATACTTCCTCTTGAAAGGGAACTTCGGGTTGTGTTACACCTTGCAAGCACAATTCATGAGATAAAGCAGAAAAATAATCATCATCTCTTGTTCACCCCTTATCTAATCACTTCATGAAAAATTACTCAAAGGTGCCTTTAAGGCCAGGGAGTAATTTGGTTTCCAGTCATTGACTTTTAAATAGATAGCTGGAAGCAGTGCAAATTTCTTAAATTCCACAACAGTAGCAAGCTACTGAGCCTCCCTTTCATCTCAACCACTCAATTTATGCTCCAGCACACATTACTGCAGATATGACCTCTTCCATCACCAACCAGTCACACTGCCACTATTAATGCAAACAGCCCTGCTCTACAGCTACGTGGGAGCAAATTAATTCAACTCATCTCAAACTGACTTTGCAGGGTCCCAGCTAGGCTCTAGAAAAGCTTAGAGGAAGCTCTAATTTTTAGCTGTCCAAGACTGAAAAAATCAATATTTGTCCCATCTAGCATTTGTGCTTATAGCTCAGATACTGGTGATTCACTGCTGAGCCTGTGCAAACAGAGTCTTATCCTAGATTAGCATCTTCTCTGATGAGTCAGTCAAGTTACAGGTTTTGGGCACAAATTAACAAGACATTGGAGGAGAAGTTTGGGAACTTCAAACCTCTTTAGCATAATTCTGAAGAAATTGTCTTCACTGAATGCGTTACATGTTTCACTTAAAAAGAGCTTTTAGGAAGAACAATTACTTTATCATTTAAGATAGTTTTGAGGGGTTTTTTAACTTGAGCATTACTCAAAAATCACAAATTTTAGTCACACTGATGTTCCTTTGCCCCTAATATCCTATTTGTATTCATATCTTTAACTGAATGACTGTCTTGCAGGCATAGCAATAAAGACTTAGAAAGAGGCAACTTGTCTTTCATAAAGAAAAATGCCCCCAATTTCCTAAAAGCTGAGGTCCAAGCCATATGGAACAGTACCAGTCACAGGTTCAGAGGTGCTAGAGTCACAGTCTGCACATAAAAATTTCACACTTAGAGTTCCTCTTTTGTCTTTTCAAAGTAAATTAGTGCTTCTTTGCAATTCAATTAATAGATTAAATAGATAGATGGTACCTGATGTGAGCCATCAAAAGTCAATGATACAGTCCTTGCAGTACCTACATTGAAATATATTATATCCCACAGAATCAAGGTGAATGACCACAGCCACAGCTTGCAAAGCTGCTGAAATTCAGTACCCCAGATTCTCCAGCATTTCACACCATCCCTTGGGCACATCCTCCAGCCTCAGCAAAACTATCACTGTAATGACTCAAGAGTCAAAGAGGAATATTTATCTGTATGAACTTAAGACATTTCCCCACAGGACTAGGAGACAACCACGCCATCTGCGACAGGATTTTCACAAATAATTTAATAAAAAATCTCAGAGTGCACGAGCAGCTGCTCACCACGAGAGGGCACGTTTTAAAAACCTAAAGCAGCAAACTCCTACTTAGGAGCAGATGTTATTCCGGCGAGGGAATAAAGGTTTGGGGCATGAGGTGGGAAAGGGCTCAGGGAAAAGGCAGCATAAAGATTGAAAATGTGAAACGTCAATAAGCACGCTCAGGCTTGAGACAGGACAAACATTCATGTGACAGACTGAGCATTTCTTTGCTGACACTGGGGCTGTGTGGACACCAAAGGTACTTTGCATGTCTCCTGTCTCCTCAAAATGTCAGCTGTGACTTCAGAATGCTCACAGAGTCAATGCTGCGCTTCTCTTCTAATAAAACAAATGATTTTTTTGTGGTTTAAATGCACTCAGAAGTACTGATATTGAAATATTCTGAGAAAGGAAGCACTCGTCTCTCCTTCAAGCTGCAGAATAACACACACTGCCCTGCCAGCTTTATTTCTGGGCTGCATTTGTCAGAGCAGGCTGGAAACCTGCTGCAGACAGAGCAGCAGCACTGTTCTGTTCCAAATGTTGCCTGTGAGCTGAGAATGCAGATCTGCAGGAAGGTCATTATTTCACATTACAGGTTTGTAGAGGCATCTTGTACAGATTCAGATCTCTTTTGCTACAAATACTTTAAAAAGAGATGAAAGCAAGCCCATTACCTGCTTTATTCAGTGGTGGATTAGAATGCATTTACTATAAGGATATATATTTTCCTTTAGTCACCGTAGTATTTATCACAAATATAAATATTAGCATTTTCCCAAAACTTAATGAAAAGCATTACAAATAAAACATCCCTTTACAATACAAAATAAAATTACATGTTAATTTAACAAATTGCTAGGAAATACAGCAAGTACATTCAACCTAAAAGAAAAATATACATTTTAACTCAACTATTTGAAAAACACACCATTTATTCACAGGTCCAGTCCTGTCTGATTAGAAGCAAAACAGTGATACTTTTCCTTGGCAAACACTTTTTCAAAAGGGGAGCAGCCAATACTGGCTCCAATACCTTACTCTGTGGCATCCCATTCAGGGCTTTCCACATCAATTTCCCAGCTAATAAACCTTTTCAAAACACGGCAATGGAAACTTGCTCTCCTCGTTCTACAAGCCTGAGATCAGGGCTGTGTATAATGTAACAATTAACAATGACTCTTTTCTACTCCTTGCCACCACAAAGCCTGTTGATATTAAAAACTCAGCATTTGTGTCAAAACTTTCTTTATACTGAAATATAGCCATGTACAATGCCAAGAAAACCATTATAATTCAGCTTGCAAGAAAATCTGATGAATTCAGTGGGACTTCCCACACCAGAGCAGTCATTCAAACACATATTGGCAGAACAATCAACAAAAGCCAAAATACTTAACAGTCCTACTTATGCTAAAATTTTCTAGCAGCAAAGGGGCATGAGAAGCAACATCTGTCTGGAAAAGGCAGAGGGTTGATGCTCACTTATTTCTTAAATTAAGGCTGCTAAAGGACATTTGTTTTCACATGAGAATTGTCACATGTGAGCCCAGGGAACTCAACTACTGTGCCACAACCTGCACGTTTCTGTGGGTCCTTCTTATACCAAGAGACACCTCTGAAAAGCACTTAGCAGCTAAGGAAGGTTCTTCAGGAACTAGTGTGCATCAAAATTAGTGGATTCTGTGGCTCAAAAGGAAGGATGTTTTCTTTAGTTTTGTGAGGTCAGAAATTATACAAATAGAAATGCTAAATAGTTTTGATTCTAAGAGAATATAAACAGAACAATTAAGCAAAATTCCCCCATCATGACTAGAGAGCTTATCCACCCTCTCCAGAAGATGGTACCCTAGTTTAGAGGTTGCCATCTTCCTTAGCACACAGCCCAGGTGACATCTGAGGTGACACTTCAGAGACCGGCACATTAGAAGGAAAACGAAGGCTGGATACAGGACTGTCCATAGCAGAGCCAGTGCACTGCTGCCCCATCTGCTCCGGGAACCTGTTAGGCAGACAAACATTCACCAGGACGACCACACCTCCTCCCCAGCACAGGTTACAGGCTGGAGACCTTCCTAGCATCCAGCAAGTCGAGAGGTGAGTCTTAACCTACACGCTCCCAACATCCCTCAGACATGTGTCCCCTTCCCCAGCCTTCTCCGCATCCTTTCGGGCTCAGCTGACCACAGACTATTTCAGCAGCAATCCTGCAGACTCCAGGTCTGCAGCAGACCGGGCAGAAGGACTGCTTCACTGCACCCATACAAATCAGAGCTTTCAACCCAGCCTCGCTTCAGCCCGAAGCTGCAAGTGAGGATGTCAGGATAGGGCTGCCATCTGTCAGCCACCTCCAGCCTGACACGTCTGGCACCATTTGCTGCAGGAGCAGCCATGCAGGAAGATCCAGAGGGTCCACCCAGATCCAAGAAACTCCACTGGGCCCATCCCAGTCAGCCAAAATGCCAGTCACCTCCTCCAGTGGGCATCCTCTCAGCCAGCTTTTGCTCACAGGCTGAGCTCATGCGGCCACAAATGTTTGTGCTGCCCAAGGCAGGATTGTCACCTACTCTCGTGTCTGTAAAACAACCCTTAGAGGCCCCGTTAAGGAGCCCAAACAGTGCAGCAACACCCAGCTGTGCTGAACTTAGGGGTGCAACCCTGCACAACTGCCCACTCTCCTGAAAACATTCCAAGTAATACTTTGCAAACAATTGCTGCTTCACCTAAAGAATGAATTTCAAAAACCCAACAGTGCAAAAGGTATGCGCTATTTAGGACCATCACTTCACCCAGGAACATGCACAGTAACCACAGCACTGCTCTCACTGCATGCTGCCTGCTGTACTGGTCTATCCTGGCAAGGGTTAATTCCACTTACAGCCAGGCAAATTCAGTAAAATTTATCCATAGAAATATTGCACAGATATTGTTTCAAAGACATGATATTATGTGAATCTCTATAGAAACTTCTGGGATGGAATGTGATAGATAAATGGAGGTATAAAATAATAATTATAGAGCATCAAGCCCACATCTCTCTTTGTACAGCTTTTGTTTGAACTTTTGAGCTAATTACTGTTTTTTAAGAATACCACTGGGCAGGAAACAGGCCTCCTTAATGGTAAAACTAATGACTGCTTGGGTTGAAATATTCAGCTGAAAATCATGACAAGCTTCAGCAAGAGACAGCCCCTGGAGCCACAGTGGCGCTGGCTCCAGAGGGAGCCACTGCCTCGCTTTTGCAGTGCCAGCAAGAGGCCAGCAGGCAGAAAAACAGCAGCAGCTGAACCACCACAGAGGCTTTCCAGGGCGAAAGCAGACAGGGCACGGGGGGAGTCTCTCCTGCATTAGATGATGAGTACCTAATGAAGCTGCTTTCCCGACAATAAGTGACAGCAGTCGTGTGCACTGTGCCATTGTACTGAAACAAAGCAGATTGTTTCATAAAGAACACAAACAGCCGAGGGCTGCCAGACCAGAGCGAGCGTGGGTGCACCCATACGTGTGTGTAGCAGAGGAAAAGAGCAGTTCACACTCAAAAAACATGCTCTGGGTCTGAAATGCCCTTGAGGAAAGAGCCCACAGAAGAACAAACTAAAAGGTAATTGAGAAGAAAAGCAAAAAGCAGTTTGTTGAAAACATGTAAGAGCATCTTCTACGCAACTCCTCTTAAACACCTGCAGTGTTGTTTTTCCCTTGTTAAACAACAGAACAAGGCCTCCTTTTGTAATTGCTTGAACTGTGCTAACCTTGGACTGTGCTCAGCTGGACAGCTTCTGATCGCTGTGGTCATACAAAGCAGGTGGGAGATGAGCAGATTGGGAGGGTCAGAAAGGCGAGTCAACACACCTTGGCATGGGCAGAACACACAGCCAAGAGCAAAGACAGAGGTTCATTGCTTCCCAGGGCAGCAAGTCCTGGAGGGAGCAAGAGCATCCTCACTACAGTGAAGAATTGCAGTGATTCTTCTAAGTTCTACCCAAAGTAGCTTGCTGAAGGGGCCACCAAGATCCTCACAAGGTGCTACTGCCAGTGCTAGGCTCTAAAAGCAGGTGTTGATCAGCACCCAAAAAGGTTTCACTTTCAAATCTACCAGTTTTATCCCCATAACTTGCACTAACGTGGCTGCATTAGAAACACATTCAGGGTCCTGTACCTTCCCAAAGCTTCCCCAGATGCATTATCCTTTCTCTATGGCAGGAATGGTCTATCTCAAAGCTGTAGCAACTCTAATCCAGAGTAGAGTGTTTGCCTTGATCTCTTCTTAGAAGTCCAAGTGTGGAGGGGTGGGCAAGTTATGGGCAGACATAGCCCAAATACATTTTCTCTTTTACAGTGGTCCAAGTATGACTGCCAACTAAAATCAAAGTTTTGTGGTTTTCTGTCTGCATAGCAGCAGTCAGCCTTTGTGAGTGGAAACTAAATCCCAGAGACACACAAGAGCCAGGCTGGCAAACGCTCTGGCTTCCAGCAAAGCAGGAGAGCACATTTTGCAGATAATAAAGCAACGAGACGCAATTTAGAGAGGCTGGTTTAGCTCTACCTGCTGCATGCCATTAAAGAATGTAACATATGCATCTGTGCTACAGCTCATTCACTGGAAGACTAATGGACTTAAGTTTAACATCTCACTAACGAGGACTTAGCCAAAGGAGCACTCCCATTCCGTGCTGCACAATGGACCACGGCTGCCCAGAGCAGCAGCAGAGCGGCTCCCAGGTGCTCCCTTCCAGCAAATATGGTGCATGTCACAATTCAGCCTCCTCTGCCCCTGTTTACATCAGCCCCTCCCAGCAAGGAGAGCATCCATCAGGAGCTGGTTCTAGCCTCACTATCCAGGTGAGATCGGCCAAGCACAAGAGGAACCTAATAAACCACACAGACATAGGGTGGGAGCTGGTGGCTCACAGCTCTGCTCTGCTCTTTGAGCAAGTTCAGAGCTTTGCTCGCCACGACCTACGTTATAACCCAAAGCAGACCAGGACAGGAGCCTGTGCCAGCCCCACCAGCCGAGTGGATGCTCACCCCTTCCCCTGGACACCCTGCAGGCAAAGCACAGCTCACAGGCAGCTCCACAACTTCTGACGTCGGTCTCATCACCAGCTTAAGCAGGTAAACTGGAAGTGAAGCAAAACCAGACCACTTAGTGTCCTGAGGGAGCAGAAACAACTCACCAGGAGATGTGCTCCGTAAAGGGAGCCTGGCTGACCACTGGCACCCTTCAAGTGCAGCAGCCCAGCTGATGAAAAAGCTTCCACCAGGTATTTAATAGTTGTTTCAGCAGTGCATATGGTTTGCTCACAGGTAAAGATCTACGCTCAAAGGAGACAGCAGAAAAAGCACCTCATGAGCTATGGCTCCGTTCACTACAGAATTCCTAGGTCCCCTCTGCAAGATAATGAGGCACCACAGCCCCAAGCATTCTTTTGCTCTGGAACAGATCAATTGCTTTATCTTTCCTCGTATCAGAATGCTGTTGTGATGTAACACCATTTACACTGAGATTCTGTTAACACTCATCACACCACAATGAGCATTTTGGGCAGAAATTCCATAGAAGAAGATTTATAACACTGTCTGGATGTATTTACTATATCAAGAAGAATAAAATCAAAGAAATGCAAGTACATGTGTTTAAATGAAAAGCTCTGCATTGCTCAAGCAAAGAAGATAAAGACAGTAAAACATACAAGCAGAAAAAACTAATTATGAAAATCAAAATCCTTTAGAACAGTCTGGATGGTCACTTGGAAAGAAATCTCTATTCTTAATGCCTCAAAACTCCTGCTATGTCAAGCTTATTGCCAGAAGAAAGGCTGCTTACAAAGATAATTTTCTTTCATTAACTTACAACAAAGTATTTATATGAAGAAATTCCAGATGGAGAGCAAGACTTTTTTCCTCCGTCTGCCACCAACATACTGTAGAGTCAACCTTCCTGAAAATACATGATCTGCTGAATTAAGGGAAAATTGAGTAGTTCACGGAAAAAGTAAAAAAAAAAAAGGAGGACAAATGAAAAGCTTGGCTTGACATGTTAATCTCTGTTGCTTTAATTACTGTGTTTAGTGTCAATTGGAGAGAAAAAGAAGCAAGAGACTACAACAAAGCTGTGTGTCCTGGATGCAGTGTGCTCAGCAGGACTTCTGCCAAAAGCACAATGTTTTTATCAGAACAGCTTCTGATTAATCTTTCCCTCTCCCCCGACAGTCCTGTGCATTTTCATCTCTTGATTTAGAGCCAAATTAGCTCCCTGTTCCAAGGGTTAATGCTCTCAAAAGTCTCATTATGGCAGCTATCTGCCCAGAGCTCCTCCGTGTAAACTAAAACACACAACAACCCCCAGTACACAATGCCAATACTACATAAAAGAGATAAGATAGTATTTCTTTGACTGTGCAAAATCACTGCAGTTGCCTGTCATGTGGCAGATTTAAAACTTGCTCGAACCCTGATGAGCCCAGCTTGGAGCTAAGCAGGATAAGTCCTCACCACCAGGACTTATCTCAAGTCTGGCTGCTGGCACTTGCAAAATGACAGGCTGCTATAAGGAATCTTCAGTTTGAACCTTACCATCAATAATGTCAGAGGGAGAAATGCTGGCTACAGCTGAACACTATTTTTGGTTAATTGAAAGCCATAGGCTAAAAAAAAATAAATTAAAGGGAGAGATGGGGAAAAAACCCCACTTAAAATACCTCTCACTTTTATACTTCTTGTCAATGACCCCACTACAGCAGCAGGTTTCTAACCAGTACTCCATGCCAGAAGGAATTACATCTGTGTCCATCTCACAGGTACCAAAATCACAGCAGCCCTGGCCATTAAATGCTTTAACAAATAAAAATCCTAGCACCAACACTTTTGCCTAAACAAAGGAGAAACCAGTAAAAGGGAGAGTCAAGAGAACGGGATTGTTCTTGACCAACATGACTGGATGCTTTGGCACTGGGTCCAGCAGGATGGCTCCAAGGTTTCCACCCTTTCCTTTGCCCACAGCTGCCCATGCTGGGGGGCAACTGGAGCCTGTGTTTCTAAGGAAGAGCTCTGAATTGCAATCCAGGCTGGCCAGGGCCTCCGAACCAACATTTGCTTTGCTCGTAAGAAAATGCACACACATCCAACCTTGGAGAACAAAGGAGCACGGCAGGACTGTGTGCCTGCAGCAGACAGAAGGCGACTTCACCAAGGAAGCCACAGAATGTCCACTCAGTCCTCACCTCTCCCCCAGCTACATTTTCAGGGAAAGATCTTGCAATGCTTCAGTCCCACCTCTTGGTGGAAGGCAGCAAAGCATTTCATCAGACAGAGTACAAAGCACTCTTGCTGGCATCTTTCTTGTTTGCTAACAGGGTTTGTCCTGGTCTGGTTCTACAATCAAAGACACGAGGCAGAGGGGTCACGTTTCACTGGGGTGAGATCAGCCTCTTCATGGACTGTTGGTCCCCAACATGTTCCCTGCCCCAGAGCCTTCTGCCATCAGCTCAGGCCACCTCTCAGTCAAGCTGCACAGATTCATTACTTCTGCAACAGCTTTCTTTATCTGGCTGGGCTTTTTTTCTGCAGCACATCTCTGAGGCATAAACTAAGGCTGGAAAAAAACCTAATTAGCATAGACAGCACTGCAATGCAATTCTCAATCTTTACAGCCACTAAGTTTTCAGGAGAGAGAGCAGAAAGCGATAAATGCTGGTACACTGAGAGCTAATGAAACCTCTAAAAATCATTGTAGTAGAGAGACCCTATTGTATAAGGATTTAGATTTGAAAGACCACAAGGAAATGCCTTTTAATTACAATTATATATGTAAAGACAACAGTTACTTTGCTACAGTGCTTGTTCAAGGCTTTATTGTTAATTAGTTTATACAATGAAGCAGAAGAAAGTTGAGGGGAAAAAAAAGAAAGGTTATTTGCTCTAAATATTAACATTTGTCTGTTAATTTTGCTAGAAGCTCATTCATAAGCTGTACCACAGCTCAAAACTAAGGATGAGAAACCCTTCTCCTTGCTTTGCTACACTGTGGAATTTGCAAAATGCAGTTTATGCCATGTAGAGCAGACACAAATATTGCAACTATTTCCTTAATATTTCCTTAAATGTTTTTCATTAAAGCTTTGGCATAGGATGGAAAAGCAGCAACACATCACTGAGCTTCTGCCAGAGCTCAGCCCCAGGTCAACCAACCCCCCAGAATAACAACACAGTTCCCACTCAGTTCCACCAGGTGAGCTCCCCAGGGGCTGGGAGGTTCCCAGGCTCCTGACATCCTCACACTGCCTTCCCACGCAGCCTCACTAACAGAGACGCTTGGCTACATCCTTTAGGAACAGGGACTCGAGGTTCTAAGAGGCTTCATGGGGCAAGCTGGATTTGTACTCGGGCACTGACTGCGTGTGAAATATTTTGATCTCTGTTAACAGGGAAGACATTCTCTGCTTTTGAAGTATTGCAAACAGGCTTTGAAGGCAGAGCTTCCATCATTTCAGTGCCTGATCTGCAGGGGGTAAGAAATTCACCCTAATGAGAAGGCTTCACAATAGGAAATGGAAGGATAAAGTAACTCCTATTTTGAATGGCTTCACTGTCTGCTCATTCCAGCTTTCTCAAAAGAGCTACAACTGTCAGCACAGTCTGGGCAAGACAAGAAAGCATGTCAAGACCTGGAGTTCAAATAAGCATACATACAGCTTACAGAAACTCTTACACCAATCAGCACCTGTTTCCTATTGACTGCTTCTTTCCACTAAACGGCAAGATGCTGCAGAGAGGAAAGAAAACCACATCCATCTGCTAATGCCATATAATAAACCAGCCCAGTCTTTCCTTCCCTGCGGCCTGGTCTTGCCGATAGAAGGAAAAAAGACCAAGAAAAGAAAATCTCGTAAGCTTGGTATCTTGCACGTGCACATGTACCCCTTCCTCATAGAAATCCAAACCCTCCTGGACTTCAACACAGCCATACAAAACAAGGTCAAATGCAAGCCAGTTACTCACAGGTAACAAACCTTCTCCTTGTACTGCCAGAGGCACAAGAGGTGGCAGCAGGTAGGGTCACCACCCACTCCCAGCTCAATGTCAAGGTGCACATCACCCTGAAGCAACCCCTGATCTCGACTGCAAAAGCATGGGGTACTTAATCCAAAGGAAAAGGGTGTCAGAAGAGCTGGCGCAAGTTTGCCAATGATCAGCTGTGCAGCCATGGGTATCTCTCACTCTCCATCACCATGTCTTTGCCTTCTCTCCTCCTAAGTTCCCCAGAGCTCTCCCTTTTTTGATTTACATTCTGTAGGAGTACAAGCTTCTGCTGTCCTGAGAGTTCTGTTCCTGAGAATGCCTCAACCTCTCCCTGCTAAAAGTACCTACAAGAGAAAAAAATTTATACACAGTTTATAAGCAGCTTATAAGTATATTCCCACTCAACTGTCTTATAAACTGAAATGGGCAAAGGCACCTAGTTCTTTTTCAAGACACTGAGCTTCTACTGAAGCACAGCAAAAAATTGTTCTCTCTCCCTACCAGCTTAGTCTGTCTACCATTAATTGAGACAGGGTAAAAGACTTAAAAATGGCATAAGCCAAGCACCACGTAGTAGTTTTTGCCTCAATATCAGGAAGCTCTTTAAAATAGGTTAATATTAACACAGAGGATTCTGACAAATGCTGCATCTCTTTTCCTTGTAAGGGTCAACAATGAAAACTGTAAAGCTGAGACTCCATTTGAAGAAAAAACAAACATATCCAAGAGTTAGAATAGACAAGCCTTCATTTTGTGGTCTACTTTCTAGCTATATGGCAGTGACAAGCACTTTCACCACTGTCCCCTCTTCCCAAGACAGTTTTTGAGGCAGCAGCAGACACAATTCCTATGAAGTTCAGGAAGATCACTAAAATGATGTTGGCAGTTAGTACTGGAAGATATTTTATTATGTGGGAAAAATATCATCTTAATGTGCTAATGAAGATTTTTTTTTCAGAGTCGTTGAGACTTTCATGATACCCAATGGTCTAATGAAAGAACTTCCAACTTCTTTTTTTTTTTTTTTAATGTTCATTAAAACCCTACAACAATGTCCCTGAAATGAGAGTTTAGTAGCATACCAAACTCCCTCAGGATTAGCTTCTCACTGGAGCTGTAACCGTGAAGTAGGAAAAAGAAAAAAGCTCTGAAGACTAAAATGAGTAACTTTTGATGCACCTCTAGTGTCAAATCAACAAAGAGGCATGTCCTGAACATCTGGCAAACACACATACAATGGGCTACATGCAAGATGAGCCTCATTAGATAAATCCATTAGTCAAGTGTGCAGATGAGAAGCCTGTCCTCCTGAAGGCACTTTCTTCATTTATAGGACAAATTTACTTCTTCACAGCACATCAGAATTCAGGCTGCGCTCCACCCAACATCACCTCCTTGACCTTCACCCAGTGCATGATTTCACTGGGCCCATGACAGAGTCATGAGTAACTCCAGAAGAAAGAGGCAAGGGCAGTGAGAGCCCAGACAGCCAATACTGATGGAACGGAACACAGCAACAGCCAATACTGATGGAACGGAACACAGCACCTTCAGACAGGGTAAAGGATACACCATGTGCCAAGGACCTCACCAGCTCTGAGCCATCCCTAAAAAAGCTTTAAAAAGTTAGAGGGCGCCTTGGGGGACTACTTAAAATCACAATCAAAACGTTTGGGCAGCAAGAGAAGCCTTGGGATATTTCCTTTTAACCATTTCCTGTTTCTACTACAGATCTTTCACCGGCACTTGATGCGACTCTCATGCAACACCATGTTGCCTTCCCGAGGAACCTCAGGGCTGCAGCACCAGCTGCAATATCCTTCTGACAGAAACACTCTGCAGCAGAAGGCAGAAACACTGCTGAGGGCATGCTGAGGACAACAGGCTGAGGACAGTATGTCTTCACTTTATTTGAGTACTAAAGAACCCAGAGAAGTCCCTGATCAGAGATCGGCTGACAAAGAGAATCATCTTTAGGGAACTGTTCACCATCAGTCAACTGAAGAACATCCACAGGAGGAAATTCACATTTGTGTCTCACTGTGGAGCTGCGAAAATCTGAGTCCTGTGACTGAGACATAGAAGGTTGCTGGCTCTGACTGATCATAAAATGTAGATGTTTCCAATTCAAAGAAATAGGGTTTGCATCTGCTAGAAGGCAATTACAAATCCAAAGAGCTGCCCTGACAGCTCTCCGATGGTATTTTAGTTCTTTGACCTGTATTACTGACATGCAAATCGAACATAACAAGATTTTGTACTAATTTCAACTACCCTTCACCAGCTATTACTTTAGTTTTAAACGGTGTCTAAGGACCAGTATCATCAATCCCGCAGCAGTAAGTTGCCTGAATAAAATATAAGCATAAATTACTTATGTCAGAGATACTTTTGCCTTATTAACACCGATCAATCTAAATACCTATGTCTCTATTCATAAATTTTTTCAAGCTTTCTAATTACATCATGTAATTTGCTGCTGCTAGAGAAACCAGTAGCCTACCTACACATTACTCTGCCATCAAAAGCCTTTTGGAGGAAAATACTGAAGTTCTTTATTATATTTGCTTTTTTGTTAGAAGTCTGTTTAAACAGTCTCTGAATTTAGCATACATCATCTCCTACACAGACATCTTTCTTAACTGTGTCCTTTTTTTTCCTTTCTTTGTACAGTTGACAGCCCAAAGACAAAATCAAACCCAAAATCAAATTTGTACCTCTTGCACTGCAGGATCATGAGATGTCTGAAACCTGAGGTTTGGGTTTAACAAAGTAGAAAGACCCAGTGTCAGATACAAACACTTTGATACAATGTGGTTCTAATTAATAAACACTGCATAGAGGCGACAGCGGGAACCTACATTCTCTCCCTGTGACCATCCAGCTTGTACTTGTGAACTGCCCTGCTGTGAGAGGCCAGTGGGCAGAACTTGGCTTCTGGATGACTCTGAGATGCCCCTGAAGCTGGCAGGGGCAAGCACTGGCTCATTAACATCTCCAGGGATGGAGGAAGTGTTGGAAGAAGACACGAGTTCTGTTCCCTTTGGAAAAGCCCTTTGCGTGGAGCTCCATAAGAAAGGAGATGGGGAAGAACCCAAAATCCCCACACCAAAAAAAAAAAAAAAAAAAAAAAAAAA
>WBMY01010935.1:695657-720076 GCA_013397315.1 Donacobius atricapilla
AAAAAAAAAAAAAAAATTACCCAATTGCAAGGCAGGAAGCAAAGGAGAAATCCAGAGAAGCTCATTTCCACTGTTAAAAATACAACATAGGAGCATAAAAAAAAAACAAACTGCCAGCCTAGCTTATCCCAGGTTGAGCTTCAGTTCACTAAATATTCACTCTGTCACAGAGGCAAAGCAAGGAAACTGGAAATACTTACAGAACTCCTCATCCATGTGCTTGGAATTTCTAACCCAACAATGAGAGTACAAGCATGAACAAAGCTAACACCCCTGGTGCTTCACGTTGTCCAAAGAGGTAACATGTCTTAGGACTGTAAATCACTCCTTTTTCCTGGCTTTTATGGTGTTTAATGCTGCTCAAATCCTGTCTCTGCAGCAGAAAAGCTTCTTTAGTAATTACTGCATTTCTCAGATGATGAAAATCAGACTGAAGGTCACACTGAGCACCTGCAACACCATAAAATCCTGCCTTTGCCTTCCACCCTCCTGCTGCCATGAATGACACCCCTTCACTTTTCTCACCATTGCTGCGGTTGAATCTTCTGCAGAACTGACAGATAGGGACCCGACCTGAATTTCTTTGGAAACAAGATGGAAATGAGATTTGGCCAAGTACCTCCTGCACAGGTGGAGATAAGAACCTTCACATGAAAGAAGGGGTGTGTTTTCATCCCTCTTCCTCCAAGTCTCTCTTCTCCTCAAGAAAAAAAAGCACTAGAAAAATATTGTGCAAGAAACAGATAGGGAGACAGGGAGGTGAAGTAAAAACAAACAGGTTATTATTTGGTATAAATCTACTCTGGTTCCTAAAGGATGAATAAAGTAAGGAGAGAAGACATTCCACACACGTAGCTTTCTCCTTTCACAATATTGGGCGGGTGCCCAGAACTGAAGGAGTGGTGAGAGTTTGCTCCTATGAGCCTAAAGAAATGGCTCTCACTTGTTGATAGGATCCTTTACAAGATAACCATTACAGCGTTTGCCACAGATCACGGCTAATTCCTGCAACATCTCAGACTGGAAACAGTTTCTGCTTCTATTAGTTTTGAATAAGCTCAACTTCACTTTTACTCATTTTCCTTGAATGCTCCTTTTCTACCTGACATTAAATCTCTCTTTGGACATTTACTCAATTAATTTCCCTTAATTAAATTGAGATTACTCCACTTAGGAAGTGGAGTGAACTGAAATCAAATTAAAGCAACTTTAATTTTGAAAAGTGTGCAAACACAGAGGTTTAATGAGGTTTAAATAATCCTTTTTAAATTCACACCTCTACTTAATTTAATTCAGCTTTCCTGAAGATCCCTGTATGGACATGTTCTATGTCAAGATGTATTTGAGAAAAGACAGTGAAGGGAAGAACAGCCACATACAGAGAGAGAGAGAGAGAGAGAGAGAAAGATGATAAAGGCTATTCTGTCTACAAATCTCTACAACAGAATGAGATCACTTATTTTTTTTCTTTTAAAAACCCTGCTAGAAACAGAAGTACAAGGGATGAGTGGGGCTGACATCCTCAGCACATCTTTTTCATCACTTACACAAGAGGGCAAAGCAATGAAAGCACAGACCTGAGATCCATTTTTCAAGTGAAGGGGTCAAAAATTACATCGTAAAGCACACTAACAGCAACTAAAGAAACAGACATACATTAAACCCTACCCTAAGGTGAGCCAGACTGTGACCACAGGCGTTTAAGAGACTGCTAGAAGATTTCCATGCTAAAAGATATCCACGATCCACAGAGAGGAGCAGCACTGTGTGACATGGCAGCGATGGCCATGTCTTCGTGCATGGTCCTGTCAGGGTCACTGGGAACTCCTCTGTCCCCCTCCAAGGGCCAGCATGGCTTGTCACAGCCCGCAGGGTGAAACCAAGGAGGAGGCTGGATGTTTTATTTGACACTCCCCCAGCCTACCACACCAGGCTGCTGAGCAAGACAAGACAAACGTGGCTCAGCATCACCAGCCTCCTGGTTTTGACCTCCAGTTCCCGGATCAAAGCATCTGTTACTAATAGTTGGTTGTGGCTACAAATCTTTGGTTGACTGACTTGAGAGCATTGCTCCAAACCCCAACCCTCAGTCTGTCTTTTTGCCTGTCACGAGCAGCCTCTTGGCAGGGGAAGCTGCTCTCAGTGCTCGAGGGCAAGCTCTCGGAAATCTTTCCTGGCTGATCTCTGACATCCTCCGGCGATCATTCCTTACTCTCCCGTGCGCTCTCGGACTGTAAGATGTGTTTTCCCCTCTCCAGTGACACCTGCTCGTTCTGGACGCAGCTGAAGACACCCCCAGGGCACACACAGAGCAGGGACCCTCAGCACACACGCACAGGCTGGGATGTGCCTGTGCACTGTTTCCCCTCCAGTGAGGTCTGTGATTCACCCTGCGCAGGAAACCGTGACCAGCAGCCTCCAGCAACCACTCCATGCCCGCACAAAGCACACAGGGCTGGCCACTTCAGACAGCGCTCGCCAGCAGTATCTAATGTCACCATTTTCCCACACCTCTCCACTTCAAAAGAAAGTGCCAAACCTTTCGACAGCCAGCAGCACATGCACAGACAGCTGTATGTCCATGCTGGCACACTCGCTCGCAGACCCGCTGCTCTCTGTTGGGATTTTACTGTCCTTCCTACCAACACCAGAGCCATGCACCGCAGGAATTTGTGAGACTGCTTACAAACATGCTTATTTGCTGCTCAGATCAAGGTTTTAAAAGAAATGTGTGCCGGAGTCTATTTATGGCCCTGGAAGCTGTGCAAACTACGCGCATTTGCTAGCTCTTCACTAACTCAAGCTGCCATTATGCAGTGATTAGGCACTGACAGCAAAATAAAACTCTTAGGGTTTTCATATAAAGACTGTCACAGACTAATTCAAAGACAATTTCAAATTAGGCAAGCAAAACCCTGTCCAAACTTTCCTTCAAATGTAGTGAATTGCTGGTTTAGTTCAGGCATTCACATTTTCAGGTCAAAATGACAAGAGGATTTTTCCTCACTCCCTCTGCAAATTTAACAAGCCACAGAAACACAAGGTTTATCACTGAGTCACTCACACCTGCATAATCCTGCTCATTGCTAATACAAGCTGCAATTTAAATTCTAGGAAAAAATAAAAACTGGAGGGGTGGTGGAAGGGAATGAAATGCCATTCAGGACAATACAAAGATGCTCAGCCCTTAAATAATCCCAGAACACCATTTAGATTCAGAGACCCTGGCAGGAAAAGATTTCCAGTGAGCCAAAGGCATTGGGAATTAATTTCCCCTCTCCTCCCAATACAAAAGGCAGAGGCAAAATCAATTTGTACTAACAGCAGAACTTACACTGGGAAGCCACAGGGAGCAGGTTAATTGTGAGATTGTGAAGAAAAATAACACTTGCTACAAAGCAATTAAAAGCTGCTCTCATGAGTGTTCAGAGTCCTTTGCAATTTACTTAAAACAAACACGTTTCCCTAAAAAGAAAAAAAAAAATCAAAACCCCTCAACCTTCAGCACAAACTCATTACTCCCTCCAGATTCTTCCAAAACAAGCGCTCGCACTGTGCTTTTATGGTGACGAGGGAAATACAACCAAAATATTCTGCTGTAATTTCCATACAGGATCTCAAATGCTTCACAAATGTTCAGTGCAGCAGGGAAGGGTCAGCCTTGTGCTTAGACAGAGCTAGGCACATGGAGATGTTCCAGGTCATTGCTGCCTCCCAGGGAACAAACACCGGCGTGGAACAGCATCACACATGGTTTCACTGAGGGTGAAAGTCAGATTTGCTCAGACTTTTGCAGAGACAGAATAGGGGCACGGGCTTCGAAAGGGCACGGAGCTCTCTGCACAGACCAGCGCTGGCTTTTCTCAGAACTCTTCCAAGGTGCTTCCCTGAACTAAACGCACCATGGTGGCACCAAAATCGTCCTTCATGCTGGCACCAGTGCCAGGCTGGGTTTCACCTGCTGCACCGGGACCTGCGCAGCCACACAGGCTCCTGACCCCCCCAGCCGCCTCCCTCCAGGGCTTGCTGCCCACACCAGCCAGCACCGACCTGCGGGAAGGCAAATCCCAGCCTTTTGGGATGGGAAAGGGCTCCCAGACAGGGCTGGTTTGGTCCCAAAACAAAGCAATGCTCAGGGCCTCCTCCGGGCTAACAGCCCCGTCTCTCCACTTCCCTGCAGAAGTGAAGGAATGGGGCTGTATCACAATAAAGGCACTGGAGCAAGGGCTGCATCACCAAAAAACAACACTTTCCATAAGAAAACGACAGTGAGCGAGTCAAAGAGGGGATAATAAAAATAAGTTTTAAACTATTAATAAACAGCAAATAAAAGCAGCTGCTGCAAATTGCAGAGAGGATGCTGGTAGCAGCTCTGGGGCAGTGGCCAGCCCTTCCAGCAAACACCCCTTTGCCTTTCAGACAGCCCTGAACAGCTCTCTGCCACCCAGCAGCCACTCCACGGGGGAGAAAACCACAGCAGGACCTTGCGAATTAGGAGGAGGCTTTTGTAAGGGATATTAAAGCTCATGCTTTGGGGATTAAGTCAGTCTTTATCTGTTAGAGATCAGGATGTGGCTAACAGTAGGGGACAGATTATCTGCATCTGCCGACTGGGAAGGATTTACACCTTCTGAAGCATCTGTGCCTGCTATTGTCAAAACCATCCTTCAGCTTGAGCCAGCAGCTTCTACAGGCAAGGAATGCAAACTTTTCTAGGTTGTGTGCAAAGGAGTGGCAGCATATAAGACTTTTCAAAAGACTATGCAGTAATTTAGAAGAACAGAAACGAAATCCTGATTGTACCGGGCCATGTAGAAGTTAATTTTTAATTGTAAAAACATGGACTGGCCCTGACTTTGGAAATTTACCAAAAGAAACATCCATCCTCAAGCCTGGTGTTTAATAGAAGCCAGAAAATCTACATGGTGGGCAAAGAGTCCCCTGAAAACATCCTGGATTTCTCCAGCTTTCCTTTAGAGCAAAAAAAAAAGCACATAAAAGGTCTTGGCCCACGAATAGGAAAGAATCCAGATCTTCACTCAATCCATCCCTCCCTAAAATCACTGCTGTAAATATGGAAAACAGCTGCTGCTCAAGACAGGGCCGTGGTGTGGCCATCTCTGGGGCACCCACGTGTGCAGCAGGTGACGGTGCACACTCTCAAAGTATTTTCTAGGCATTCTCACTCTGCTTTCCACTATCTCCAAGTTCTTTACCACCAGTGGAATCACTGATATCCATTTAGCATTACAGCACCAAAAACACACAGCTCATTAAACCTCCAGAAAGCTATTTCAGAGAAATGTATCAGTTGAAATAATCCCAAAATTTATCTTCCAGAAAAGCTGATAATCACATGCTCATAAGAAACAAATGTTCAACCGGAGTCAATTTTGTAATATATTAATTAACATAATTTTCATCGGCAGTGACAACAGGCCATCTGCTACTCTGGCATCACAAGAGAGTGAGTTTCAAGCCACTTTAAGCTGTTCCTTGTTGTGCATGGCTGATTTTCATCTAAGGACTAAGCATGAGTTTCTCATCTCTTTTTGGACAAGCACTTCCCAACAGGCGGCCAACAAACTTTTTAGCCTGGTAACCCAATCCCCTGCATCAGCTGCTCTTGGCTCGCTGCAGTGTGGCACCCAGCAGCTGGTACAAGGGCTGTTCCTCCACTCTCCATGCCAGCATCCTGGCTCAGGGCATATCCCAACAGGAAAAACCATCTACAGGAACAGTCAGCACGACTTTCTCTGCAATAAATTAGGTGCAAACTTCAGTGGCAGAAGCTATTATCTGGTTTATCAATAACATTAGCCAAGGGGCATAACTGCCTCCAACACAAACTCACTGACTTATGGTCAACTGGTGACCTCAGTAATCTCATTTTTATTTCAGAGGTAGTGAAAATGCCAACAGAAAACCATTTGTCTGTTTATCCTGTCTCTATCTTTCAGTTTCATCATTTATACAGAAAAATACAAAAATGGGAGCGGTTTTCCTATCTCCTGTTGTCACTCACAGGCTCCCATAACTTAAAGTCATTGTTTAACTACTCCCAAATAGCCCCTGACTCTGTAGAACCCCAGGATGAATAACCACCATTTTGGCAAAGACAAGGGTTTAGGAAAATCACTCACCTCCTGGGCAACAAGTCTCCTTAACTTCAAGAAGAAATAACAACCTCATTCCAAAGTTGAAAAGCAAGTTCATTTACTCTGGTATTTATAGCTTAATTATGTAGATGAGCAAGCTATTTCCGAGTCAGACCTGATAAACTGCAGTAATTTTAAAAACAGAAAATCCCTTGGTAGGTGAGGTTCAGTCAGTCCCCAGCTTTGAATCCAAGCTGGAAAATGAGGACCAGCATCCAGCTATGCAGGCCAGAACCCTTTCTTAAGACATCTGTGCCACGCTCAGATCTACACTGAGGCTTCAAAAGTCACACAAAGTCACACAAAGTTGATGCTCCTGGAAGTGGTCATCCTGTAGCTTTGAGATCTGCTGATCCCTCTTCATCTCAGTGACTGCCACTGAGTCCCAACTGGCCCCCAAATCATCACAGCGCCTAAATTTTTGAGAGAGAGGATACTCTACCCGTCACAGGTCTATAAGACACTGGGCAAATTGATGTTGATGGCTATTAACAACTGTAACCAGGTCACCAGTGAACGTTCCCAGGCTTTGACACAAAACATTTTCCAAATAAAATCTTGCGACACTGATAAAGGTCATTTACCAGAAATCAATATTTGGAAACGGACTCCTGAATGCAGCAGATTAACGCTGCTGACAATGATATTTACTTTCACTATTTGCAATAATAGAGCACCGTTTTATCCTATGTGTGACACACGCAAGGAAACCTAAACTATTTAAATGTAAATGAGAACGTTCATATTTGACACCAAGATTTTGCCATTCAGTATTTGCCAGAAGTATTAAAGGATTTCTATTTACCAATTTCAGCAGGCGATGAACCATGCATGCATTTCACCAGGCATTTGAGTGCACCCTGTGTAGCTCTTGCCTGACCCTTTCCAGTCTCCTGTCCCCATCCCATAGATTACATTAATCCTCTTGTTTATTCTTCCTTTAATTAAATGATTCAATCTTTCAGGCAGTCTGTGCACAAATATCAGCAGATAAAACTTAAAAAAAAAAAACCCTGACTGTATTCACAGGAATAATCTTTACCATGTTAATTAGCAACCAGAATCACAAGGAAACACACCCAAGATAATTAAAGGAGAAGCACGCAGAGAGAAATTTTAAGTATAGCAAGCCCAAATTTCCCCAAGTTCCAGATTCTGGCTGTTGCTTCTCATCTCCAAAAAGCATGGAAGTAAGTGACCTGACAGAGCTGGGAAGATATCTCTTTCAGAAGGCCTTTTAATGGGGACATTAAATAAATATCTGCTCAGGCAGGTTGAAGTGAAGTTGATCATCTCTGGTAACAAAAGACTTCAATTCCCAAGATCCCTTCAGAAGATGTTTTATAGTACTTTATGGTGGCATTTAACACAGAGACCAATGCCCTGTCTCAGGCACCAATCTCCGGGAGAGCAGCTCATCTGGAAAAGCTGAGACTGCTGGGAAGAGACAGACTCATAACCTGGAAAAAAGTCGATAAGCTCTGAAAAGGCCTTGATGGATTTTGATGGATGATGCAAAGGAGTTAGTCATTATTTAACTTCCATTTCAGTTTTCTCTCCTTCAGTGAGATGATTAATTACACAATAATCTGAGAAGCTGGTCACTGCAACAACGCAGCCACCAGCTTTTAGCTGTTATCCCAAGGAAATGATAAAGGCTTCTTTGATTCATTAATGATATTTCAAGCGAGAAAAATTCTGTATTTAAGGGGGGGAAAAAAATTACAGAAACTCTTTGAAGTGCTGCCTCTATAGCAATTAAAAAGTGACAGCCTGTAGAGAACAGGAGGATACGTTCTATTTTTGTATAGTGCTAAATAGGTAATGCCATGCCAAGACAAATCAGGGCTGAGGCCAGAGAAGCAGATATTCCCAAGAAATGCATGTGCACACATCTGCCCCAAGCCCACTGCCAGCCAAGCCTCCCTGCATCCCACACCAACCCTCTCCAACGCAGGGCAGGGTATAGATAAAAACACATTTGCTGGAAAACCATCTTTACAAAAAGAGAAGATGTAAAGAATGAGGCAATCTCTGGCATTTTCCTGAGCACTCACTCTGAAGCCACTCTCTGTGAACCATCAGGTGCTTTGGACACTGCCATGCACACCTGCCCACAATGGCACAGGATAAGGTTCCTTATGAAGGCTTTTAACCACCAAGCCAGTGAGGTTTGGAACATTTGAGGCAAGAAAAGGAAAATTATGTCATTAAATTCTCTGAAAGTATTATATAAGACATGATCCCTCCTGGCATGTAGGGGTCTGAAGAAATGACCCACAGGTCTCGTGCAGTTTTCTATCTCAAACATGCAAAAAAGGAATCTTCCACATAGCAGCTAATAAAGCACCAAGATCTATCTTTATCCTTCACCAGGAGCAACACCTTAGTAGCTCACGCAGATGACATTTCTTTTGCAGCCCAGACAGCTTTTAAACAAATAGCAGATTTGAAAATATAATGGTTTCAATTGACAAAGTTATGAACTTCAAGTTCTTTGTATAAAAGAACAAGTTTGCCTTTAGTTACCTAATGCTGATGGTGTGATGCGTTTCACCTTGTTCATAATTCAAGACAGTACATGTTTTTGCTGTTAAGGACATTGTTAATTTGAAATCTAATCACTTGGAGAGAAGTCGTAAGTGCTTTCAAGTGCTTTCGCAGTCACATTTCCATAGTCTTACAAAATATTCAGAAGCCTCTCCTCCAGAAGACTCGCACAAACAACAGGAGAACGCTATGAATAGATGAGACCAGAAGGTACCACCCCATGGTGGCACTTCCATACACAAATGAAGCTGGTAAGAGACGACAAAGTGACATTTTGTCTAACAGACACAATAATTTACTACCTGTAAGAATGCCACATGCCACTCTTAATAAGCGATCTGAACACTTGAGCGCTCTGCACGACCCCAAGGGCAGCCACACAACACCAGGCTCCCTGACAAAGACACGCACAGAAGATTGCGGCTTCCCTGGGCCCAGCTCCTCCTCTCCTCACAGACAAACGTGGCGAATGGTCACTTACTGATTACTCACGCAGGGGAGCCCACCTGCCTGTGCTCCCCACGCCGAACACTCCAGCTCACAGCCCAACTGGTGGTGGCACACTCCTGCCACTCTGTCGCTGTGCCACACTGTGCCACACAGCTAAGCGGCTGCAAAAGAAGACACCCCTTCATGCTGTGAGGTATTTCTGATGATAACAAGCCTTTAAAAATTTAAAGCATGTGAATAAAAGCTTTTGTGGTCAGATTAATGGCCCATATGCTGGCAATTAAATTATATACTGGCAATATGGTTGACTGTCAGCTACCAGGACACAAAAGATCTTTCTGACTTTCAGAAACTTGTGACTCCACATACTTCTGCCAAACTCAGCATCCACAGCACCAGAGCAGGTCTCCAGGATTCCTTGACGGGCCACGGGGCAGGAGCAGGGCTGGAAGTGCACGTTTCCCCACAGGGAAAGCTGTATTTTTGCCACACCTCCTGCAGCACGATCCCAAGCTGTGTCTCAGGGCTTTCCCACCCTGCACACCCTCTCATTGAGTAAGGCCTCACATCCTTTGGTCTAGAGTTTCAAAGCACACAGTCCCAGCCCAGAGCCTGGCTTTAACTCCTGTCCAGCTGGCTCCATGCTCCACTCCCTGGTGTAGGGAGTCAAGACATGAGCCAACTGCAAACACAACCCAAATCTCTTCCAAGCTCCTACTGGCTTTAATCTCTTGCTTATTGCAGTAACCCTGAACTTACAGATGTTACGTGTACAGAAAAAGGAGTTGGGACTTTTTTTTTTTTTTTTGGTTTACATATATTTCACACATCAATGCCCCATGTTTTCTGCAGATAACTTAGTGCCAGTTCTGTCCCCCTTTCAGACCATGCTGCTTCAGTAAAGCACACGGTTAACAAAAGCATCAGCTGACTAAATTGACCTGCTCCAAATGCCACTTAATCCTCAGAAAAGAAAAATCTGGTAATAAAACTGCATCTACTAACAGGTCACTAAAGCCTAGGCTAAAGTCATGGGCAAGCCTTACCCTGCATACACACTGTCATTTCTCACATTGGTGTCACCCAGATGTTGCTATGTTTGTGGCATTTGTTAAGGCAATAGTGATATCTGAAATACACGTTCTGTATCTGACCATTCATAAACACAGACAGCAAATCCCAGGCACTGGCTCACGTTTTGATTCCCAGCAAAGAGCTTGTGTTTAACTTGGTGCTTCATGTTGTAATTGATAAATAAGACAAGGCAAAGCATGACTAAAAGCTTGATTCCTCCCCCCAGAGTACAAACCATCTCCTTACAAGCAAGACAGGTTCCATACAGTGAAGAACTTCAGATTCATGGCCAAGAGGGGCCTAACAAGCAAAGGCACCATTTTCCACATCAGAGCCTTGAGCCAAAAACACTAAATCCCACCTGAAATCTTTCCCATTACATCAGAAAACTGACATTTGAATTCCTGTATACAAAAGTGAAATAATTTCCTTTTCATTTCCTGAAGGCAGAAAAATAGTCCCTCCAAAGGAAGGAAGTATTCTTCTTATAATTAAAGTTTGGATTCAGAGTTTTGCAGCAATGTACTGCCCTGGGTTTGCAGATATGTCATTAGGCATGATTACTTGGAAGGTCCCATGAAAATGAAAAATTAGATGGTCAAACTCTTGGATACAGAAATAATTGCTTTTATGTTGGATTGCTTGCTTAATTCCAGAGAAAGGTAGTCTCTGATAAACTATAATCCTTATCATATTTCCAAATGTGTGATGTTACAGTTCATTTAAGTTCCCCTTCCTTATCTCTGCCTTTCCTCAATACCACTCAAACTTCAAAACTCCTTTCACTTCCCTTCTTATACCAAATAGTCATTGCTACTGTTGCTGCTCTAAAGAAACTAAAGTCCCTCTATATAGAAGAAAAACATGCAAAAATGTGGGAAGCCTTGGCCTTGAACTCCCCCAATGCCACCACACTTCGCATCTAAAGTTAAATCATCCCTGTCTGAGCAAAGGGCAGCTGTAACACTACAGCTGTAAACAGAAGACATTTTGCTATCTACACGCAAAATAGTCTGGCAAAAGTTTTATTATTTTAAAGAGCAGAGTAATCACTGTACATTTCCCATGGTAGCAGGGAGACAGAGCAATTAGACACAGCCCAGAGGGCTGACCAACACCTTCAGAGCTCCCAGTGATTTGTGAAAGCTTTCTGACCAAACTTTGGTGGTTTTTATTTCTCCCTAGAAATCAGAGCAATCTGTCTCCTGAAAACACAAAGCAAACATAACACCAGAAAAAATAATAAAGACATAAGAGAGAGATGAAATTGTTGATGGATGTTGCTGGCAAAACTTGTGCGCAAGCCTACCTTCTGCTCTCTTCAAATGGGCTTTGCCACACTGGGGCCATTTGTTAGACCACAGCCACTGCCAAATTGCAAGATGATACCCCTGACAGTAACACAACTCATTACTCCCTGATTTATGGAACAAGAGCTCGGGAGGGGCCAGCACACAATCTGGGAAAAAAACACCAAACACCAAATCCATCCACAGAGGTGACATTTATTAGGTTTACGCATTTTATAGTAGCATTAAGTGTGCTTCTAGAAGAGGCAGGGAAATGTGCTTATTCAGAAGGAAAATTCACTACTTGTACATCCCGGTCCACCTTATTGAACAGAGCACAGCCCATGGCAAGTGCTCTGTTTAAAGACTGGCAGCACTCTCCGAGAGAGCAGCGTTTGGGCACAAGATGCCTGCAGGGAGAGACACTAACACATTTGGAGAACACCTTGCAGACAGAGCCAGAACACTCAGCTTCAAGCTGTGAAGATTCTGCACTTGACAAATACTCAGGTCACAGTAGAAAACACTGCTTTTATCTTCTCCCCTTCTTCCCTGAAGGCTTCCAGACCAGGCCACCAACTCTTCCTTCTTTCCATCTGGAGCTGTTCCCCCACACAGGCTCACCTTATCTTTGAGTTCAAATGTTTTGGGACACGCAGGGGGCCAACATGAAGCAAAGAACTGGTGTTGCTTCCGGACCTTTCTTCCTTTCCTGCTACCTCCCCATCTCAGGTTGAGTTCTGCAAGGTGTTTTACCCTAGAAGCCTGCAGAGGTACAAGCACAGTCCCAGCCAGGCCTGACAGGCACTGCAGCAGAGCTCTGCAGCATCCCTCGATGTCCTGTCACCAGTGGCCCTGGGACCTCTTCACCCATGGAGGAGATCTGCTACCTTGGCTACGCCTCAGAAGTTTCCCAAGCTACTGTCACAAGAAATAGCAAGTGACTTCCAACACCCTCAGCATTGCCCACGGACAAAAATCTCGTTTATTCTTCCAGAAAAGCCACAGGGAGCCAAGATGAGAGGGACCAAAATACCCCCAGAGGTGAAGAGCAGGCACACCAACTCCCTTCCCTGCCCAAATCCTTTCCCTGTAAAGTCTGCAAAGACAGGCTCCAACAGCCCAGAAAGGGTTTGGTGTCCCTGAGCCCCCTCCCCACACAAATTCCCTTCTGGGGCTCGCAGTGGCCCCGCAGTGAGGGGCATTTAGGAGCATTTTATTGAAACAATTTGATATAGGTCAGACAAGAATGCTAAAGGAGGTAACACCCAACATGCCAATCCAGCCTTCAGAAACACCCACATGCGTGTTCCAGGTAATAGTTACTGATGTGAAGCACTGGTTTTATCTAACACTTTGACCAGGAATTTAAATTGAACTGCAATCCATGGAAATTGCCAAGCTGGAGGTGCTGGTGAGGTAACAAAGAAAGTGAGATGACAGCTTCATGTTCTAAAAAGCATGCTGTCAGTTTGGGAGGAGGAAATGTGTGCTTCCAAACCAATGGAGTAAGTAGCAGAAAACACAATTTATGTTTGTATGTCACACACCTAATGCATACAACTCCGCCCAAGATCCTTCCCCCTCCTCTCCTCCAGTTGCCTGAGAACAAGTTAAAAAATGATAATTAAATCTTTAAACAGCTTGTGTTTGCAGGAATGAATGGTGTCAATGCAAACAAGCGCAATTAGTCGATCATAATGAATTGATAATAAAAAACAACATATGAAAGCTCTATTTTAATGTTATTTAAAGTGACAATATTTAAACATTACAGAACTAATAAAATCTTGTCATGTTATTATCACATATTACCACTACCAGTGACAATCAATAAATTAATATATACTAATTACAACACTCTACTACAGCACTTTGATTGGGAAGAGAGGAAAAACACAATGATCTAATCCCTGGAGAAGAAGTGGGAAGGATTTACAGCTCTCTAACAGCAGTGTTACGAACAGCACATTAAATCTCAGACAGATGTTTCCCTATGCAAACAAAGAGCTCAGTGACAAGACCTCTAAGATTTTTTTTTTTTTTTTTACACCATGAAGCAGCACTGTTATAGTTTGCAACACCAGGCAGGCAGCCAGGCACGTACCAAACCACACGCACACACTTGAAAAACATGAAACACTTTCTCCCAAGCGATGCCACAGTCATCAATGCTTTTTAAAAACCCAAAACCTTCAGACTTTTAAACCAGAAAAAGTTAACTTACTTTTATATGCACATAGTAAAAAATTACCGACCAAGCAGTTTCCTGCAGGCAAATCATTTATACCTTTCTGTGTGGTCACCATGGTTAAAAACTATTAAAATCCTGAGATTTTGAAACTGACCTTTACAGTAGCTCCAAACTTAGTATCTGAAATGGGATGAGGGTAGACAAGGAACAGCACATGGTGAAAACAAGATTTTCAAGACGCAAAGCCTCTAGAATAGTTGGAATGTCACTGCAACACCTGGGTGGTATTAAAATCTTTCAGCTAAACTGCAGATTGCAAAGCTCATTTAGCACCAAAAGGTATTTGGCGTTCTCTCCAGGTACCCATTACTGTGCTGCTTATGATAATAGAAAACTTGAGAAAGACTGACAGACACCCTTTAATTAAAGGGGATTGCAAATGTACTTAAGGCAGCATAGTTGGCCACAGGGGAAAAAAATAAAAAAATCAGCACTTTCCTTCATAAGTGTGGAGCACCTCTATATAAAGGATACGGATAATCTCTTCCCCTGCTCTAACTGAACTGAAGCTTGCTCCCTTGGGTTTTGCCAGGAGCTGCTCAGAACTCAGTCCTATCATGCTGCACCCTTTCCCAGACCAGCTCCTCAACCAGATTAAAAAAAAAAAAATAAAAATAACAACCTTCTTCTCTTTAGACATTGCCAACAGTCATCTCTTTTGACACATTTTTCCTTTTTTGGCATAATGCTTAGAAGTTGCATCATCCTTTCAGCTCCACAGTTAAAAGGCATCACCACACACAGCACTGAAGCTTTGGAAACCTGACCTCATCACTGGTGAGAAGTAAATATTGCTTTGGACTGCCTTTCCCTCCCTTCCCCAAGGTGATGATGATGATGAAGTCTTGTGCCTGCCACTTCATGAGATTCACTGCAAGGCTGAAGTTCAAATTTATGACAGAGGTATCACAATTACCATTTTCCATACGGGGTGAAGCAGCGCGCCAAGACGCGTAATCCCGCATCAGATGGAAATTCCCCTTCCTGACACTGCTTTTTTAACAGTGAAACCTGTTCTTACACTCCCTGTGCAAGTCCCACCAGGTCACCCAGAGAGGCTGATCAATGCAGGGTGGCAGCCCAGGCGTGTCCCCCTCCTCCTCATGCTGTGTTTGACACAAGAGCAGCGATGCTTTGCCTAAGGAAGCACTCCTGTGATCTTCTACAGCAGACTCAGAAAACACAAGCTTTGCAGCCAGATCTCAAAATGAAAAAAAAACAAACAAACAAAAAACCACACAAAAAATAATAAAAACAAAACAAACAAACAAAACAAACAAAACAACAACAAAAAAAAAAAAACCAAAACATACCAGACACCGAAAAAACAGACACTGAAATCCCTCTTAGGATAAAAGCAAGCTGTGAAGCTCAGCTGGGTGAGAAGGACAGCCACATTCCCAGGGCTCTGCTCAGACCCTGGGGGTCAGTGCTGCAGCTGAATGCAGGATCTGCTGAGTGGGATCCAATGAGTTACACCGGTCAAGCATGATATCCAACAGTCCTCCGATCTAGAGTTGACAAACCACCTTAACTAAGGAAAATTTTATAAATTAAACATAAGCCTAAGAGCAATAACAGAGGATCTTCTGAACCCTGACTTGAAAGTTCTTTCCTAGAGGGAATAATAAATATTTTTAGAACTACATTTGTGAAAGACAGATGTGATCCAGAATCTTTAATTAAGCCTTAAGACCTCAAATATCTCACTGTAGGAGGGATGAGGTACAGAAGAGAAGGAAAAGAGCCATTTCTGACACAGATGGTGTAATTGCACCTCTGGATACCTTTGCATTAAGGTCTCAATGTTACTCCTGTTGAGTTTTGACTTGTAGTTAATGAATTTAAAAAGTATGAATTTAAAAAGTAACCATGATGTCTGGTACCTGCATAGGCATAAACTTTCTATTTGGTGTTTACTAGAGCTACTTTATTTTAAATGTAAATCTATATACACGGTGTTTATACATAGATATACTAGATATATATATAGACACTATAGACAATAGTGTACGTAACGTATATTACTATTTATTGGATTGACTTCTAAGCAGTGGTGACAGTCTATTTCAGTAATGTCTTGGGAACAAGTGGCATGTTCACTATAGGGAAAACACAATGAAAAAATAGATGCTTTTGAACCATTTGAAAAATCATCCCTTAATCTTGCTGACACAGTGATAAGTGGCACAGTCATTCATAAAAGTCAAACAGTCTGATTTGCAGAAGGTGTCATGCTTCACTTCTGTCATGCTTCACTTTTGTAGCATGAGCTGTTTGTTAGGGAGATAAAACATCAATTTTTCTTCAGGAAACAAAAAACTACATTAAGTTAATTTCAAATCCAAGAGCTTTGTTACTTCAGTTGAATCTTAAATCACACTGTCTTTCAAACAAATGGACTCAGGGCTTCATTTCTCCTCTCTCCTGGTATTTTTGATAATGCAATTTTTTTCTAATTGGTTTCAGGACCGTTGTGCCACAGCAGCCCTGGATGTCCCACTCCAGTGCTCTTCAGCAATATGGATATGGAGCCAGAAAAGATTCACCACATCTTGTCCTTCCTTCTCTACCCAGTAGATGAAAATACCTTCTGGATCTCAACTAATGCCATTGCTTTTTATACCACCTTTATCTGCCACATTCCATTAGAGAAAAAAAAAAAGGCAAATATATTCCTCTGTGGAAAAGAAGGATATTTGCACAAGGGAAGACAAACCCTCTCTTTCTCTCACACACACACACACAGAGCACAACAGCCCTGGAACAAAATGACAGTCATTTTTCACATGACAGTTCATGCACAGGGCTAATAAATAGAGAGGAGAAGTTGGTATAAACCCTATACATCAAATCCTCACCACCTGTAGTAGGATGGAGATGTGTTGTTAATGAATACCGCAATCCCAATTTCCATAGTTCACACTACACCCTCTGGTTCTCCAGCAGCTGACAGCAATTTCAGAAGTCAGGCTTCCCCAGGTCCCAGGCAGGGACATGCTTCTCCCTCCTCCTTCCTCCCTCATGCTTTCAGGCCTTTTTTTTGCACACCACCATCTGGCAAGCTGAACACGCATCAAAACTGCCCTTTTGAAATAAGGAAAGGGAGCAGAAACCCAAAGCCAAGCTGTGCAGTACCAACCAGAGGGAGGGAAGAACAGCCTTTGAGGCTCCCTCCTCCTTCCTAGACCCATTACTGAACACCCATCCCCTGGCTGTGGCTGGGAGCCCCCCCCATTATCCCTGCCCCAGGGCAGGTGGGAGGTGAAATCCCTGGGACAGCATCTCTCCCAGTGAGGAGGCTTCCCCCTGCACTGCCAACACAGACCAGGCTGGCTCCCGCCTCCCAGCCCTGCCAGCAGTGCCAGCAACCAGCTGCTTGCCTTCTTTCTTCTTAATCTCAATGCATCTTTTTCTTAATTTCAACACGTCCTCCAAAGAGTGGAGATGCCCAACCCAGCTCACTGCAGGGCACCCTTGGGGACATCACAGCCCGTGCCACCTCGCTTTGTGCCATTTACAACCATTTTGTAGAAATCACTGCTCTTGCTCCTTTTACAGCTTGTTCTGTTCATTCTTCATTAAATACACCTCTCCTTGGAAAAGCCATTTGCTCTAGCAGGAACACCACGCATTTATTACTGCCAGACTGCAGCCCATAATGTTGACAAATGCTATAATGATTGGTAAAACACTTATTGGTATAGCATGCTCTGGGCTTAATTTCTAACACGCTGACAGCACACGGGTGATAAATATTATATTTATTTGCTCTTGAGCAGCAACAGCACACACAAGTGGCCTCTCCATGCCCAGGTAATGTCAGCTGTAGCTCGAGGATACTGCAGATCACACAACACCTACCAATTTCTTGTATCTTTTATATAAGAAAAACTTCAGAGATGATGGTGGAAATTCAGAGCACAGCTTTCCCCCACTTTGTGCCCCAGGAGCACAGACAGTGGGGAATGCAAGCAAGTTACAACACATTTCTTCTACGAACACAATGATTCACCCAAGCCAGGACTGCTCAGGGAAGAATGCTGCTTTTGAGGATGAAAGCTCCTTATTCTCAGGGAAAAAATTCCAGCAGGATAGAGAGAGGCATGCTTGCTCCTCTGGCAGGCAAGGGGAAAGGATCCAGCTCTGCAGCACCCAGCTGAAATCCAGAACTTGAGCCCAGGTGTCTGGCAGTGCTGGTGAACCCCCAGCAGGGATCACCCACTGCTCTGCAAGGAGCAGCTCTTGTGCCCTTTCCCCTCTTGGTCCAAACATTTCAGGCTTGGCATAACCCTGACATGGAACAGGGGCTTTCCTGAGGCCTGAAAAAAAACCTTTTCTAAATGAAACAACAACAAGAAAAAGAAGTAAGTGTCTTCCATCGTTGTTGCCTGTAATCTAATCACCACGTCAGTCCATTCCAACTCATCCTCTTGGCTTTATCAAGGCTGCAGCCTACAGCGCCCAGTGAAATTATCACTTCTCAGAGGCAAACAACACACTCCCCTCAGCAAGGCACGGGGAGGGGAGGATTGCCATGCTGTGGGAGGTTCACCCCTGCTAGCAGCTCAGCTCCTCATTCTCCTGATGGGACAGGAGAGTTACTGCCCAGCAGGGCCTGGGGAAAACCCACCTGGATTCATATTTTATGAATGCCCACATAGGGAGTTACACAAAAAGCTATTTCAGA
This sequence comes from Donacobius atricapilla, assembly GCA_013397315.1. NCBI lineage: Eukaryota > Metazoa > Chordata > Aves > Passeriformes > Mimidae > Donacobius > Donacobius atricapilla. The sequence continues at coordinate 714,123 of WBMY01010935.1, forward strand.
TGAAGGTCCACAACAGGGTAAATGCTGCCGTACAGTAAAGAAACGCAGATTTCTCTGAGTAATGCTGGCTCACAACAGAGAGATCTCTTTGCATGGGTAATTCATACCAGGCCTGCGTTTCAACAGCAAGCAGGAAACAAATGATTCTGCCATTTTTCCCACAACATTTTAGCAGTATGATAAATAAGTTCAAAGTATTTTCTAGGCTCTCTTGAGCTGCTTTGTAGTATCTCTGAGTGCGCACCCCAGGAAGTTACCACACATTTATAGTCAGCACTTGTGAATGTCTGTCTTCATATTTACAGCTTGCTCAGATGGAACAGCATCCACTGCAAGACATGGCAGGACTGAGAACGCAGGCCCTGGGAGCCCAGGAATTTGGTGGCGCTCTGGAGCATCTCTGCCAAAAAGGACTGGGATATTGTTAAGGATGATAAGAACAGGGTGCACAGGGAGGGGCGGGGGCAGGCAGCCTCTTCTTCATCTCCTCGCTGCTTTTTCCTGGGTCAGTCTTGGAGTTCAGAGAAGTAGAAAGTAACAGCACTAACCAAACACTTTGAAAAGCCAGAGCCCAAGAGAAACAGAGCTGTGTTTCCCTGAAACGAGCGAATATTAGTTTTCTGACAGCTTAAATATTGTATTCTGCTTACTAACTGTCAGTAAATTTACAAATAGTTGGCAGCTTGGCTTATGACCAGGACCCAAAGGAATGTTGACTGTAGCAATTTAATGGCCTGTTCCTATCAGCAACAGCAGCAACGTTTAAAATACTTCTCATTGCTAGTGAATTTATCTTAAAAAAACCCCAACAGTAGAAGAGATGCTAGTTCTACATTTTTCACCCTGCTGAGGCCTCATATTGGATCATTACTCATTCTACACACCCCCAGCCACTTCTCCAAAGCTTTGAATTCTGCTTCATTCCAGCTGCTGGGATTGCAAACTCAGTGATGAAAACAGACAGCTCCTGGCTCTTTAACAAAAAGCAAAAAATCCTCACTCCCTAACAAAGGCTTAAGTGATGATGAGTCAGCGATGCTGCTACATCAAAGACTAAGACTGGACATTCTTCCTGAAGTTTCCAAATTTCTTGGTGCCAGAACAGGAGATACACAGACAGATAAAAGCCTTAAAAGATGGGGGAACTGAACACTTACAGGGCTTGCAATGCTTCAGCCTCTCGCTCGCCTTGTATTGCGCAGCATGCTTTTCCCGAGAACACAGCACTGCAGCTCTCATCCCAGGGGCGGCTGCTTGTGCCTTGTGTGTCCACACCGTCCCCTTTCCCCATCTCACAAGAGGAGCAGCTCAAGGATGAGTCCAAGCTCTCAGAGCTGTGATGAGCCCTCTCCCCTGCCCGCAGCCAGAGATGTGCTGGCACGCTCAGGGTGCTCAGGGCTTTCCTCAGCAGCCACACAGCTGAGATGGAAGATCAGCCCTTCTCTCCTGGATGAGCTCCATCCTGATAATTTTCACCAATAACACTGATGAAGTGGTTAATTTTTAAATGACACTTTCACACTGTCCAAGCATGGTCAGTTCGCCAAAACCAAAGAGCTTTTGCCAGCGCTTGCTTTGCTCCAGCACTGTGAGGCAGCTTCAGTGGCAAAGCCCTCCAAGCACCAGCTGCATCTGGGCAAGGAGAGCATCCCAATGACTCCACAGACTCCAGCTACATGAAGCAAAACCTGGTGAAATATTTCCTTTACCATAGTTTCCTCCACCTCAACCTGCTAACTGTGAATTTCTGAAAGCCCTACAGACCACACTAGACAGGCTAAAATGTGCAATTCGCTGCAAAGAAATTAATCTATGGAATAGGGAACAATTAGTTGAACTAATCAAGAGACTCTACAGGGTAAACTGAGCGTGGGAAAGGCATTAGAATGACATCAAAATAAATTCAGGATGCCCGTCTAGGAATGTGAACTGTTGCCTTCCATGCAATTATATAGGAGACAAATCATAGCTCTGGCTAAAAATGTAAACATCTCTATAAGCAAGAGGGGAGGAAAAGCAGGGTATCCAAACGAAATGGCTCTCACACCATTAAATGTAATCACTAAGCAACTATTAGCCAGTCTGAAAAGAAGATGAAAGGATAATGGAGGGAGATATGGGTTGGCAATTACAGGGGAAGCAAAGTGAAATAGTCCATATTTATTTGGGGTTTTTTATTAAACTTCCACAAGTACTAACAGCCAGATTGCACTGTGGGGAAAGAAGGAAGAAAAAAAAAAAAAAAAAAAAGAAAAAAAAAAGGAAAAGAAAAAAAAGAGAGGAAAAAAAAGAAAGGGAAAAGAAAAAAAAGGGCTGAAATTAGTCTCAGGTTCCCCAGAGTCCTTCCCTACAGCCCCAGACACAAAGACCATCTCGTGACCCCCCCCAGCTCCTGACCTTGGGATGGCACCTCTGGGTGCACAAATCACACAACCAAACTGGAAACTTTTGCTTTCGGATGAGGCCAGAAATGGAGCAACAGTATCAATACAACTTTCATAGCAATGGCAACAATGAGAATAAAACTTGCCCTTTGTAGGCCTAGGTTTTATGGAAATAGCCATTTCCCAGGCAAAGCTCAGAGAAATCAGCCGCTGCCATTATCATCCTTTCACAGGGACAACCCGCTATGAACACCTTGGAGGCCAATGCCTGGAGTTTCCCTCCCACCAGACCACCCTGTTTTCCCAACAGCTCCTCACCACAACTGAAGGACTCCTGAAGATTTTATAAAACTTCTTCCCAGCCTCAAACACTTCCCAAGGACATGCCAACAGTCCCCTGACCTCAAGGGAAACGTGCAAGATCCCCTATCTATTCCAGTGCCTGACAGAAAAAGGAAATAATGCTGATTTTAAAAGAACCACCTTACTGTGTTCTAGAATTAGCATTACACCTCTACATCCATGCTAAGATGCGCAGTTGAACGCTACAAATCATTCCTACACAACTACTCACAGTAGAACACGGAGCATCAATTGATACCACAGCGCTTCTTTCCAATCTGCCAACACGAAAACCCAGCAGTGTATCTGAATCAACACCAGTACTCTTTCCAACAACAAGAACACGTCCAAAATTCACAGATAAGGTTCCAGATGACATCATTCTAGCAGTGAAGCACAGCAGGGCTCATTTTCAAGAGAATGTTCTCAGGGAGCGAGATGACTACATGAGAAATACGCATTTTGGAACAACTACCTTTCCTTACAAAGATAATATAGATTATTTTTCAAAAAGTCCCATCTGAAACATCTGGCAGAGGATCCAGAAGAGAGATTTCCAGGAATGCTGCCTTAAGGCCACACTGGAGAACTGCTTGGACTGGTGGCTCAGATTATCAGAGCAGGTTGTGACTGTGCCTCCAGACCAGCTGGAGCTGGGCTCAACAGAGGCTCCCCTCAATCCCTGCCATGCTGGAAATCCTTGTACAAAGGAGGATCAATACTAGGGTAAAAATACACATCAAGAGACAAAAATGGAGCTCTGCAGGACAAGACTTGTCATCTTTGCTACCTGCTAGGGATGCCCAGGATGAAAAAAACAGAAATCCTTGACTGCCCTCACAAAATCATTCCACTGTTCTATACCTCCCCTTTCAAATAGTTACATGGAGGAGCCATCAAATAAATACACCACAAAAAATGCTGGTGCTGTTTGTAACTCTTTTTCTGACATTTGCTATTCTGAGCTGAATTGCAAGTGACAGCTATAAAAATAACAAAGTAATATTTGGATAAGCAAATGTATGCCAGATGAAATGCTGGGAAGACAGATTACACTGCCTGTGTGGCACACACTCCAACAGCGCTGCCAGCCCAGGACTCTGGAGTTATATCCATCTTTTCTGCAGAGGCATTAGCAAAAGCTAAAAGAGTCATTCAGCTGGATTACATTGTATAGGATATTGCATTCCCACACAAATCTCTGTTGCCTCTCCAAGGCACAACAAGCAGTTACAGATAATAACAACACCTCCAGATGACATTTGAAAGACATGGCCAAAACTTGGGGGAGGAATAAAAGTGGATTTTTATCACTCAGTGATCTGAACTCTGTTACAGACATTTTATTAGCGGCACAGAAATGTGCTTTATTTGGATCCATCATATCCTTAGACAGAACGTACTAAAGCTTTAAGCAGAAATAAAGGGTGAGGATTGGTCATGTCACAACTGCATTGCTTCATCTCCCAGTGACCCAGCAGCCACCCACACAGACACCAGACCAATACCTAGTAAATGCGTCTCTTTTCCCCAATGGATTACATATCACATCAGTCAGCAAAACATTCTTTCTTATGAAAGAGAAAAGAAATATCAGAAAGTAAAAAATGAAGATCTCCACAAAAGCACTTAAAAAACCTAAACCTACTTATTCTTTTACATTTGGCAGCTGTTCAAATCACACAGCATTAACAAACGTACTTACTTTGAAAACAGAGAGAAATGGCTTTAAATAGTAAGCCCAGACTCAGAATTCCTAAGTCATTTGCAAGCAAAAGGACCAGACCCCAAGTCTTGCACACTGCAACCTTTGGATTCCACCAAAAGTCAAAATTTTCGAAGTAATCTTGGAAGGGAACTTGCTACTGTTTTGGCCAGGCAGGAAACAGAGTAGGAGTTTAATAAATGATTGTTTACAACAATTTGAAATGAAATTAAGCCTTTCAGGGATCCCACTGCAGCCCTGGCAGCACACCCCAGGTTCCATTGCCAGCTGAACTGCAGACAGCAAGCCAGATTTACCAGAAAAAAACCTGATCAGACACTGAATCAGGAGTATACTCCAAATAACCAAGAGCTTTTTTTCAGCCTTCATATGAACAGTGGAGTTATATGTATTTTGTAGCCATTGGTTTTGGCACAACTAATTCAATTTTCTTTTAATGACTTATCAGGGGGGTGGCTTTTCCTTGGAGCAGCAGTCAGTGGAAATAATGAATGACCTCCTTTCACAAGATCAGAGAGGTATTTGCACATAAACAGCTGAAGAAAACTGGACTCAACAGTCTGCAGATGCCCATGGTATAATAAGAACAAATAAAAAGCTTATGACACTGTAACTCTGCACCAGCAGAAACATAAATCCTGCTGGAAGCTTTGGCATCAGATGGCCTTTGAAATCACTCACAGGTTCTAAATTTCCTGGCAGTGGGCAGCAGGGCTGGTATTAAACACAAAAACCTTCTGCCAAACAAACACTGAGGCAATAAATAGCAATAATAAAGCAGAGACAGATAGACCTTTGAATCCATTGGTCAGGAAAATTGCTATCTCAAAGGCAGGGTGCAGATCTGTTTGTGGGACGTGCTGGAGAGACTGCAGCAGACAGCCAGCGCTGGAGGCCCTCTGCAGCACCCTGCTCCCCCCATCCTTCCCTTCTCTGCCAGACTGCATCACGGCCTGGAAAAGGGGAGAGGGAGGCAGCTGAAACCCCAGAACGTGGGTTCTGACTCGGGGCTCAGGGACGTGACCATAAAAATCCCTAAAAAAAATAGAAGGGAAGGTTTTTCATCACCGCCAACAGTCCAGTTAAGGGCACCTCTGCTGCCCTGGCTGTATAAAAGCAGAGCTGGGTTCCCTGAGGCTCCAGCAGCATTTCCATGTGCAGAGCACAGGGCAGTGCCCAGAGGGAGGGGGACAGCTCCAGCTGCAGCAGGGACAGAACCCAAATCCCACCAGAGACAGGGGGACAGCTCCAGCTGCAGGGGGACAGAACCCAATTCCCACCAGAGATAGGGGGACAGCCCCAGCTGCAGGGGGACAGAACCCAAATCCCACCAGAGACAGGGGGACAGCCCCTGCTGCAGGAGGACAGAACCCAAATCCCACCAGGAGGGGGGGACAGCTCCAGCTGCAGGGGGACAGAACCCAAATCCCACCAGAGACAGGGGGACAGCCCCAGCTGCAGCAGGACAGAAACCAAATCACACCAGGAGGAGAGGACAGAAA
>WBMY01010935.1:720193-742107 GCA_013397315.1 Donacobius atricapilla
GGGACAGAACCCAAATCCCACCAGAGACAGGGGGACAGAACCCAAATCCCACCAGAGACAGGGGGACAGAACCCAAATCCCACCAGGAGAGGGGCACAGCCCCAGCTGCAGGGGGACAGAACCCAAATCCCAGAATCCGCGTTCAGTGGGGAGGACTGAGACATGCAGAGTCTCATCAACACCGAGCTGCAGGAAGTGGGGAGAAATAAAGTCACTGCTGGAAAACAAACCACTCACAATAAGCCTCCATGTAAACAACCAACTCCAGGCTTTTTTAAATCTGTTTTTACATCAAAGCACCTTGATTTTAAAATCCATGACTGAGTTCTCACTCCCCCATTCAACTATATGCGCCCTCTCAACACTTAATAACGAAGTGTTTGGACCAAAGACAGCCCTTCCATTAAGCCACAACACACAAAATCCCACTCCATGAGTCCTTGGTATTCATGGGCAGGCTCCTCTTGCACCAACCACAGCCACACCATCGCTCAGCCAGCAAATGCTTTCAAAACAGGCTGCAGCTCAAATAAATCTGTGATTATACAAGCGCTAATACAAAGTAAAGATAGCCATTAGTATGAATCCAGTGACTAGCAGAGAAGTACAAACAGAAAAACATTTTCTTAAGCACACTCCCAGCAATCGTACAAAACATGTGGAGTAGCCTGACGCTGAAGGGTGAATCGGGTTGCAGGTTGCTAACACTTCCCAAAGTTACTCAGCTGTAAAATGGGGGATTCATTTTACAACCAGAACTGGATGGAATTCAAAGCCAGGGGTTATTAAAACCTGAAGCCTCCAAGGTTTTCTCCTATTAAGGAAAGTGAGCAAGTAGGTGCATTCAACAAAAAAAAAAAAAGCACAGAGAAAAAAAATCCATTTAGTCTTNACAGGTCTTCGTTATTTCAGTTTGGAGGGGGTTTTTGCCAACCATGGAGGAGGATAGTTCTTAGTGTGAAATCTTTTCTGCAGCAACATCCTGGTCTCTGAGCACCCGATCTCTCCTCTCTCCAGCTAAGCCAGGCTCACATTGGAGAGCACACACAGAGACAGCAACCCCCGAGTGCTCATTAAATCACGCCACTAATTCACAAGGTGACACCGTGCTGGGACCAGGACAATGCCTCAATATGGCACTGACGTCACTCGGAGAAATTAAAGGCATTTTACACATCCAGATCTAATCTCCTATCAGTGTTTATAGGTAACAGTCTCATGGATTTATAGCCTCGCGGGATCCCAAGATGATCTATTCCCATATCCCCACGTAACAGAGGCCACATCATATCAATCAATTCCTCCCTGGTTTCTGCTTTAACTAGAGCATTTCCCTATACATCAATCCTTGACTTAACGCATTCCACAGCACCCACTGGGTAACATTTGACAAATTGCTTCAGTGGTTAATTATCCACTCTGGTAAAAAAAATAAAAAAAAGCATATTCAATTTCCTGACAAGGTATTACTTACAAAATTACAATAGAGCTTTAATAAAAAAGCCTTTTTTAATCTGTAGCTATTTAAGAGTGGACTAATAAGAACATAATCTCCCAATTGCTTGAACAAAAAGAACACAAAAGAAGGTGCTGCTGTATAGAAAGGATGAGTAAGAGATGTTGAAAGAGACTTTCCATAATAACAGAGAGTGACATGTCCCAGATCACTCACCCAGCTGTACCAGTTGGCAGTGAAAGCCGGTCTTAATACACAGCATTAAAATCACCTTTGTTCAGCAAACAGTTAACAAAGATGCTAAATCCCTGGACAATGAACTCTGGGCATGAGAACTAAGACCCCTGTGATGCTCTTGGCCTTTTAAACAAATAGCCTCCTGGTCAGGAAAACAAGATGGTATTTCATATGAAAAACCTCCTCCTTTGCAGAAGGCCTTCTCCAAAGACCATTTAAACAGCTCCACTGTGCCATTAACTGCCCAGGTCCATCCTGCCCCGGTGAAGTGGGATGAACTTTGCCAACTGTAGTGTCTAATGATGAATATCAAGTTTAATTAATGCGGTAACATTTACCATGGCAAAAGCAACTGAAGAATCTTTCTCTTTTAGCTTCTTTTAAATGCATCTCAGTGAGCAAAGAGTTACAACTTTTTTTTTTTTTTTGCATATGTCAAATATTTGAAGACATAAAGCAAGCTATGCATGTATAAGCTTCTTCTGACACATTTAAAACCTACATCATACTTAACCTTGGCATATAAAAGTGATTTGTCCTGAATCAGCATTTTAAGGCGTTCAGAATCAAACTCTGTAGTGCACTGGCCAGGTAATTTAAAAAAAAAAAAAAAAAGGGGGGAAAAAAAAAGGGAGACGGGGATAAGATGAAAGGGAGTCTTTACTAAGTTAACCAGTTCTCTGCTGATGCCTCAGCACTCTGTGGATGTGCCACAGCCCCATAAAATAAGAGGAGTTAAGGGGAGGAGTGTGTTTCAGAGACAGTAAGACTTAAGAGCAGCAGTAGCTGAAATTAAGGGACTCCCCTTTACTTCACCATCTTTTCCCATTTACAAAATATTGACAAATAATACATTTAAATATATTTACTAACACTGGCTTTGTGAGAAAGATTTGTAAAGCCTGCTCCACCTGACTGCGGAGCTTTCAGCATCATTCCCCTCTAATGCCACACTCACAATTATATAACATTTGGCAAAAGTAGGCTATGTTCTCCAAAATGGACAGACAAGACAAACTTCTCCCTGTCACTCCAGACAGCCTGCAGAACCACAGGTAAGAGCAGCGCATTCTACTCAGAGGTACATTTCCTACCCACTTTCACAGCATTTGACAAAATGGACACTAATCTCTCTTTGAGAGGAGAGAAAATAAAAAGTAGTAATTTTTTTCTGAAGTATGACTTACACACAGCAAAAACCATAATGAAGGATGAGGATTTACTGTCAAGAGTGGCTCAGAATTTTCCTACATGTTAAAAAAAGATGTATGAGTATTCTGTTAGTTATTACAAGTCCCTCTAAAAAGCAAGCCGCCTTTCTATAAAACCTTTTCTCTTCAAAACTTGGTATTAACTTTTAAACCCTAAGAAAGAATCTCAACATGGTAAATTCATCTCTCAACCCAGAATCCCTCTGATTATTATCAAAAGAATTGCTTAACACAAAGCCATTGCAACTGTAAAGTGCCAAGTGTGTAGTTAATATGCTGATACCAAAACCTGAGTAATATAGTTGGTGAGCATCCCAGACCTTCTGCCAACTTACTCAGGGTGAGAAATTAAAAAAAAAAAAAAAAAGCAGCACTACACAGCTTTATCCTGAATAGTTTTTAAACCACACCAAGCACACAGGCAGCTGTGCCTGATTCAGGTTTACTGGCAGCCAATTAACGTTTTACTAATTCCAGAAAGACTGGTCACCTCCCTGATTGCTGTTGGGTTTACCAGGCTGGAAACCAGCCCCCAGTGCTTTATAGCAGGCATCCCTCCGTGGCTTTGGGCAGGGATGCTGCAGCAGGTGGGGGGAGGATGCAGGGGAGCTCAGCCAGCGCTTCCAAGCATCCGTGGCAAAGGTGGAGTGTATTGATGGTGGGCACAGCAGGGCACTGGAGGCCAGAAACCCCAACCTCAGCCGTGTGCTCGTCAGAAATTAGTCTGCAGTGAGCAAGCAAGGTAAAAGGTCAATGAAATACAATCTGAGGAAATGAAACAAGGACACTGATGACTCGCCACAAGGCCCTGGAGCCGGCTATGCTGGCTGGAGCCCCTTCCCTACAGAAAGGGGACGTTACTGGAGCTAGGAGAGCGGAGTGGCATAAGGCTGTTTCTGCTTGTCCTGGTGGGGGTGAACGTGTCCTTGCAGGCACCATCACCTCCATTCCCAGCCGGGAACAGAGTCCCCACGTGCTCCATCCAGCAAGGAGCTGGAGGGCTTGCAAGAAGGGAAACAGATACGGAAACTGGGCAATAAAAGCTTACATAATGTAAGGTCATACACTGGGTACTGATTTGGGTTCTGCCTGGAGGGAGCAGCAAAGTCACCAGTGCAGGGACAGCAGAGACCTTGATGAGGGGGATCACGAGCACTGCAGTACCCCAGGGGGGCTGCATCCCCCCACAAACTTCAAACGCAGTCCTGGAAACCTTAATTAAATGTCTCAGCTTCAGAACAGACTTCTCACAACAAAAAGACAAATGTGAACCAATGGGATAATCCAAAGGAGCACCTGTGGTGTCCCAGGCACAGGAATCTTCACAGTCAGATCTATCACTATGCTTTGCTTTATGGCAGGCACTACATTGCTCAGGCTTGAAGTCAAAATTAGCAGTATAAGGACAGGGTGCATGTCCTTGGTTTGGAGTTTTATTTTTTCCCCTTAAAGGGCAACTGATTTTTCTCATGCATACACTTCCCATGCCACATTTATGCCATTACTATGGATTTTCGTAAGGGAACCGTATTTATAAAAAAGGATCACCATCCTCTGAGCTTCAGATACAACAATTACAGCTGTGAATTTTTTTTTTCTAATCCAAGGGTTCAAGTAAACTCCTAGTGTGACTTCACTGAATGCAGATTCCAGATCTAAACATCATTTTTTCCTACTAGTACCTAATCAGGGTATCCTAAAATATATAAAATAAGTAACAGAAATTAAAAAGTTGAAAGGAGGGAAAAAACCTCCACCAGCCAACAACACACAAAACCTCCAACAAACCAACAAAACACAAACCACACTGGAGAATTTCACTGTTTCACTAATTTACTCACAAAGTGTGAGAAACACATAAATAATCAAGGAATTTCCTACTGTAGTGTGAGAGCCATTTAAGGACATAAATTCAAGACTATCTATACACAAGCTGCAGTCAGACTAGTCACATGTGGTGAGCAGGAAAACGATCTGATATTTGGAATCATTTTTACAACGAGTGCGCTAAGGCAACAGCCTTAGGAAAATATGAATGCAATGCAAGACTAAACCAAACAAAACGCCTCACATAATTCACAGCTAAGACTCTGCCAGCACTTTACCAGGTGAATGAAATTAGCAACCTGACAATTAGCAAGAGGAATAAATCCCCATAAAAAGCAAGTAGAGAGGAATTTTCAAGTAAATGAATACAAATTTTTGGCTTCATACATTTGCTGTTGTTACCAGTGCAATATGTTTACCCATTTCTCTACAGGATATAAAACTCAACTTGGTATGAAAACAAATCACTGAAAGTCTTAGCAGATTAGTAAACGTCAGATCAAATTAAACCTTCACCTAGACTATGCAGGGGCTGTACAAATTTATCAGAGTCTCACAGATTCTTTGCTCTCTCTTGACATGAATAGGTCAGAACAGCGCAGAGACAAAAGGCAGCAAGATCAGAGGACTGAAAATGCGAAGTTTTGGAAGGCCACTTATTGCCAGGCTTTGTTTTACCATTAAACTCATTCACAGCGAAACAGTTTTGGAGATGGATAATGCCTCGGGAGATAGGAAGCGACAAGAGACAGCAGCTTTCTCTTCTCAAAGGCTCCCTCTGGAAGACAGGAGCTGGGCAGCCCACCTTCCAGGCTTGAAGGTTTCAAGCTGTGGGCATGCAAAATATAGCGGGGAGGTTTGTAATCTCTCTTTTCTGCGAGTGATCTGAGAGCGTTATACAGTAGGGACATATCCCTCAAGCTTTGCTGTCACAAGATTCTGCAGAGGGAACGTAAAGCCTCTGGGCTCCAGCAGCCTAACTTCAAGACAGAAAAGGAGAAAGAAAAAGAAAAAAAAAAAAAAAAAAAGAAACATTCTGCCTTTAAAAGCACTAATTAGGGTGGATGATGAGACAACCCAGAGCTTGCCCTGAATCGTGCTGGCTCTCCCACCGACAGACAAGCACAGGAACTCAGGAGAGCTGCCAGCAATGTGGCAGCAGGGAACAGCAGAGTATCCAGGGATCCTCACAGGGAAACCAGCCCATGCCCTCCTCAGGTGCTTTTGTCACCAACAGAGAGTGACAAAGCTGCTGCTGGGAAGAGCACTGAGCACACCAGCAAGTGACAGCAGTCAGTATTTCTCGGCCGGGGTAACGCTTACCAAACTGAACAGGACACCTGGCAGTATAATTTGGACATGAAAATGCATCAACCCCTTCTGCCTGATGAAGAAAAACAACTTGCCTGCCACATTCCTGCCCAGGCAAGGGGCAGGCAGGGCAGCAGCAGCATTAACGGAGCTCAGCAGCACTGACACAGCTCAGCAGCACTAACACAGCTCACCAGCATTAACGGAGCTCAGCAGCACTGACGGAGCTCAGCAGCACTGACGGAGCTCAGCAGCACTGACACAGCTCACCAGCATTAACGGAGCTCAGCACCCAGCCCTCTCCTCAGCCCCTTGCGTTCTGCCTGTCCTGGTGCAGCTCATGCACCTACAGCACTTCCCAGGAGGTGTTCCCGAAGGATTTACAGCTCTTAGCTCGTAGCACCTGTTGGGATGGCCCCTGCTCTCCCCAGAGATGGGTCCTTTGCTGGCCAGCTCCTGGTCCCTCCACGTTCCAGGGATGCTGTCCCAAGGAGCGCATCCCAGAGGCGTTCTCTGCGCCTGGAGGAGCACTCCCCTGCGGCTGCAGGCAGGGCTCTAAGGGCCGACCTTGCTCTTCCCCATCAGCCACCTGGGAATGGCAATCATTTGCACTGCCCAACAAGATGGCTGGGCTGAGGACTGACATTTATCACCAGCCCTTCAAAGCAGAGCAGAAAATCTCCCCAAGCGGCCCCACCAGGGCCCCGCGAGGATCTCCGGGACACGCAGGGGCAAGGCAGGGACAGAGAACAAGTTACGGCTGGGCTCTGTCAGGTTTCTGAGCCCATGCTTAGCTCTGGGGACCGCAAGTATTCCCAATTTCATGAGCCTTACCCAATGCCCATGGACAGGCTGGTCCCCGCCCCTGCTCCTGCACCAGGTAACAGGAGGCTTTGAATTTCAGGAATTCACTGAGGGCACAGCCAGAGCCATCCTTGCTGGGATGATCTGAGTCATGAGAGCCCTCCAGATACCGACTTCCTCCATTTACATCACATTGTATCAGAAGTTAATGACTCCCAATTATTTTAAGTGCCTTTTAAACTCGTGGAACAATTAGTTCCAAAAAACAAGGAAGTATCAGCGACTTGATTTCTCATTAAGAAGATAAAATAATAAACAAGAAACTAGTTACTTGCTACAGATACCAGAGCACACACTGTTTACAGAAACAATTGTTGTGTTTCAGCACGGCAGGATCATCTTGTGCTTTTTATTTAAGGAACACAATGGTAAGGAGCACAGAACCATTACAGTACGGAAAGCAACCATGCTTGGAGGGTTGCTTTGCCTTTTCAAAGGGAAATCAGGAGCACAATAATCTTTTATTGTTATTCTTTCAGAATACACAAGTGAACAATATATTGCATAAAAACAATTCCTTGTAAACAACTTGAACCGTAAAAGCAAACAATACCTCAAGTAATAAAAGCAGTTTATATCCTGAAAGATCAATTATTATTTTGGCTTGTTGTTATGAAACAGAATAAACTATTTATTAGAGCTCAAATCATTTAGGAACTAAAACCACAATGATCTATAAGTAAAGATCATGGCAAGGAACCAGAACTGTAACATAAATATTTAGGCTTTCAATGCAGCAAAGAACACACACAAGTTCTTAGCTACACTAGGACAGGATCAGAGCACTGCCCTTTCTGGCAGCCACCTAACAACAGCCAGGGCAAGAATTTTACTATTTTCAGAGAAGCAAGAAATCGAGGAGTATTTTTTTTCACAAAAGACAGAAAAAATATCCAACAGATTTTTCTGATAAAACTTGCAGCTTGTAAACCTAATTTCCAAAATTATAAGCTGTAGCCAAAGCTGACAATGGCACTGAGTGTGCAGACCCAGGCCAAGCTCTGCCCTGACCGCCCACAGAGCAGGAATTTCATCAGAGACAAACCCAATTACCCCAGCTCTCAATATGGCTCCAAAGGATGGGGAGAAGGAGCAAACAAAGAGCTGCAGCAGCCACCTGGGGGATGCACCTTCGGAAACTCTTTCCAGACTCACTCACTCTTACTCAAGCCTCTTCCTTACGTCTCAGGGAGAAGCCAAAACCTGCCCAGGGTTCAGTTACGCCGTGCGAGCTCAGCATTCCTTACCTGCTGCCTTCTCTCGCTCCCTCCCTCTGTTTTGGGATCCCCAGGCAGAGACAGATGAGCTGCTGCAGAGGGTGCGGCCGCAGGCGCTCCTCTGATCCATACCTGGGACACTGAGCATGCTCCCACTCCCTCCTTGGGCAGGTTTCAGGGGGAAAAAAAAGCTGCCCTGAAAGTAGATTAGGGATGTCCCAGCAGTGGATGAGCTTTACCCAGGATCCGTTTCAAAGTATTTCGACTCAAAAGGGGATAAAGCAATGAGCAAAGCCACGCAGCCTTAGCTCGTTTTAGCAACTAACTCTGAATCAACCAGTATGAACAAAAAGTCCTTTGCAGCAGAACTCGGGAGATCTGGGTCCCATTTCAGGTGCTGACAAAACACACCTGCATGTTTGGTCGTGCCTCAGCTTCATATCTCTAAGGAGCAGCTGTGAGGGCCTGGTTTATTCCTTCTTTTGCTTGCCTTCCCCGCAGCCCATTTGGATCATGCACAGCCTTTTACAAGGCATTTTTACTATACCTAAGACAACAGGACCTTGACCTCTATTAGAGCTGCTAAATAGTATCACGTTGCTTGCATCACTGTAAACCCAGAACTTAGGCAAACAAGGAACAGCTCCCAAGTGTCTGCCAAAAAGTCTCCTCTAGTATCCAAACAGTGCCAGCGATAGAACCAAAGCTGCTGGAGTTGAGATGTGAAACCTTACAGATCAGAAAGGAAAACGGGCAGAAGGATGAAAAAGGCAGGCTGCTTCCCCACAGCTGGAAGTGCACATTTGAATTCAGGGACTACTGCTTCCCTGGAGTTGAAGGTTGCCAGAAATCTTGCATCAGAATCTGATCGAGTTTCCGTACAGCCTCCTTATGCCATGCTCACTCCAGCACAAAACCCCACAGTTGGCTGAACAGCCGCTGCTCTCCCAGTTGGAGGGATCACTGTGCCCATTGCACAGCAAGATCCCCACAACATGTCCGAGTTGCACCTCGGGTGAAAATCCTAAACCAGCCAACTTTCCATGAATGTATTATCCATGCAAGACACCGGTGCCAAACTGGCCAGACTGCTGGGACAAGGACCAAGGCCCTGAGTGCCCGTGCAGTGCCTGACATCCCCCAGCCAGCCGGGGCTGAGCTGGCATGCTGATGTGCACGGCCAGCCACAGAAATGCCCATTTTTATCATATCTGCCTTGTAAATTATGCCATTTCCTCAGGTCTTCCCAACTTGTAAATATGCCTGCCCTTTTAATTGAGCTGGGTCTTGGGGGGAGTAGAAGCAGCCCAGCCACACTGAAAGTAGAGAACTCAAGTCCAGTATTCCCAGTACCTGGGACCCAGACAAAGCTGTCAGCATGAGCACAGCTAACATAGGTGTGATCTTGCCCTCTTCTTTCTTCAGGTCTCTCCTGGTTCTCACAGGAGCTGTGGTGTGAGTCTGGTTCCCTTTACTCTGAAATTTAGCACAGGTTAAACTACCTGAAAAGGCAACAGGAGGGTGGTCTGGAGGATGGAGTGGTGCAGGTGTGGGTTAGCCCTGAGCAGAAGCTACACCCCTTCCCCAGGGGTCACGGCCACCACCAAGCACAGCTGGGAAGCGATGTTGAGCATGGGGGATCTGGTGCTACCAGGAAAGGACCTGGCAGCCTCATGCTTTACCGTGATGCAGGGAGAGGTCAATGTCCAGCTCACAAACTCATAAACTCGAAGATGTTCAGCTGACACTGGGTCTTCCTGTACAAACACCCAGCAAAGCAGCCTGAGAGGCCACGCCAGCCACCCTCAGAATAGCTTTGGCCTCCTCCTGCACAAGGGCTTGCTTTTGGAACCACAGGACAGCTCGAGACACCCAACTGGACAGTTACGTGTCACTGGAGACAGGAAAATGAGGAACCTGCAAGCACCCTGAACAGCAAAGGTGCACAGCACACCTCCACCTGCAGCTTTGACATCAACAGCTTGCCAAGAGCAAAATCCACGTTTCCCTGAAGAAGCTGCTTGCGCTTCTCCAGGATTTCTGCCTTTTAAAGTCAAACAGTGCAGCGAATGAAGTTTTATCAAGCGCAGCAGAAAATAAACTTCAAAATATAATCGTAGGCACTTGTAGCAGGAGCTTTCAAACAGCCAGACTGCTCAGCACACCAGGCTGCTGCAACCTCCCTGGTCCCAATACACTCACTTCTGAGCAAATACAGCACTGAACTTGTCCTTAACGACTTCAATGCTGCCAACACTGATGATTTTCACACATATCTGATGGCTTTCCTAAAAAACCTCATCTCCTGGAGTCATGCGATAAAGAAGAAACATGCACTTTTATTAAGGAAAAGGCTTTTAGATCATCTTTTTGCCCAGGAAACAAGAAAAATGAGCCTTTACATTACAAAACTCGAAAAATCATAGAGCAAAGACCCCTTCAACAGTTACTGTTGCTTTAAATCTCAGGGGGAGTGGGCACCAAGTAAGTGAAATGCTTTTTTTTTTTTAGCTTATCTCACAAATTACATAAAGATCTAAGTTGTTTGCTTGGGTTTGGTGTTTTTTTTTTTCCCACAGAAATCTATGCTGTGGATAATTCTGAGTAGTGAATAAATTCAAGGAAATTATGTGCTTTCTACCACTCCTTCAACAATGTGAAGCAAGGTGACATGAACAGAACAAACTCCCAATTATACCTTTAGTTCCTCCTGTCACTACAGAGTGCTCTATCTTTCAAATAATAAAATTAAAAATTAAATACAACCTGGAGAGCTCTAAAGGCACAGACAAAAGACTCCACGTTCCACTGTAAGATCTTCTCCCCCAAACCCTCCAGATCCCCCAATTTTTGAGATGAAACTGCTGCTAAAAGCCAACGCAGCATAGCCTGGTGGCACCTGCTGACTCTGAGCCACTCCAGAAGAGAAGCTCTAATAAAATTAAGGAATACTAATAAAAAATAAACCCCTACACCCCTCCACCAGATTTTTCCACCACATTTCTAGCAGGTCCCTCAAGACAGAAACCTGAGATGTGCTCTGATGGACATGGGTCACTCCCATGGCACCAGAGAGCGTCACAGACAGTCTCTTGTCCCCATGCAGGATGGCTTTTGTGTGGGGAAAGAGAGATGTGGCACGGCTGCACTGTCAGGAAGGAGTCCCAGCACAGGGGAGCCCCAGGCCAGCCCACATCAGGGCTGGTGCTGAGCTTGTGTGTTTTAAGAACTTTTTTGGAAGTCAGTTCTGCCCATGCTCCAAGGAGGTGCAGCCTGAGTGAAGCCAGCACCGCTCCCATGGGGCTGTGCAGGACTCAGACCATGGCTGACACCCATTTGCTGTTCTCCCACCCATTTCCTGGGCTATCACACGGGAGCAGAATCCTTTCCACAGCTCAGGCTGAACTTGCCACCCTCCTACCCTGCTTGACCTCACACCCCTGAGCGCCAGGGAAACGAGGCCAGCAGCAGCTCTTCCCTCCCCTGCGGCTGATTCACTTGGTGGCTGCGGGCAGGGAAGGACCAAGCTGCTCCACCATCTCCTGACCCACACTTGAGCCACCTCCAACGCTGCAGGACACGCTGGGAGAGGCGGTTTGGAAACCTCCTGCTCCTCCCCTGGGCGGCAGCGGCGCCGAGCCGCCCGGCCCCCGAGTTCGCCGCTGCCCCAGCGACAGCCGGGCTGTCCCCAGAGCAGAAGGCGCCTCTGAGCGCCCCGTGTCCCCGGGTTGTAGCAGTGTGGATTTTTTACGTTTATTTGATACGTTAAAATGGCTTGTTCTATTCACCCCCCTTGGTTTCCTGTGTATGGTTGTTCCCTGACCTGTCTCCTGCCACTCAATGTATCCTNGGTGTCCTCACGTCAACTCCTCACCCTGGCTCATTAAGATGTTCCTTCCCGCTGCTCCCAACCTCCGCGAGCACTAATGGGCTCCTTTGCCAACCCGGCGCGCGTTCCGCGGAGCGCAGCGGCCTCGGAACGCTCCCATCTTCAGACATACAGAGAAAAGCAAGCTTTGTTCTAAGCAGAAGTGGCAGCTTCTAATTTAAGACTATACCATTTGGCCGCTAGGCACAACAAAAGCTACCTATTGCCCACGTAGATGGTCAGTCAGCTCTAATGCCTTCTCAATGGGCAATCACAAACAAAGGTGACCGATTCTCAACTCACTGACCCTTCGCCCCTAACCCCTGCTTTGGGGCTCACTCCCCAGCAGCACAGATGTAATTTTTTATGGGCAAAATTCCACTCACTCCATTAATGCCATCAACCAGTTGCTGGGAGCAAGAATTGCATTAAATTATTTTATCTGCAGCCAGACTGTTCGTGGGGGCAGGGATGAGGGAGCAGGCGGAGGAGAGGCAGCCAGGGGCCCAAAACCCACATGATCCCAAATAGGGCTTCTCAGCTGCTCTTTTGAAGTGCCTGCGGTCTTCCTTATCTATGTGCACATGTATTTCTATATCCATATACATGTGCAGGTTGAAATCATGCACCTTGTCACTCCAGTGAATAGCAAGTGTCTTCTTTGCATGTCACCAGCCCCACACACCATGGTCACAACTGGTGGGGTCTCACAAGCACTGAGGGCACTGCTGCTCTGCTCCCCGGGCAGGATCAGGACCTGCTCCATCCCACATTGCCCTGTCTCCTTGCTGAAATGCACGAGGTCAAAGCCTCACACTTCCAGGCACTGGAACCCAGGCTGAGCCAGGCACAATTTCACTCCATCAGGAAACACCCCCACCACACAGATCCAAAGCATGATGAAGACAGCTTGATCTGGTTTATTTTTCAACCTGCTGAATTGCTAGAATATGTTTAGCTGTTATACACAGACCCCAGATCCATAATCCCACCCTCAGCAGCTGTTACATTTGCTGTGGTACTTACAACAGATGTTACAGCTCCGTAAAAAGGTAAAACAGTTGAGACTTCCAAAATTGGGGCTGGGAGGGGGTGAAGCAGAGCCCAACCAACCCCTGCAGCCAGCTGCATCCAGGCTGAGAGAACCAGCCCTGGATGTACCGATACACGTGGTACAGAGCCACATCACAGCCTAGAGCAGTTTAAGGAACTTTTAAGTGTTGCCATAGTGGCATTAAAAAGCTGTCAGCTTCCTGGGAGATGAGCAGCAGAGGCTGGAATTCAGTGTTTAAAGGATGATTAAATGTAAGTGACTTAAATTATACATTCCCATTGCTGGAACTGACACCATTTAAAACACACCATCTATTCTCCATTTCCTCTGACACTGATTACTACCCACTAAAAGATGAGAATTTTCTTACAAGCAGTGAAGTACCAAACTAGGGATTTATGAATTGCAGATAATTAAAAGGTTTTGCATTACAAATAGAGTAAAACATTTACGTTACATGGGCCACCTGAGAGCACTTAAAGAGTCAAAATGGACATTTTTTACCTGAAAACCTGTCTGCTCTCTATCAAGGCTGCTAATTGAGGCATGGCAAGCTTGCAGCTATTTTACTGTAGATTCACAACCAAACATTTGCTGAGCTTCTGGACAACCTGGGACTCAGGACCCATCGTTAATTCTCCCATATGAAGCCCTGTATGCTGCAGCTTCATTAAGCTGACACAAAGAAATTGTCTGGTTTTCCTTGATAAATCCACAGAG
Organism: Donacobius atricapilla; assembly: GCA_013397315.1. Classification (NCBI taxonomy): domain Eukaryota; kingdom Metazoa; phylum Chordata; class Aves; order Passeriformes; family Mimidae; genus Donacobius; species Donacobius atricapilla. The sequence goes on from WBMY01010935.1 coordinate 733,959, forward strand.
TGACTTGCGAGCCATTACCGTTCAGATTTCACAGGCTACAGGAATTGTAGGATTTTCTTGGCCAGCAGTGATGGCACCTTACCAGGAGCAAGAAGAAGAAACACAAGGGATCACCCAAGGCCACGAGGGCATGTAGAGTCTCTTCCCCATCCACCCAGAGCACCCACAGCCCCTCTCAGAGGCCAGTGTGGTCACCCCCTATAGGTCCAAACTTATGATCTTGTGCAGGATGCCAAAGTCTCCACCCCAGTGACAATGCACTGAAGGGAATTAACACCTCCACTGTGATGGCAGGTGCTGGAACTGCACATGAGCATCTCAGTAACTTTAAAAAATGTCTTTTTAACATGATTTTTCCCCCATTCCTGAAAGCTGCAAGCCAGAAAATGCAGTATTGATCTCACTGCCTGGTAGAAATGTGATAAGAGACTAATTAAGCACAGAGATCTCAGGGAAGGATCTCCAAGGAATCTTTTGATTTGAACAAGGACCCTTACAAAATGCCAGAAGAAAGCTAAAACAAAGGAAAAAAAAATGCTAATCCTGGATCTTCCCTGACAGCTTGCTTTTCCCTGCACTCACAGGAGTGCTGAGCACTGTAAACTCAGAATAGAAGAGGCTCCAGGATGCTGGGAGGGGAACTGTGGCTGCAAGCGTGAGACGGGGGAGAGGATCGGCAACGCGAATGGCAGCAAACACAAACAGTGACTCACGACACACAGCACAAAAACAACACTTCAAGAGTTTTTGCAATTATAATTCAAACCAAAATAAACAAGAATGACAGTCCAGCACGAGGAGAGGGAGGATGACAGTGATGGGAGGGGGTGTGGGGACTCCATCACATTCACATCTGTTGCTCTCGTAGCATCCCAAATGAGCAGCTCCAGAAAGAAACAGAGAAGGGAAGATATATGGGACAACAGCAGCTTCTTGTGATCTACATCCGTGCTTGAAGTTTTCATGACTGCACTGAGAGCAGAATTTATATCCCAAAGCCATGCAATAGCCTACTACACTGCTACTGGTTTTGACCCCTGGCCCCTGAAACCAACTCTAGCAACAGAAATAAAACGTCCAGCTTGGAGGGTTAATGAGTGAAACAGACCCTGTGCAGTGGGTGGATGGACAGAGGGCAACAGAGGGGGACAAATCACACCATCAGCAAGAGGCACTGCTTTCGCTGCTCTGCAAATCCTCCAGTCAAGCAGATTCACAATTTCTTTTGCTCTTGCTTCATTACCTCCTAGTGAGAAACTCTTCCCCGCTCTGCACCTTGAATATTTTTCAGGCAAATCAAGGTATTTTTCTCCACTGGGAACTAAGAGCTAATGATCATCCTTTTTACAGAAATCTTTTATGCAACAGAAAATCTGTTGCCTGCACTCAGGCTTATATTTCCAAATACAGCCCTTCAGCATTCCCTCTCCAGCCTCATTTGCTGAGCCTCCCACCTCTGTGGTTCATTTCCAGACTTGCAACCGGGACCATTCTCCTCCTGCCCTGCACTGCCCAGCTCCCCGTGGTGCAGCAGGAAGGGATTACCAGCCCTGCCTTACACACAGAGCTTCTGTAAGGATGACTCAGAGAGAGGTTTGAGTCTTTTCCTCAAACCTCAGGACGGTGTTGGTTTGTTTGGGCTGGCCATGCACCGTGTGGTACCACGCTGGCCGCTGCACTCGGTCATCCAGCTCCTGCTCCCTCCTCTTCCCTATTCCTCATCACACTTGGTGCCCTGCTGGTTTTGCTGTTCACCAAGATGACCCAAATCCTGCTCCTAAGCCTCAGTCACATCAGCAGCCCTTCTCACACATGACAGAGTTACCCCATTAAAGAGGGAAGTTGGAGAGATTCGCCTACTTGTTTTTAAGTCAGCTTTTCTTTTGGATCCCATCCTCCCCTCTGCCGTGAGCAAACTGCTCTGGAATTTTTTTGAGAAACCAGAGTCGTATCCCTTGATCTTTCATTATCTGGGTCTTCCTTCTCCTCCCTTTAAAGTTTCAGAGTGGATTTTGCTTTGCTCTTCCCTTTCCACCACATCCCTGGGGAACATCAGTGGAAACTACCAATGACTGACCAGTGTTCAGAGCTTACTGAGACTGGGTTTTCCTCATAATTATACCTAGAATAATTTCACCAAGTCCAGCTGATGTGAATATTGAATAATATCTTCTCTATTTGACAAAGTCTGTGCATGTGATCACCATTACAGAATTGGGAGGACTGAAGCAGAGGAAGCACTGAGCATGTCCACCTCTTGCAACCCTTCATCTCTCCAGCCTTGTTCTGCTCCTCTGTGCCTTTTCTCACACATTCCACATTTCTCTGCAAAAACTTCGCTCAATTTAGAAGCTTTCAAATAAATAGTTTTTCCACTAGAGGGCACAAAGACAATTTCTCCTAAATGGAAACTGATGTTAGAAGGATTAATAAAATAATTACTTACATCTCATCAAAGGCATCTCAAACTTGAATAAATGAACACTCAATAAATTAAGATGTAGTTCCAGCTCCCCAGGTACTACACCGCCATAAAATGTCTCATAGAGACTGAAAACCTCAAAATCCCAAAGTGATGCCACTCTCACAAGATTTCCTATATCACACTAAGCACTTTATCTGGTGATTTCTTCCCCACTATTTCTCACTAGGCACAGACCACAACATTAACACAGCAATGGAAGCAGAAGATTCATCCTGGTATTTTCTAAGTTGAGTTTACCCAAATTTAGCTTCAAATCAATAACGTTCTGGTTTCCTAGCTCAAAAGAAGTTTTATTCCAGCACTTCTGTTTGCAGATACTTTTGGGTCTTGGTAAGTCACTTCCCGACCCGTCTTGGGTCAGTTAAAGAGATTTTAGCCTTTAGCGCTCTTCTGTTCAAACCAGCTTTTTCACCTTTAAACCTTGTCCTGTAAACTTGCTACAGGTTCTCTCTATGCCCATAACACACTTCACCAGTTCCTCAATAAGGAATAGTGTAAAAACACAAACTCCACGGGAAAGCAATCAAGTCAAACACTTGGTTACACAGACCCAACGTGTGGGACGACAGCGGTAACTCCAGAGCATGAATTATGCTGAGAGCACCGTGGCTCTCAAGGCTCATCAGCCTCCCCAGCCCCACCAGAGTCCCAGGCAGAGCACGCCTTGCCCAGACCCACCTTGCTGGCTCCTGTGATCCCTGCATCCCCGGCTGCCGAGGCCAAGGGCGAGTGCGCGGTACCCGCCGCGTGTGCGGGTGTCCACACGCAGCCCCACGCTCCCCTCCATGGCCAGCTGTCCCCCGAGGTGCTCCCACACTGCTCCAGCCCAGGACAGGGAGGTTTGCTCTCTGCCTCTGGATTCCCACTGCCTGGAGGCTTTGGCTGGAGCAGAGTCAGCCCCGAGACTTTTGCTAATGGGAGAAGAGAGACAATAGCGATGCGCAGGTGCTTCCTCCCATTTAAAGTGTTTACTTGTGCAGCCCAACGCAGTGACGCTGTTGTGGATTAGATCTGCATGCTGCTTTACAGAGTTCAAAAGGCAGCATGTAACAAAAGGAACCCTGAAATACTGCTTATTAAATTAAAGTGGGGGTTTTTTTTTCTTTCTTCTTAAACTCTGCTTCCTTTGCCAATGCCAAGTAAGTGGGTTTTTCCAAGCATACAATAACAGTGGTTTCAAATGGGAAATGATACATACTGTATCAAAACAAAACACCAATTCTACACAAAAGCAAAGGGTTTATATCAGTGTATCTCCACTACCTAGGCAGCAGGCTCCTGTGGCATGGCAAAGACGATTTCATCAGCCAACACAGAAGGCTGAACTCAACATCCATGCATGGTGTGAGAAAAATTAATAAGATCAAGAGGGAAGGAAGGGTATAGCTAAGCCACAACTGCAAGCTAAGGAAAATATCAATCCAAAGGAGCAACAAAGACATATTTGTTTTATGAGATAAAACAAGCAATTCAACTATATTCCACAGTAAATCATTTGGCTTAGAACTGCAACAGGAACAAAAAAAAAATCCAAAAAAAAGGAGCATCTGAATCCAATTTTGTTGTTCTAACTTTACATTACATGAATCAAGATCCTTATTAGAGAACCCAGGCACTCAAATCCATGCTTGGATCTTGTACATAGGAAGTATCAGATGTACTGAATATCTTACAGTTCTCCCTAGTCAGTGAAGGCCCAAAGATACTCAGCACTTAACAGTAAAATAACAATAAAAGCAAAAACAATAGTAAAAAATGTCAAGGCATTTTTTCTAGTATCAAAATGAAATCCAGCTTCACAGACAATCATTTGTGAACATCTCAGTCCTCCCAAAAGCACCTCCTCTACTGTTTGAGAAGTTTGCAAATAGAGTATCATCATATTTAAGATTCTGCAACCACAGACTGCACCTCATTTTCACACAAAACTACACCTCAAAATGCCGGACACGCTGAAAACAATGCCACTCACATTCTCATTCAACCCCATTCTTTTAATGTCAAAATAAACACATCAGAATCCTTTTGTCCGAGGGCTGTATTATTTAATCCGCTCCATGTGGTTGCAGCTATTTCTGATGTGCTTCCATTGACTTTCCTTCTTGGTTCAAACAGACTGAGTGGGATTTGCACTTCCATCTTCTGAGATCTGGTGGGATGATTGCTCAGAGAGTGTCAGAGCATTAGTGAAGCTAGAAATGACAATTTAAATCCCTCTCTCTGCTGCTCAATCATAGGCATTTGCCAGGAGATAAGTGGCAAGTGCTGCTTTCATTGATGCCAGTGACGGAGTAATGCAATGGCTTAAAATTAGCAGGTTAACAATTTTAGAGCTGCTTTTGTGCAGCTCAGCTTACCAGACTTTTCTCCTTGAAGCAACACGAGGACATGGGCAGAGGTGTGCGAAGAGCAGCTGCAGCAACACATGAACTCAGCTGTTGACTAACAAGTTTGGATCTAACCCGTTTTACCTGTGCCGGAACAGTCTGTCAGCACACTCAGCCCCCACACACCCTCCCTCATCTCCAACAGCAGGTGGGCTTCATAACCTCAAACCACCTTGTCTGTTCTGCGCACAAACCTCTGCCAAGAAAAGGCCAAACCAGCATCTACAGTCAGCTCCAAGCTATCAACAAAAATGCAAGGCACTGTGTGCAGTGTGTTTTCAGGGGTGAACTCAAATACAGGGTAACTGCTAGGAAATCCCTGCCCCAAATCACTCAGCATCACCATGAGCAACCCAGCCTGCTCCTCCACACCTTCCATCAGGCCTGCAGAAACCATGGACCTTGTGAGGTGGCAGGCAGGAAGACAGCACTCCTGTGTCTCTCTTATTGTCAGTTTTAGTCTTTAGTCTTGCTGGACACCAGCAACGCATGCATTTTATTTTTATGGCTTTCATTCTACAGCTCCTTGCAGTTCCTGAAGGGACACAAGACACCATTTATTTAGAGGATATCCACCTGAAAAACAATTTAATGCACATTCCCTGAAAGAATATCAGAATGTAAGCAGGTGAAAGTAACTTCATTTACCAGCAGAGGCCTATGGATGCTCCGAGACACAGATTTATTACACACTGCCTTGGGCAAGTAGAAGGACAGCGAGAGGAGAGATGAATTTCTGGCTGTAAAGTACCATAAATGCCAAACCCCAAATGCGTCTTCACAAGATCTATTACTTATACTCGCTCTGAAGCTGCAAGAAGGGCATGGCCAGGGGCTCAAGCCACTGTTGAGGACCCCCAACATCCTCCAGGACAACAATGCAAGTGAAGGGCTTGGTCCCAGCAGGGCAGAAGGCTGCAGGAAATCTGCCCTCTCCCAGAGCTGCTGCTGGGCACCATGTGCTGGTGCATCAAGTCCTGCATGGTTCAGTGGGAGAATGGGATTAGATGGGATAAACTGGGAACAACATTAGGAAGGTCTTTCCAAAGCTTTCCAAAGTATGACGGAAGAGGACAAATAATACAAATTACAAATAATAACTCATAAGTAATAACTAAAAGAAAACACATCTGTGGGGAAACACTTCCACAAGATCCTGAGCTTTTTGTTTATTTGTTTTAAATGGCTGAGAATAGAAGAAACAATTTACCCCCAGAGGACTGCAGCCTGAAAGAGCTGAATCCTGCAAGCAACAACTCACAGAAGCTGGAAGCCAACACAGCTGAAATTAGCAAAAAGAACAAATGAAAGGTTTTCATTGTGGCAAATGGGGCTTTTGAGCAGACCCACAATGACATGATGTTCAAAACCTTGTTGCGTGACTTTTATGATTCCTCCCAGCAGCATGCAACAAAACATACCTGAGCTGTAATCAATTTCTTACAGTCTTATATAAGTATTACAGGAATTTTGTCCTCTGTAGTATTTCTTGCTCTCAAGGCTGCAGTAAAAAAGTCAGTTACAACCCTGCTGTCTTAAGTTGCTGCCTTTCTTTCTTTTAAGCTACCTGTCTAACCACTTCCAGCTTCAACACTTTAAATGTAACCTGTAGCTAGACTCCAGGCAGAATGAAGCACTCTGCATTCAAAGGGAAGGAGGAGAAAAGCCATTTTCCACTGGTAACACTATCTCCCTTCCATCTCTGATCCCTCTCCAGCATCAGGGAAGGGAATTCCAGTAGCAAATCTCTCAAACAATGACTCAGAGATTTGGGTCTGGAAAGCTGGGGACACTTGGACTGTAGAGGATGAGAACACTGGCCCTTGCATGCAGTTGGCAAGTTCCTTCTCCCAACATGACCCCGCTGCTTGAGGCCAGGTCTGGTTAGTACTTATGGAGGCAGGAGAGGACCAGAGAGGGCAGGAGGGGCACATGCCAATAATCATCTTTTGAAGGGAGAGATCTTCTAGGAGGTGAGTTGCTCCCTTCAGCCTGACCTCAGGCCCTGCCCAAAGGACCTCATGCAGCAGATCCAGGTGTCACGAACACATTGGGCCCCGAGTTTTAGGGATATCTGAGAGGGGAATTGCCTGGGCTCACCTCAGGGTCAGGACTTGAGGTGAAACCTGAACTGGCCCACAGCCATCCAGAGAGCTCTGGATCACTGAGGCACTGAACTGCCCTGCTACAAGGCTTCCTTTCGGCCATAAAGAAAGCCATAGGTTGTCAGAACATGTGTCCTCCCATTCCACAGCTCTGTTTCAAGGAACAGAAGCAGTAATTGCTTCAGGAAGAGTCCCCAAAGAGGACAAGTGCATGGCAATACTTCCCCAAAGAGTACGCCACCTGGCAGAGGCTGTGCCTCAAGGACCACCACAGCCAGAAATGTTATCTTGGTATAGCCCTGCTTGTGTTTCTCCAGATCACTCACTCTCTCAGTTTCATCCAGTGAATGGCAAATTCACCCCACAGCTATGATAAAGCACCAGGGAGGGTGGAAAATGGGGGGAGAAGAGACACCTGAGCCAACTTCAAAGGTTTTGCATCCTTTGAGCACTTCACTCATACATAATTGAAAAGGCTGTATATTTGGACTACAAGAAAGTAGATTTTTTTTCCTGCTACCAGACCCATCACATGAGGGATACTGTCATACGATAGCCTTGGGGGAGGTTTGCAAACTTGGACAATTTACTGAGAAGCAAAGTAAACTACTACTGACAGCAAGTGGACCAAAGCCCAGATCCCTGAGAGGTTCTGACAATGGGAGGATTCAGAAAAAATAAGCCAGCCTTGACCTCACATTCGGGGGAAGCACATGCATGTATTTTATTTCACACTAACCTCTGTTTGACCAGTTATGCAAATAAATCTCTGCTTGTTCTAAGTACACTGCTAGACACTGAGAGAGAATTTGGAAGAATTCAAAATAAAGCCAGACCTGCTGATCACTGCATTGCGACTGAACTTCTCGAGAAATGAAGTATTAAGCAGGCAAGAATGGCACATACAGCCCATAAAACAAGGGAAACTGCAGCCAAAAAAAGAAATCCAAGCTCAGAAGAGAAAAAAGAAAAAAGTACTTAAGAATTTGATACATGATCAGGATCACTTCAGCTCCTTGCAGGCAGAGCAGCAGTACCTGGTCCCTGGAGAATACATCCCAAGGCAGTGAGAGCCATGGGAGCAATGTGCCACTGCAGTCCCAGCATGGACCCACAGGAACCAGCCATACCCGGCACCCACAGCAACCAGCCATACCCGGCACCCACAGGAA
>WBMY01010935.1:742407-783000 GCA_013397315.1 Donacobius atricapilla
GCCAGACCCGGCACCCACAGGAACCGGCCATACCCGGGACCCACAGGAACCAGCCATACCTGGCACCCACAGGAATCAGCCATACCTGCTGCTGTGGGGAGCACAGCAGGGACCCAGAGTCTGGGGAGGGAAAGCCCCATGTGCATGCCCTGCACAAACACGAGGCCTTTGCTAATAAAAAGAGCAAACCAAGATGTGTCTAACATGGTTATGACATCCAGACTGCCCTCAGCGCAGGAGGGATCTGGCACCTTGTTTTCCAGCAGCACTCAGGCTGCAGTGCTGGCAGCAGCTCGTGCTCCTGTGCTGCTCCCCTTGGAGCAGAGGGTCCCCAGGGCAGGGACTGCAGCATCACCACGACTTACACCATCGATCACAGTCCATTCTCCCAGGGCTCTGTTACAGAGGCTGTTCAGAGACTGCTGTCATGAAGATGGCACAGTTAAACCTGACTTCAGCCTCCCCTGGCATCAATCAGCGTCACTCAGTCACTCACTCACCACTAAACTTCTCAGCACCAGCTCAGTTTAGGCCTGGCAGTATGCAAGTGAGCTCGGTGCGAACCTTCCCATGCTCTAATTATTCTGGTTATTACACAGCAGCTTTCTTCTAACATGGCAACACTTCAGAACATCAGCATGAAGCTTCCCAAGATTAACAGCGACTGCTGAGGGGCTCATGAAGGGGCGTCACTCAGCTGAGGGCAGCAGTGGAAGCTGAACCCCTGAACCCTTGCGCACACCACCTTCAGCAAACCACCCTGTGCAGCTGGGAACAGACTGTCCTACATCCTCTCCACACCCAGGCAGAGGGACTGTGCACGGCTGACCCCAAGCAGAGGAGGTGATCCAGCCCAAGGCATGCTCCTCAGGATGGGTCAGGGGAAACACAGCCCAAGTCAAGTGCAAAATAAAGAAAACTTTCAGACTGCCTAAGACATTCCCACTCGGAGGCTGGCCTGCCCCTACCAGCTCTCCTGCGCGTCCTGCCCACGGCAGAAGATGCTGCCCACTGAGATGGCCAAGGTTTGACCCGAGCTTCCCATGGGGAAGGTTCAGCTCAGGCCTCTGTGGCACGAGAAGCTGCAAACCAGCAATGCAGAGGAGAAAGAGTCGCTGCTTCAGTGCACTGATCCATACAGACAGCAAGAGGCTGGGGCAGGGAAAAAACACACTAAAAATTCTTCTGACAGGGTGAAAAATGAAAGCAAAGTGAAACACAGCTCAATCTGTCAAAACAAAATCACAGCAAGCCCACTGAAAACACACAGCTCAGCTCGCACTTTCTGGTCGGCAATAACTGGTATATTTGTTTTCTTGAAGATAAGCGGGTGAGTTAAGTTTGCTACACAACACTGAAAAGATTTGAAAGGTAATCGCGGCAGAAGCACAAACAGTCAGATTTACCAGGGATACCTAGGACTTGCTGTCTTCCACGTTGCCACTCAACAGACTCTCACAGCAGCATTTACAGCTGTGCTGCTGAGCCGCCAGGTGGACTCCAAAGAGCCTGATCAAGACAAGCTTTGCCCTGTCCCTCTGAGAGCATCATTCAAGGAGGAGGAAAGATGATGCTTTTAGCAGAAAACAAGTCACAAATTGGCATGGGAAAGGTCCCATACAGTGCATTTTTGATCAAGGTAGTAAAGGCCAATGTAATATTCAGGCTACAGAGAAGCCACTAACCTGGTAAGAGAGTCCTAACAATGTGACCCAGAGGGTATTTTGAATAGTGAGACAGTCTGTAATTAGCTTAGGTGGGCCAATCTAATTTTTCATGGCCTGAGGAAGCATCTCCTAATGCAAGAGAAGTATAAGATACATATTTATAGTTCTTTCCCAATGAGCTCATTAAAGGTTTCAGAGATGAATGACCACAGCATTTGACTGTTTTTTGTTATAACCTGGAGATGAAAACATTAATGAGAGAGCAAGCCAGGAGAGCAAAGGCAGGGGCTTTGCACAGCGCTCTAAGCAGAGGGGAAGAAAAACCCAATAAACCACAGAAAAAGCCTTCAAACATAGATTTCTGTTACACTCCAATGTGAAACTGCCATTTGATGCTTCATTTTGAAAAGAATGATTATACACATGCCCTCTTTCTATAAATGTGTGAATAAGCATTGCAATAAACACCATTTTAACAAGGCCTTGAGCATTACCAACGGGAAATAATATAGTGGATACAGTTAGTATAGATGTGCAACACCTCATGTATATTCAGATCTGCATTTGCACATTAAGAAACTTGAAACCAATCTTCCAAATAATTCTGTATAATATAAAAATTCTAATTTCCCAATGTTTCCATTCCAGCAGACCTTTGCCTACTCAGATCTTTCTCAGCCTGAACTGAGCTGCAGGTGCACACAAAAATCAACCTGGGATCTGGCACAAGCTAGATGGGAAGAAAAATATTTTTTTTTAGGTTTCTTTTTTCTGTTTCTCATTTATTTCTTTTAGGGCATCTTCTAACCTAAGGCTCCTCAGCAAACACAGCTTTTCCAATTGCAGCTGCAATGTTTTAACCTCGCCTCTTTACCTCTCTATTGGTTGCCTGTTTTCTGCAGATGAAATTCTACCACTTGTTCTGTTATAGAAATTCTCTTCCCTTTTCTTCGAGGTTTTCCCTTTCATTAGGAATTAACTCTTCCCTGTTATACATCAACCTTCTCATAGCCAAGTGCTTGGCACCAGGTACTGAATTCCCATGACATCCTTGCACAAAAGCAAGAACACCAAGCCATCCCTGGTGTCCCACACCACAATTCTGGGGTCACACTATTTCTGCTTTGTAAGCTACTAAAAACCCAGCACACTTTTCCACGGAAACTCAGTCTTGCAAAATAGCTCTCAAAACTGAGAAAGAAAAACTGGAGAAGAAAACTCCTTGATAAATACACAGAATTTTCCTCATCCTTTTGTAAGAAGTAAATGGAAATGATGTGCAGTTTAACAGGGTAAAATCTGGGAACAGACAGCAGCAAATGCTGTGACAAGCCCTGCTTGCTGCCTTAGCTCTGGCCAGTAGAAGACTAAATGCTCTAGAAATTAGTCACCTCCAATTTTCACAATCAGCAAACACCTTAACAAATCACCTTAACAAATACTGACCCCCTTGAAAAAAAAGCACTTACAGAAACACAGGTCTTTTTAATTAAAAACTAGAGCAATATTGCTCAAACCTCTTTCCCTGTCAGCCCCGAGAAGAGCATTTGAAAGCCCAGGTGGCTGGCAGGTCTTTGGGGATTGCAGACCCTACTCACACCTGGTCAGACCGAGGTGCCCCACGTGCCTCTCCTTGGGCCCCTCCAGGCCCCCCAGCCCCACACCTCGCTCCCAGCGTGGACTGGGAACTCAGCATCCTCCTTCTTCCCAAATGCACAGCCATGCCAGGGCACCCAGCTCTCCTCCATTCCGTGCCCTGCCTTCGAAACCTTTCGTTTTGTTCTACTGGTCACCCTCCTCCTGCCAGTCTGCTCGTGGCTGGCTTCAGCTCCATTTCTCCATTTAAGACACACAGGCATCCTACACGTCCTGTTCACCGCCGCCCCTGTGTCCAGCCGTGCAGGCAGCCCCTGTCATACTCCTCCAGTTTCAAGAGAGCTGCCCGTTCCACAGAGCTGGGGAACAAAAATATAATTATAGAATTGTATTTAGGAAGAGCAGATTGCCAAAACAGGAACAGCAGGAGAGATGAAAGCGGGTTTGTGCTGCCAGCAGCACGCAGCAATGGCCAAGCATCCCGAGGCGAGGCAGGGAGGGCACCCTGGCCTGACCAAGAGCTGTCTGGTTTTCCTCGGGTGGCTGAAACCACGCACCACAAACTGCATTTTGGATGCAGAACTCTCTCTGCCCTGCACGTGGCCAGCCAGTGGCACGCCCAGCTCCTCCACCACCTCAAAGCAGCCAAGGCACTTTCAGCCCTAATCCAGCTGAACCCTCAAAGCCCAGCTCCAGCATCCAAAGTGGCATTTTCCTGTCCCTTCAATGGCCTGAACAAGTGACCATCTCTGCTCCCGAGAGGCTGCACTTGTCACTGCTGGAGGCTGGGCAGAGCTCTTTGTCCAAAGGGATCCAACCTGATCCAGCCACAGGTCAGTGGTGGCAGCAGACATGACATTGGCACCCCAGCAGCAGTTTCTGAGGCAGCAGAAACTGCACTGTCCCAAATGCTCAGCAGAGGGTTTCAGCCCACCCAAGCTGAGCAGCCTGGATGAAATCTGGGAATAAGGCACATGAGCAGGGGCTAAATATGGAGCATTTCAACTTCCAAGGCTGCAGCTTCTTGCACAGAATTAAAGTGCTCACTAGCATACGTACATTGACAGATAGCAAATTGCAGCAAGAATAATAGGACAGCAAGGGGAAAAAAAAGGCAAATTAGCAAAATAAAGCTGATTCTGATGGCATGAAATTTTTGTAACTCCTAGATTAGTCTGTACTCCATTTATCATCCTCTCTGGGGTTTGGTTTTGTTTCCCTTAATTCTAGGGGGGGGTCTTTTAAGAAGCATGGAATTTCTTCCCTCTCTAGAAAAGAAAAAACCTCATTTGCACTGCATATTTTTAAGATTAACAATCCAAGGTCAAGCTCTTGAAAGAAATTGTAATGGTGAAATATTTTTCTAAACCACATTTCACTGAAGGAGGAATTTCATCCTAACTTAGGATATTTGTTTTTAACCTAGGTAGGTTCTGGGGCTTTTGTTTGCTTCTTAAACAATATTGACCAATTAGAACTCTGAGGCTTGATAAAATCAACACCCTTCCGGTTAATGCTGATTACCAAAATGACAAAGATCAAGCACTACCAAAAAAAAAAGAAAAACCAAAAACAACAACAACAAAAAAACACAAACCACCAAAAAAACCCAAACCACAGCCCTCAGGATGGACCCAAATGGTGCACAAATATTGTTCTATTTTTGTTTTGTCAAAAAGAAAAAAGAAAGCCAAAGCCAGCAATGCCTAAAAATAGTACACAGTACCTGAGCAAAGCCATCAAGAGAGAACTGAATTAGTCAGAGACCTTGCTTGGCCAAAGCACCCCTGCATTTGGGCAGAGATCAGTAGAGGACCCTCACAGACCTCCTTGTCATGGGAGGCAATTAAGGCTGGCTGGAATAATCTCTTTTGGCTCCACAGGTGTGCAGATGAGAACATTTACACAGATGGTTTTGCCAGCCAGAGGATTTAAGTAGCGCTCAGCCTAAGGACTGGAATGGAGGGGACGATGGTCCAGTTAACAACAGCCTGTTTGCTTCGGAGGAAGCAGGGCCTAGGAAAGGTAGAAAGGAAGAAGGGAGGGAAAACAAAAACAAAAACATCCAACAAAACCCCAAAATCTTTCAACTGGCAAAAATTTCCTAGGAGATGCAGAGAAATCCATTTTTCCTAATGCCAGCAAGTAGGTCAGAACGAGACCCTCAAGACTCAAAATCCAGAAATCCATCTCAACCCCATGGCTTGCGTTGCATTTACACTTTGCCAAAGAAACCTGGCTGAACAAATTCCTCCAGAAACTGCTGATCTCTGCAAGCTCCAAGGACATGTAAAGAAACTTTAAAAGTGGAAGCGCCGCAGAAGAGGGATGTTTGTTTTTAAAACCTGTTCCCAGGCTGAAACCCTCAACTCAAGAGCGAGACTAATGTACACAGAGGTGTTTACAAGCCTCCCCAATGAGAATGTCATAAACGGAAGAGCTGAACTGTAGCCTTGAGAGCTCTGAGCACGTTACCACACTCTTCCTGTCTCTAGAGGTGACCCATCTCTTGCATGTCATTTCAGCCTCACACACAAACATTAATTTAGGACCGATGACTCATGATTCCTGTTTTCCAGAACATTCAAACCAATATTGCAAGGAAACCTGTTGTGTTTTTTTCCTCCCCCATAGGCTGAGTGGCTGGGTAAGAACAGGAAAGGCAGGAAGAAGTAAAAAATTGAGCAAAAAATGGATAAACAGTTCTGTTAACCTTTCCTGAGCCTTTGAAAGTGATGAGCTGCAGAAGGTGCCTCCTGCAGAGGTCACAGGCTGTGCAAAGGCTTTGCATCAAAAGGCCAAGGGCTCATTGAAAATGCAAATTACACCTGGTGGAACTGGAGCAAATTGTGGACTTACAGAGTCAAACATCCAAACTCCAACATCCCAGATGCACCATCACACACTCAGCCCCTTCCAGGAGCTGCACCATGCTGCCTGGCTGCCGTGGGCTCAGGAGAAGAATATTGGAAGTTTTTATTAGTTCCAAAAAACAAGTACATAAAACTGCCTTGCTCCACTAGCACTGAAACTTTCCATATGGGGGAAGGAAAAGGAGAAAATAACAACAACAAAAGGCAGCTGATCACTTAAATAGGCTGGGGGCACAGCAGTGTGGTTATCTCCAGCAGAACAAAAGCTCTCCCCAGCGAGTCCCAACCTCCAGAACAGTCCCCAGGAGCACATTGCTGCAGCAGGAGCAAGGACCTGCTGCAAATACCAAAAACTCCTGAGAGCTCCCAAAGCTGCCATTTGCAGGAGGCCAGTCTTGGCTTCGGCACTGTCTGCACATCGCTGCAGAGGCTGAAAGGTTTTTAAACACTCTCATGACTTTAAACAGCGCAGAAACAGCAGGGCCTGCAGGTGGAAACCCATCCGACAGGCCCATGCAGGTGCCTGGGTGTGCAGCCTGAGTCCCTCTCTGCCAGAACCTCGATCCTCTCAAAGAATAACATGAAAATGCAGATTACGCAAGATAAGGTAAGGTGGGATCACACTGCACACCGCAGTTTGTAGGGACACCAAGGGCCACCTTCCCCATGCCCTGGGGATTTCACAGCTCCGTGTCCTGCTCCTGCAGGTGCAACCTTGGTGAACTAATCCCAAGGGATGTATTTGCCATCCATCAGAAGACAAACAGAAAGAGTGATGAAATTACCGACTACCAACTCACATAAAGCTACAGCCAGCCGGCACTGCTGGCAGAGAAGAAAGCATGCAAACGTCCAAGGCACCTTCAAGGACCTCTCATCGGCTGTTTTTCCTTTCTGAGGAGCATCACCTTTTCTGAAGACATTGCAGAGGCTGTAATTCCAAGCAAAAGTGACATTACTTCATTTCCTTTGGAAAACAACAGCTCTGCCAGCCCCTCCTTCCCTTGTCTTGCACTCTCATGAGCAAAGCGCTCGGATCTCCAGGAAGGGGGTAAGGTCAGAAGCAAACGCCTGAATTGCTCCCAGATTAGCAGCCCAGAGGGAGTAATTCCAGCAGAAAGCATTTACAATATTCTTGGTATTAAATGCTTTTGGCCAAGACGAAATTTGTTAAAGTTGCACTTTTGTTTCTTCAAAGCTCTGAAGTAATTTCTTTCCCCAAAGCTGCCTCCACAAGCTGGATCTGTGGGAAAATGGAGATTTCACACACAGAAGCCAGCACAGCTAAATAATAAACTCAGGCAATTGCTCCCATGTTGAAGCCTGATCTATTATTCTCCACAGAAGCAAAGCACCCACATAGAAAGGCAAATTGTTGCCCCAAAACTGATGTGTCACCCTAATTTCCTGAGATCAATTCCACATCAGTCAAACCCTTTTCTAAAAACAAAGATAAAAACTGAACTTACAGTCAAGCAAAAAACCCTTGACTAGAACTTGGCTGGACAAGAGCTTTATGAGGAGCAGCTGGTTTATACCCAACATTTCTGAATTATTTTATGAGGATCCAAGAGCTCTTAGACAAGGTTGACACGATCCCATCATATCACTGAATATTTAACTATCCCATTTGTTATATTTTGCCTTTCCCCTTCTTTCCAGCACAAATCAATATTTTCTTGCTTCTTTTTTTGCGCTTTTTATTTCCCAACTTCCCTGATCCTCCACACAATGAATTTCTATCACAATATTGGATGGGAAGCACCTCATCTATTAAAATGCCATTAGTACCAACTCTGTAGGTGATGACTTCAGAGAGGAAATAACATTGGTGCTCTTTTTTTCTCCCCCTCCCTCTACAGCTTCATATTTTTTCACAAGGAAAAGGGCACTGTGCTCTCAGACTGCAACTGATAAAAACCACTTTGGAGCAAGGAAAGGCCTAAAGGCTGAATGAACCAATTCTAACCCCCGCAGAAAAATATTGTTTTCTAAAACCAAGAACAGTACAGTACCTGGGGAAGATCCTGGATGAAAACAAAAAAATCACAGTTCTTGGTTTGCCTTTTTTTTTTTTTTTTTGGTGCCAGCTGGAATTCAACCCACTTTCTTCCACCAAGTTTTTATAATCTAACAGAACAAAAAACTCTAAAGAAAACACAGTCAAAAAGTACATTAAAACCTCAGGAAAGCCTGGCTTGACAATGCTTCCAATCTTTATAAACAAAAGAAGAGCCGTCAAGTCTTGGACAACAGCTGATAGGGAAGTGTGGGAGAATTCAGGACATCCATGGGCTGCCTGATAGTCCTTGGCTGAAAACACTGAGAAATATCCCCAGTGCAGTGATTTCATGCAGAAGCACAGCAGTATGATGATTGATGGCCACATAAAACCCATAAAGACAATGATACTTTAAATATTTCAGATTATTGTTTTTTAAAGAGTTCAGCAGTTTCCCACCCGGGAACAGATATCCCCCAGCACTCCTGCAGTCCCTAATTATGTCTTTTTGGCTAGGTGGAAACCGTGGCCTGGGACAAGTGAACACAGACGGATAACAATCACAGAATCACAGAAAGGCCTGGGCTGGAATAGACCTGAAAGATTATTTGGTTCTAACAACTGACCAAACAGGTCTTGGTATTACAGCAGCACCCAGGATGGAGCTGCAAACAGCTCCAGAAACAGCGGGGAAATGAAGGAGGAATCCCTTTTTATATATCCCTTCTCTTTTACAAACCTTTGATGCTCTGATGTTTCATGCTAAACATCTCTGCTGGCAGGGAGAGCATCCTGGCCGGAGCAGAGGAGGCAAAGAACACAGGGTGGAGCAGTGACAGCAATTCCTCCTGATGTGCTTCAGAAGAATCTTCTTCTTCCCAAATCCAAACTTAATATTGATTTATATCCTGAAGCATGAAGACATATCCCATCCAATATTCTTACTTGCAGAGGGCTGGGTTTTGTTTTGAGTGGATTTTTGCCTTAATCTCAGTTGCTCCAACAGTTCATGTGTATTTAATTACTGGCATCATCTCAGACATTGAATTCTGGCCCTCAGTAACACCCCGTGGCAAGCAGCTCTGTGAATTAACAAGGGGGAAACCATTGCTTGTTTCCTTTGGAAGGCAATGTTAAAGCTGCATAGTTAAATTCCCAGAGGCCAGGAAATGAAAACATTAAATATTCTAATAACATCACTAAAGAAGTCATGTTTTACATATATGTCATTCCAATGAAATATTTTTCCTGTTTAATCATTTAGCGTTAATGCAACTCATGCTGGTGTTAAAGGTTCACACACACAAAAAAAAGAGAAAGGAAGGATTTCACATAGGAATCCCATCCAGAATATAACATAACTAGGCAACCACTACTGCAGACACTCAAATTTCACATTTTCTAATTTTGTTGATTCTAACTAGATACACTTAATGGCACAGTAATTATATAAATTACCTGGAACACATAACACTGCATTTATATATAATAAATGAACTGTTGCAGAGGAAACGCCAGGGAAATATAACTAAATTTTATTCAGTTTCATTCCTTAATAGAAAAAAATCAAAGGTCATGTAACTGCTGCAAAATGATAAACAAAATCACTTTCTGTAAGAAGCTTCTTCCCACAGATCCTTCCTTAAAACTTGACAATTAAGATGTTTCCAAGAGGTTGGGGGCTGCAAACCAACAGGTTCATCTCTCCCATCTCTCTGACTCACAAAAAATTCAACTTCCCCACTCTGGGAAAGTCCTGGGCAGCCTTAGCTGAAGTTGCCCAATGAGCAGGACCTAACTATGAAGTGTTAAAAAAAGCAAAGGGAAAAAGGAAATTTCCCATTTAAGAGCTGTCACACAAAATGAAGCAACCCCCTTCAATTTAATTTAATTCAAAAGGAGCTCTCCCAACACAAGGCAAGGACAGATGCAGAATGGCTGAGATTGTCTGGGAGGAGCAGGCAGTTGGTCCAAAGCCGTGAGTTTATACAAACATGTTCAACTCACAGTAAGATTTCTCAAGCGTGACACAGATGCCCAGGCAATAATCAAGCAGCTGCTGGTGTGATGGTCTTGCATTTTTGTGTCTTTTTAGGAGAGGGATGGGGTAAAGAGCAGTGAATGTGGAAGAGAATTGAAGCCCCTCAAAAAAAGGTGAGAACAAGACTCGCCTCCCAGCATTTCTGCCCAGACACACAGACATGTCTCATCCCCTGCACCCTCTTGCTGCAGATACCTCATGTCCATTTTCTACATTTTTGCCTTAATCTATAGGAAAACTGCTCCAATACTCCAACAAGCACTTTGCAGCTGCTCCCAAAGCGCCCACAGCAGAGCCCTGTCTCGACAGAAGGTGGGCTTGACTGCTTGGTAAAGTCTTCTTGCCTGGGCCAAGCATTCTCCAAAAAAAGCAAGGTTTAAAGTGACTGGCACTACTGGGGCCCCCTTGCACAAAAACCATTTATATTTTACATTTATTTGACAGTAAAATACCCAGTATTGTTGAGTTTCTGCCAGACCACTGCAGCAGAATACTTTTGCTGGAGCAAAAGCCACCCTGAACATACGACTGAGATGAGGTTCCCACGTTATGTAGCACCACAGCTCTTTTTCAACTCGTTCCTCCCAGTGAGATTTCGAAAGCAACTGGAGTCTAAAAGATGCTTCCATTTTTTTTTTTTTTAAAGAAATAAAACCTCTACAAGGCCAGCAAACCACTTACGGCAAAGCACAGACTTGAAATATATACACATATTCAAGAAAAATTAAACCATAGGCTTCCACTTCAGCCAGAAGAACAAAGTATCTAACCTCAGTCTTCAAAGACAAGGAAATTCAGAAATAACACTGTCTCTCCTGTTACTCATCCCTACTGTGCTGGGTTGCTACAATCCATGCTGGCCACCCAAAATTAAAGAGACTTCCAGAAAATTTCAGCTCAAAAGGCGTATGTTAAAAACCAGCCCAAGGCAGGTTAAGTGGTTTGAAATGAAATGCACAGCACCCATCAAGAGTGTTGTATATGCCATTCCTGAATTGCACCAGTCACACTCATGTGGTTACAATTTACAAATTAGCACTAGGTAAAGTAAGAATTTCCTCCCACCTTGAAATCTGAAATAGCAGCTATTTTTCCCACAGTCACCTTCATCAGTCAGTGCCTTTCCTCATGCTGATGGTGTATCTTTGGCCAATATTTAAGCTCTCAGCTCTGTTCCCCTTCCCTTTGGTGGCAGACTGATGTGCACTGAAACCAAAATTGTCACTGAGGGGTGGAAGCAGCAATCCTGGCTCTGTCTGACCCACTCCTGCTGCTGTTTGTGATACGTCAAATGTTTGTGCAGCCACATACAAAATCAAGGTGCAGAGCAGGCAGGGAAAAACAGCTCAGCAAATGGAAGTGTAACACCAGGTCTGGCCAGGGCTGCAAACTCTGATGCTGGGAGAGCACAAGGGCCAGCATGTGAGGGGATCACACCTGAGGGGAAGCACACAAACCCCTCTTCCTCACCTCACCCCCGTAGCATGGCAAGCCCCAAAGTCATTGTCTGGGGGCGATGCCCTCTCAGTCCTGCTTGGAGCAGGAGGGAGCAGGGAATGACTCAGGGCTGCTCAGAGCGGGCCATTAATTACAGCTCTCACAGTCATGTCTGCACCAGCCTTTCCCAGGGCTTCCCTCTGTGACATCCGTGTGAGAGAGACCTCCGTGTGGACACAGCAGGAAGGTGTTTGCAGCCACGGAATCTGGGAAATGCAGAAACACAAACAAAGCCCTTTGATTGAAGCCTCCCTCCACCACAACCTAGGTCAGAACCGTGGTCTCTTGCTGTCTGTGCAGAATGCTCAAATACTTAGAATTTATACAGGGCTGGTTGGGCACAGAACCAGACCCACACAGCTGCCCACAGGGCTCAAGAGGATATAAACCCCATTAGCTCAGTGAGACAACAGGACAAAACATCCCCAAAACTCAACCTGCAACCAATTCCCACCCTGCAGAGTGGCTTGACCCATTGATGTGGACAGATTGTCATCCCAGGACACATTCCCTTTGTCTTCCCATGGACCTGGTGGCCTGGGAAGGGACATCTCTAGCCACCACAGACCTGTGACCTAGTACATGCAGGCCCAGTCCCCAAAAGATTGGGGATTGTGAAAAGATTTTCACATTGTAAAATACCATCTGTGCCAGGAGACCCTACAGCTTTATCATCTTCATTTACTTCCCACCACACAAGGTCCTCACCTACAAGGTAATATTTTCTTATTTAGGCACTTTTGTAGCTTGATTCCAGTAGCTCGTGCACGTCACTCAGGCTGTCTGCTGACATTTGCAAGCAAAATGCCAAAGTGCTGCTGGAACTTGCACTGATTTGTAATGAAATGGCTTTGAACCAACATCTTCATCAAAGATGATTCTGCCTCACCCTTTTGCTAAACACAAAGTGGTTTCCCTGTTGGGAAAGATAATGAATACTAGAAATAAGAACAGTTTTGAACAGAAGCTCCCAACAAAGCAGAAAACCTAGAAATCACCTCAGGAAATCAACTTTTCATCGCTGTCAGATTTGAACTGTTGGATAAGTAATCCTTATCCAGCAAATCAGTGCTAATTTCTCATGCCCATCTCAAGGATGGCCACACTCTGCTCAGCTATTTTATGCCCAGAGTTGAGCTAAATATTGCCCTGAAGAGCTACTGGTGACCCCCCCAGCAGCTCTTGGCACCAGAAGCATCTCGGTTTGGCAGAGATGGAGATGTAAAATACAAATACATACCTACTTACACACTTTTACTCCATCAACAGGCCTTCCTGTACATTACAGAAACAACCTGTTTCTGCTGTTTTGCACAGCAGAAACAACCCTGCTTCACAAGCACTACAAGAACACGACTTTCCCCTGGGAAGGAGGCAAAGTAACACCTGCAAACGTTAAAAAAATATTTCACACAAAATTTATACTGAGCTTGCCAGCTACTACAAATGATTTTTCGGAGAAGTGGTGTTTACAAGGCTAGCCAACAACTTCTGAGTAAACTCTGTAAGTCAATTAAATACTACTCTGACACAGAGTCATGGATCATCCAGTGCTGAAAGAGTAGAACTGTTGATTTTAGTCAAAGGCAGCAATCTGGCAGTAAATACATCACTGTGTCCTGGCAGACAACTGACTGGTATCATTAGAAAGTATGTGTTCCACCAATTACAAAAATTAATTATAAAGCCATGTCAGGTCACTGGGTGGGAAAATAATTATTTCACTTCACAAGATTAAATGAAAGACAGTGCCCCACCTTCATCAGTATGCAAATTGCAATGGATTGCTGGGACTAACCCGGCTACCTCCAATGCTGGCAGGTGCCCAACCTAACCCAATACAGTCCTCAGGGTGAGATGGATGAATACCACCTTGTGAGAATCCAGTCTGGCAACAAAGAAAATGCAGCAGGGCAAGAAGGATAGCAAAGAGAAGAAAAAATGCAGACCTAGTGAAAAGTTTTGTAGCAAAACTTCTAATTCACAAGGAGTCAAATAAAATTTCAAATAACAAAAAATTTAAAAAATGTCTTGAAAACATAAAAATTTCAAAATAACAAACCATTCTCAAGCTGAGGAGGGACTCATAATTATCAACACGTGCTCTGAGCCAGGACCATGTGTGCTGATGCAATACCAAAAAACACATGGAAGCTCTGCTGGAAGACTATCACTTACGTATTTGGGAATAGGTTGGTTGACCGCTTTTCTTCACTAATGAGTTTTGGTAAAGGCACAAGGAAAAACTTGGGCAAAATTTTGTCATGATGTTATGACTTCAGAAAATCAGCACTATGTATTTCTGGGGGTAAGATTCTCAATTGTCACTGTTCAGGAAGGACTTTGCACCTCCTCTGATAAACCAGGAGCTGAGAAACCAGACTGCCCCTAGGTCAACAAGGATTTTACCTAAGGTTCAGCTGTGCTTACACACCAGGAAAATTAGGAAGGCTTCCAAGATTTCAGTGGATAAAGTTTTATACATATATATATATTTATATTTATATATATATATATATATGTGTGTATATATATATATAGTGTATATATATATATATATCTCCTATCTTCCAAATGGTAATTAGCCTTCTCCAAACCAGAGCCTGCTGCCATTTACAAGTAGGTAATCTCACTTCTCCCCCAGATTCACCAGGAATGCAGTTGATGAGGTGCCCAACTCCCATGTGATAACCTAGTTTTCCCCAGGTGATGGGTGCTGTCCTTGGGACAGCCCTCCAGACTTTTTAAATTGCCTCTGCAACATGAAATGACAAACCTAGGTTCTGTAAGACACCTTCATCTTCCCTCCAGAGCATGTACTTACAAAAAGCGTTGCACATCGACAAGCACGCACATTCGTTTTAAAGATCTAGTGAAGAAACTGGATCAAACAAAAAATATCAAAACCAAACCCCAGATACTGCTACACACCTACAGCCCTGAGATACAATTTATTACATTCAGAGCAGCTGTGCACGTTGAACCTTCTTTTATTGCTTTGGGGACTTGCATCACAGCTACCTTCAGCTTGACAAACATTTCCTCATCCAGCACAACAAAACAAAGCTGGCTCCCGAGGAACAGGACAGAGATTTCACATACATCTCAGTGTGTCTGTGTGTGTATAAAAACCATAGCACATTTCCATATGATACAAGCTGACATTTCCTTATCAATGCAAATAGCCCTGCCCTGCCACTCCCTGAGGCTGTATGATGACAGGAGCGCTGTGAGCTGCGGATGTGAGGAGTCTCACAGACCCCCCTGACACACAGGTTAAAGTACTTCACTACTGCAAACCCCAGGCATTTTCTGTGTTAATTCTAGAGCCTCTGCTTTGGCCCAGCTCTGGTGTGCCAGGGCCATTGATAATTTGCCCACCCCACCATCTGCTGCTGATGTGCCCAACAGGCCCCTTTCATAAAAGGGTGATCTTACTGCAGTTATAGGGGATCAGTTTGCATCAAAGCACAGCAGGTTAAAAATCTTCTGCCTCGAAAACCACAGAAACAAAATTATGTCATGCACATCCCCTGTATTAAAAGCTAAAAGAAATGATAAAATATTTCCCCTTTAGGACAAGGGGAAATGGCCTCAAAGTATGCCACGGGAAGTTCAGGTTAGATATTAGAAAAAATTTTGCCACTGAAAGAATGGTCAGGCACTGAACTGGTTCCTCAGGGAAGCTGTGGAGTCACCATCCCTGAAAGTGTTAAAAAAGGAGGAAACGTGGCTCTTCATGACATGACTTGGTGGGCATGGTGGTGTTTGTTTGAAGGTTGGCCTTGATGATCCTAGAGGATTTTTCCAGCTTCAATGATTCTGTGATTCTGAAACAACTTTGCTTGCTTTACAATGGTTAATACACCCCACACAAGCACTCTCACACAATTATTCAAGTTAAATCAAATAAATCAGAGGTGCTTCCAAGCCTTGACAAAGCCCAGAAGCCTACGGGCCCCAAGCAGCCTTAGAGGCAGCGTTCTCAATTTTGCAGAGTTGCAGGGAGCTCTGTATAAATCCCCTCACTGTTCTGCTGCAGGTGCATGGATGGGAGTTATCTCTGGTATCTGGCTCTGTCCTTGAGACAAACTGGCCCACTCACCCAACCTCATGTCATGACACAATTTCCCACTCCAGGCAAGACCAGGGAGGCTGAGCTTCTCCAGAGGCCCTTGGAAGCACTGTCTTGCAGCCTTGCTCAGATTTTTCCTCAGTGCCTGCTTCTGAATTGCTGACACTGCAGGGAAAAGGCAGAAATCAGACTGTCCCTCTGTGCAGCACAGCTGGACTGTGCTCCAGAAGGGCTGCTCATCGCTTTGGGTATCTCTGCCCCCAATGCACCCAAAGGACCAAAGGGCCAGGCAGGACCTAAACTGACTGTACAGGTACTTTTCCATCCAATTGTACATTTGGGGTTGTTTGTAGTCCTGAATTTTCACCCCAACCCCCTCTGGCAAATCATGCCATGCAGGAGTCAGAGCAGAGGCTTAGGGATGACAGCTGCTCTCAAATCACCTGGGGTCATGCACATCCCCATGCACATCCCCGTGCTCCAGATGACAGCAGTGACCAGAAGCAGCAGCAGACTTAATTTCCAAAATCTCACATGACCACAAGCCGCTGCACCAACAGTCACAAGCCATCTCATATGGTCTAAAAGCAATTTCCTTTTCCCATTGCTTTTAACAGGTTTGAGGGGCTTCTTTGTTTTCAAATTAGTAACTTGCTATTTATTTTCCATTCTGATTTTTCTTTCACAGGTGTGTCTTTGCTTATGGAAACGAAGTTTCATTTGTCCTTTTTATTAAGTTTAAAATTCACAGTTCTGTCATATTTTTAATCAACTGTCTGTATTAATTTCCTCTGCAATTCAGATAAAGTTTAGTTGTATCAGTTTTTAGAGCTATATTCCCACTTGCTGAATAAGCCTCAAACACACTTATTTCCTCATGATGGATTTTTTTCGTTAGAAAAACTTCTTTTGAAGTATATGTCTTCTCTGGATGTTTTCCACCTCTTCTGGAGTTTCACCTTCTGCACTGGCTTGCCAAGCTCGTGCTTGTTCCTCTCCAACCCAGCTCTACGCAAGAGCACACAGGAGTGCTGGGAGTATCTTCCTATCAACCAATGTTCAGGTGAGCAAAACATACTGGTTTATCTGGTTTTGCTGCTGAATCTCTAGCTGCAATCTAAGCTGCTTTAAATGGTTAATAAAACATTAAAGACCAAACAAATGAAAGTATTTAAATCCAGAGTTATGCAAAGATATTCTTTAATTTCAAGAGTGCCTACTGCACACCACGAGCTTTCCAAAGCTCTGATGAGAGCCTGCCTAAAGAGACCCTAAAGATGGGCAGGCTCACAGTGCAGTTTTCAAGCCCAGCAGTTTTCAGTCATTGTAACAGCCACCAAGCAATGGCCATGGAAACATTCTTGAGGTGCTCAGCAGCTTTTGGAGAAGACCAACAAATTAATTTTACTCCTTTATTTGTTATTGATTCCCAAGGGAATTCTGAAAAAAACACATACACAGCACAGCAAGTACACTTTCTCTGGAAAGCTTTCTAGCAAAGATCAGATGCTAGAAAGGCCTTTATGAGTAAGTCCAAGAGTTTCCTCGCAAAATTCCTAGAGAAAAAAAAAACAACAAACCACAGTCACCACTCCAAGGGACTGCCTTTGGGAAGAGGGATGGAAATAAAACTGGGGCAAGGGGAAGAAGTTCCTTGCATTGTCTGATGTTTGGTGGTCATGCTGTAACCAGCCAGACAATTCCCATGAGAAAAGTCTACAAAGAAACAGAGGCTGGCCAACCCTATATTTAAAAAAATTCCTAAAGTATAGTTGCTACATTTAGTCTAGACAATACATGAACCCCACAGTGATTTGTAAAATTAAAACTGATGGGGACATCCCAATGTGATGCTGTTTAAATCATCAAGCTTCTAGTGGGTAGATATTCAAACACTTTTTGGAAATTGTTGTCTTTCCTTCACACTAACAACTACAGATTCAAGATCGCCCACTCTTTGATCATTTTTTAAAATTCCTAACTGTCTGCACCTCCTAAACCCCTAAATAAATGCTGCCTTTTGATGAGCCCATCTGGATGAAACAGCAGTCTTTTGCTGATGAGTGATGTACTTTGACAATACAAGGGCAGAAAAAGAATGGACCAAAGCAATTTCTGAGCCTTCAGCCAAGACATAGAAGTAATTTCAGATGTCAAGCATTAATATGGTGAACTTCACCATCTCCTGTTTAATTAAGTTTATCAAAATCACCATCACTTTGTACATGTTGAAGAGCTGGGTACAACTCTGGGTGTTTCTGGTATGAAAAGTCAAGGTACCAGAAATCAAAAACTGCTTACATTAAATTATATCTGTGGGTCCAAACTCTGCTCCCATGGCTTTTCTATACTTCATTTTCCCCACTTACAACTCAGATTGATTTTTAGCCATTATCATATTCCTACAATGAAAGTATTAACTTTCCCATTAAACACAAGTAAATACATTTAACCAGTTCAAAACACTGAATCCGAGACACAAATCACTTCAGCCCTGCCAGCCTGGTAGAGTCACTCAGTCTCAGCAGCAAAAGTTTTCAATCAGATAACCAAAACTTTTGTCCATCAGATTTAGATTTGTCCTGAAATGCAAGACAGACTTTCCTCCTTCCCCCCTTTGCAGAGCCAAAACGCACAGAAACCAAGAAAATTAAAACCTGCTGCATTAGTCTGCAACATGCTAGAAAATGTAATAAAAAGCCAAATGTCTCTCTGCCCTCCCCCTTCATCTAGTAGAATTATTATTTCAAACAGTCATGTAAGTTGCAACTCTGCCTACATCTCCAAAAACGAAACAATTATGCCACAATAGGGGTATTTTGTTCACTCAGAAAAAAATCATCTAATGAAAAACTATGTTGGTGGTTGAATCCATTTCCTTAAGGAGGAGCTGGCTGTAATCTCAGTGGGACTTGTGGTTTCAGCTATTCATACTGCTCATAGCAGTTTCTGTTTTTTCTCAAAGCAGTGTAACCCAGCAACACAGAGAAAAGCCGTGATTAACTTCTGAGATAGAAGATGTCACGTCACTGCAAGTTGCCTTGTCACTAAATCTCATAAATCATAAATCTCTTTTGCTCTGTTTTGCACAGATATCTCACATCTCAGGCAGAGTGGCAATCAAAGTTAGAAATCACTGAAATTTTCTCTTTTACCCAGGAACAAGTTGACTGTGGACTCTCAGACCAGAGATGATCCTTCAGAGCTGCAAGAAACTGCATCTCTCAGGGCCTGATCAATTCCTTCAGTTCCTTACCAACCACAGGAGAGCTTTAAAATTAACAAGCATTATATTAGCTGACTTTACCTAAGGAATAGCCATCAATTATCCACACACACAGAAGACATTTCCTTTTATTTGTATGCAAATGTCCATATGTGGTGGAATGAAACCGGACAGGAACATCTGGGCAACAAAATCTTACATAAATTATATACTTTTTTAAAAAATGCACTAAAATGCTTGTGTCAATCTCAATAAATAAATTTACAGAAATCCAAAACACCACAACCAACCAGCCAAGCAATTTAAAAAGCTAAGTGGAATAATCAGAATGATGTTAAGGAAAAAAATAAAACTCTTTCCTTTATCTCTGGTATGAGGAACCTAGGCTCGCCCAGATCTCTGAAGTACAACAGCTACCCAGCAAGACATCCAGGCTCTGTTATTTGAGATACAGAATAATTCATAATTAATTGGTTTAAAAAAAAAAGTAAGAGCCATCTGGCTGTCCCATCAACACAGAGATCTTGAGAGAAACTCAGCTTGCACTGGCCAGCACACCTCTGCTGTCCAAACCTTTGGGACAAGCACCAGGCTCCCCCAAAAGCATTTTCCTAACGAGCACACTGATGCAGCGTGCTCTGGGAGATGTTATTTTTTTTTTTTTTAATGACAGGTTCTGTTATCTCCTGTGTGTATTAAAACTGGCCTTTCAGCTCTTCCATTAATGCCAGACACCAAAGTCAGAGGTGAACTCTAAGTGACTGTGACACTTTCAGATTAGGGCATCTCTCTGACACAGCCTCTTTTCATGTCTCGGGACTGCAGCAAGAGGCGAAGAAACTGCCCAGAACTCAGGGTTTCCAAGCTGCTCTCCAGCAGCAGTTATTTATTACTGCTCTGCCCTACAATGTCACCCAGGTGCTGCAGAGGAAAGAAGGAGGCCATTCCCCCCTATCCACAGTTACAAAGTATTTTGAGAAAAAACTGGCGAAGGATAAGCAGATGAGCACAAGATGAAAGCAAAGCAATCCTAGGGCTGAAAGCATGACTTTTATGTTTTGTAAAGCTTTTTTGTTTTGCAAAGTTGACCAGGCGGTCAAAAAAAAAAAAAAATGATCAGATAGAAGACAAGAAAGAACAAACTGAATAAATTTATCAGAGCCAAAAGTAGCATTGAAGAAAGTTCGCTACTGCCATGATCTAAGTGCACTGCTTGCCTGCTGCACATGAACAAAAAAAAAATCCAAACTCCAACCAAGCATGTCCAAAGCCACACAGGAACAGAGTGCCTTTATTCTCCTGTGCTCCTCTCCGGGAAGAAATCCTTCAGGAACCAGATATCAGCTCTTAATGACAAGTTTTGTTACTCACAGGTCCCACAATGAAACAGGGGGTGGCTGAGGTTACCATGCTGTGGTAATAATCAAATTTAAGGGGATTATAATCATTATAAGCTAATCAGGGGAGAATTATATATTTTTAATTAGCAGCTGCTGTGTGGTTAAGGCACTAGAATCCCCAGCTGTTTGCTGCTAAGTGCAACCAACAGAATCTCACTTGAAGTGCAAAATACATACTTCTACATGGAAAATGTATTATGGAAATTAAAAATTGCCCTTAAAAATTCTGTATACTCTAAAGCCTCCTTATAGATCATGCTTTTTGCTTTCAGCATTGGAAAGATTATTTTTTTTTAAAGCCTGTGCATTTAATCTTATATTGAACATAGGCCAAATACAAAAATATACAGTACATTGTGTATATTGTTACTTCAAACCACATAGTAGTTACTCGTAAATCCTCCAGCATTTGGTATAAACACAGTGTTTGTCTACTCATTTTAAGTCTAGAAAAGGACATATTTATGGGGAGCCCTAAGAGGTATTCACTGCATGAATAATGGAGACTGAATAAAACTTGTCATTTGGATTTTCATGTAACAACAGACTTCAATCCAAGTAAAGAAACAGATCTCCCTGATTTCTGTAACTACCCCGGCACACACTGTTGCATTTTTAAATTATTTTTCAGCTGCATTTTAACTGAGAACCTTTCTATGTTATCACAGAGAGACTTCAACAGGCACAAGTCCCCAGAGATCGTGCTTTGTTTAAAAATAAATCAAACCCAACGGCCAGTTCAACTGAAAACAAAATGGTTTTGTTAAAGCTGCTCAGGTATAAAGAGGGTGATCAGAGCCTGCAAATGCTTGGCAGAAGTCTACAACAAAAACCCCAAACAGCAAAGCAGCTGGTCTTGTCTTCAAACACGTTCTTCACATTCCCCATGACAGACCAGCCTTCCTCTCCACAATCCAGCAGATTGGTGACATTTTGGCCAAAGCCGAGGCAGCAGCAGAACCGCACCTGAGCACAGCCAGGCCCCTCATTCCAGAATCAGGCTCCTCGGTGACTTTTTGAGGATATGGCTCCAGGTGCTGGAGAGGGCTAAGCAGCTACCTCGAAGCCCCCAGCCCTCCCAGAGGGCAGGGCTGTGTCCAGGGGAGCGGGCAGCCAGCCGGGCTGGGGGATGAGAACTCTCCAAGCAAGGCAGCCCAGCTTTGGATGCTCTGTTTCTGCGTCCTGCACTGTCAGTGCTGCTCTGTCCGCCACAGGCTCCCCCTGCCAAAATAACAGTGACATTTCCCCACCTCCACAGCGAGCATTTGTGTCTGTTCCATTGCCTCTCTCATGGCAGACCAGGTACAGGTTCTAGTGCTGGAGAAGATAAATGACCTTAGATTCATACTTTGGGTAAAACTGTTTCTTATCAAATGGATGAAATACAACCAAGACTGCACACCAGCTCTTCACAGAAACTGCTATTTCTAAGAGTTTTCAAGCTCTAGGCAGTCCTGAATAACATCCTCTGCCATGTCTGAGGGCTTTGACTAACAGGCCAGCAAATGAAGACTCAGAAAACCCAACAACCATTACTTGACTTAAATAGTCTTCTGTTGACTCAGACTAACACAGTCAGCCATGGCAAAAAAAAAAAAAAAANGAAAAAAAAAAAAAAAAAAAAAAAAAAAAAGGCAACCTTGAAATGCTGAGAGTTCTTGGGTAAATCATCTGATCTTCCAGATGGGTGCTGCTGCCAAAACTGGCTCCTCCAAGACACCCAAAACCCTGTGAGGGTTACTGACAGCTTCAGCTCAAGGTTATTGGTGATGGGAGATGTACAGGACTTAAACTCTTGCCTTCCCACTCTAAAACACAACACACCCTCAAGAGCAAAATATATTTGAGGGAGAAAGAGGCCTAAAAAGACAGCTGTTACACCCCAAATACTAGCATCACAAACAGGGCACTTTCAAGTCACAAGGACAGAATCACTGAAGATATGGCCTCTTGACAAGAGGGGCACAAGAAAATCAAAGACTTTCACAGAACCGTGGCACTGAGCTGTGCCCAGGCAGGAAAATAATAGACAAGATTAATTGCCTGTAGCATGACACTGCTTGAAAATCCTGGAGGTTTTGACCGCTTTGCAGCATCATTCTTTCAACTCCACCCCATGCTGGGGCTTTAATCGGCAGGGCTGTAATGGCACCATCAGCAGTGTTAGAGGCGAGACTAAAAATAAACGAGGGACAAGAAAAATGCAAAGCTCCTCCTCCCAGCAAGGTCTGGAGGGAATTTCCAGACTCAGTCAGACTGCTGGATCGCTTGTTTACTTGTTACTAAGTATGAATTTTCACAGCAGTGTGTGTGGTTTTCACTGAAGTTTCCAAGTTAAAATCAAGAGGGCAATAACGTTGTAAGGAAACTAAACATCACTGACCCTCTTGAGGAACAGGATCCCTGCTGCTTCCCTGCCCATGCTGCATGTGATATTTCCAAGGAAAATACTGCATTTCTAGGTCAAATATGAAAGTACTGGGGGCAAAGACATTGCCTTGGATTGTATGGGTGAAGGACGCCAGCTCCCACAGTGAGCTGCATCCTGCTCAATCCATTAGATCTGTTTGCCCCCAGATAAAGAAGCTGTCATGCAACAATCAGAAGAGTGGAAGGGTTTATCCCTCTGCAAAGCACCTCTCCAAAGGTCCTCTTGAGTGCCAACAGGCGTTTGGGGAAGGAGAGGTCAGCTCTTCTCCCTGTGGCACCCACAGAGGACACAGCCACGAGACACAAGTCATTTCAGAGCTACACCAGAAGCTGGCACGGAGATTTGTTTATGCAGAACTATAAGTTTGAATTCAAAATAGCACAGCTACCACAGCTCAGAGGGTCACATTCTTCTTCCATCTCTGCCTCCTCCCTGTCTTTGCCCAGCAGCTTTCCCAGACTGGCCTGCAAGCATGGCAGGATTTCCCCACGAGGGTGGCTGGGCAGCTGCAGGAACGTGCTTATGAAGGGATGCTCAGCACTTCCTAGAGCACTGGACACTTTTATCCAAGACCAACACTACAGCCAAGACCATTCCTGTCTGTAGCAGCCTGGCACACCAGATATTATGGTATTTCATGAAAATTTTAGGAGGTGCCTGCAGGTTCACAGTGCACAGAGGCACACTTTCCCACTTCACTCTCCATGGAGCTCTCCTTCTTCACCTCTCCTAGCCCAGGAGCACACAGCAGAGGAAAATATAAGATTTCAAGCTTTGCAAACCTCCAGCCTAAACCAACATCCTGTAAAACTACGAGTTAAAGGCAGGAACACTTCACTTCCAAACCACAAAGGCTGTAATGAGTGTGGTTTAATTGGCTGGTACAAGAGCTGCACAGCCAGAATCAGCAGCTGGCAATGAAATCAGCCCTTCTGCACGGCAGATTGCTAAACTTTTGCCCTCGTCTGCAACGTGGTGTTTCACAGAAGTAATTCAGTATCCATAAAAAGAATTACAAAAGTATCTAAGAAAAACAGTGTTAGCCCAGAACTGGCAATAGAGTAAGTTTTTTCCCCAAAAGTTTCTAGTTGTAGACTCTTACAGGGATGAATTTCTACTATGCGCATATATATAGCATCCTCCATAGAAAACTTGTATATTTTAGGTGTCACTTAAAATCTGGTCCTTTAGAGATACTGATTTTTAAGAGGCTTGGTACGTATTTAAAAATCTCATTATTAAAATCAGAAATTAGATCATTTGAAAAATCCCAAGTGACAGAAGTCTCTATCAAGTGATGATGGCACATTTCCTTGCTTCATTTATTTAATACATCATTCAGCTATTCACACATGTCCAACTTCTCCCTCAGAGGTTTACAATGCACACAGCAAGTTAGTTTGCATCTAACTTCAGAACAGCCAGATTAGTAAGGAACGGGGTTTTACAACAAAGCCTTCCTTTCATCTGGGGCAAAAAGCTTTCAATCTTATAAAGGAAATGTAGTAAACTTTCAAGCCAAGGTATTTCACTGAGGTAGCTGTGGCTCATTGCTATCCTATCCCCTTGATGGAATTAATGGAAGTTTTATAGTTTACACTTTACTTAAACCTTGTTTTCAAACAGAGAAATGCACATTAGGCAGGGTAAAAAAATATATAAGAAGTAGTAACACAACCCAAACCCCACATCAACGAGAACTTGAAGTGATTTGTGCACACATATTTTAATTCAAAAAGCAAGGCTAACCTAAATAAAAGGAGTACATATGAAAAGAGCAACACAGATTCATCCTGCAAGCAGCTGAGGAATTGCTGTTATCAGCCTCTTCCTGCTGTGAGATCCTGGGTGCTCACAGCAGACAGCTTCTGTCTTGGCCAAGGCCAGGCGGAGGCATTGCCTTTAGGAGGGCGGCACTCGAGATGAAATGCAGAGCAGGATTTAAACTCCTCAGCTAGTTCAGCTGCAGACCACAGGCGTACAGTCCGCGCCTTTCTGCTTCTACCTGCACAACTTTATTTTAAATTGGGTCTTGTCCCCAGGGCTCCATATTAAAGGAGCTGCTCGTACAACGAATCATCAAGAGTCAGAAGCTTTGGACGTGTCAGGACAAATCCCACCAAATGTAAATTGGTGTAATATACAGATTTATGCTGGCTTACATGGCACTGGAAAGGGAAAGGCAGTAATTCAAGCTGCTGCACAGGCTCCCGACAACAGTGATGATAAGCATTGCTTTTCTAAGGCTGGAAGAAGGTTCTGGGAAAGGAAGATAAATCACAACATGTCATCTTTGAAAGGGGAGCAATGCAGGAGCTAAGCCCCAGTGGCTTCACAACCACCATCTCCTCCCAGGAAAACAGGCTTTGGTGTTATTCAGTAGGTAAGTTTTGCAACAGTTTTCACTCTAGTTAAAATTGTATGAGGGTTCATTAACTTTAATGCTGCGTGATTTGCCATGCCCATACCTAGGAATGCAGCAAACCCTGGGAGCATTTGCCTGTTGGCAGAGGGATGAGCCCTGCTCCAGAGGCGGGCTGCAGCAGCACGCTGCCTTTGGTGCCTCCGGAGCTGCCCCTGCCAACCTCCGGCAGCTGCCCAGGACCACGTCCCCAGGCAGGCACCCACCTGCTGTCACCCACCCTCTGAAAGCCACCACTCTGCCAGGGACAGGACCAAAGTGGCACAGGGCCCCTGCCCAACACTGAGCCAGAGCCTGCCCCCACTCTTGGCCTGTGCAAGCTCACACAGAATGTGGGACTGCATTCTCTAAAAATCAAACACCCCTCTCAAACAGGAAAACTTGCTGGTATGTCAATTACAACAAGCACTGCTAATCAGGAAACTGAACCTGTGAGCTCAACTTGCATTTTAAAGGCACTTACGCCTGTGTTTTGGTGCTTTCTCTTGACCTGAGATATTAAATCAAGTACATTGAGCTAATTTTTTTCCAGGTAATGAAGGGCTTTATCAGCACACCTCTGGTGGAATATTAACTCCAGTGTTTAGCTGGGAAGAGGTTGGATTTAATCTGGATTGCAATTGGAGAGTGGGAAAGAAAAAAGGTCAGAGCAAACATGGCAGCATTACTAAAGAAATGGGTTAATTATCAACCACGGGAATGAAACAAACCGTGGAGACATGGCAGCAGCCCAGCCTGGCTGCTGGACAAGCAGAAAGCGACCCAGACCGGTTGCAAGAGGAAAGGGATTAAAGCTCTCACGTTGTTACATAACCAAAGAAGCTGGTTCTGAAACAGATATCTGTATCTGCAGGCTACTTGGGGTGCAATGGTTTTATTAGCCAGAGACACCACGACCAGCAAGGCAGGCTTAATGCCCATTAAAAAAATACTTTATGCCTGGTATCAGGGAGCTCCACAGGGTTCAGAAATGATCAGACATTTCTTCACATAACGAGAAGAGCCAAAGGCAGCATCTGATATTCCACAAAAGGCAGCAAACACTATAAACAAGGTACATAAAGCCTCCAGCTTCCAGGCATTAACTGCCCTCTGCCTACAGGAGACCAGGACACTGCCAGGAATGGGTTATTCATCCCAGTGGGTGCCTGTTTCTCAAGCTATTTTCTAAAACAGATTATATCAACCAGTATTTGCATCAGGAAAGCAAGTGAGAGGACAGCTCACCTGAGTCTGCTGTGACACATCCTACACCAAGCCAAACAGCATCGGGCAACACCGTAATTTCCAAAACCACTCACCAAAAAAACCCAAACCAAACCAAAAAAAGCAAACAAACAAAAACCAAACAACAACAAAAAACCACAAACAAACAAACAAAAAACAACAACAACAAAAAAGCAGAACGGAGAAAATTTGTAACTGTTACTTTTTAAACTACCACTATGGAGGAAAAAACAACGCTGTAGCAAAATGTTACATGGCAAATAAAGGCAAAGTTACAAAAATAAAGTAAAAATATCACATCAGCCCAAACCTGGCAAAACTGAAGGAATCATAGCAGATAAAAGAATGTATTAGAGGAAAAGTGGGTAAAAATAGAAATGCCAGGATATGACATGCCTGGGAGTTATAGAAAAAGCATCTGGATTGTCCTCAGATCCCCTCCTGACTGCTGTCTAACTCGGTAATCATCCCTCTTGAGCAACAGGGTTGACTCAAGCAGAGCAATGGGGCAATGCCAACTTCTCATCCGATGCCATTTGGGGCAAAGCCCCTTCCCCAGTCAGCCGGGGCACAGCCCTGGGCACAGCCCGGAGCCTGCACTTCAGCCAAGAGGGGACACACACACACACACGACCTTCAGCTCGTGGCCCTGGGGAAGGACCAACCTCCATCCACGGGAACTGCATCAGAGCCACCAGAAAACAACTCTGCAAATTAATACACTGGTGCAGCTCACTCCAGGCAAAAGGAAGAGCACAGAAAGCCTCATCTCAGCCTGTCAAGGTTCCAGAAATATAATTTCCACTTTATTTCTGGAGCCTGCCTTTTATTGAGCGCTGCTAAGGAGACTCACTTCTCTTCTGCACCCTCTCTCCTTTCACAAGCCCAAATGCAAGGCCCGGCAGTGCATCCTCGTGGGAGACACACTACATGGAGTGCTGCTTGCTCTGTGCAGGGCCACCTGAGCACAATGACAACTTGAAGTATTTCTTTAAAAAAAGGGAAAAAACCTTTTCAACTGAGCGACTTTTTACAGCAGCTACAGCTAACTGCCTGGCTCAGTATCTGTTACCTGCCATGTATGTCCTTTGCTACAGTGACAGCTACAGAGAAGTAGTTGAAAATGTTTAAGCAAAAGATGCTTTGTCATTTTGTGAAGCTTTAACATCGCTCAACGCTTTTAAAGGACATTACAACCACTTGGCTGCGGATCCAGACTCTCCAGCTTAAATTATGGATTTTATAATGTTCTGAACATCACTTCTAAAAAGCACAGACTTTGGAGTGTCTCTCCTCTGCTCACTCCACAGTCCCCAAAGTCTGAACCAGGCAGATATTTGAGTTTTCACAGCTGAGCTAAGGCAGGAGAAAATCCCATTCCATAGAAAGCTGAGGAAAACTAACCCAAGCAGCTGCATGTGAAAATTACATGAAGTCCAAAGCCACCGAGTGTGAGCCTTAGGACAGAGAAACAGGCAAGTGCACAAATGCCTTCCACGTGTTCTGGGTGGAAAGAAACTGAATTTTTTAAAGTCTAACATGGAAACTGCTTTGAGCAATTTGTCATTTTCAATAGAGGTTCTGCAGTAAAAGAGAGACTTCGACAAGTTAAACAACTTCCTACCGGAACGGCTGCATGCAATGTTTAAACTACCTCTCACAGCCTCCTTAGAAAAGGAGCATTTCTAATTCTGCCATTCAGGAAGACTTTGAAATGTCACTGCTGTTCGATTTGACCAGCGCAGAGGAAATGCAGAGTGGAGAGAAGGGGAAAACAATGCATTTACCATCCTGTCATTTTTTTTTAAACTTGATTCCAAGGCAGCTATGTAAGCCAATGCTAAAAAATGTAATAGTGCATCTTTACCTCCCGGAGGGGGAAGCTTCAGGCACATTTCCTGTAAATATTACAACTTAAAGCTCACCTGGGTATAACAAGGCACCAGTGTGCAATACCACCTGAAGGAGAGCTGAGGCTGAGAGTATCTTTTAGCTAAACCTAAGCTAGAAACAATGTTCTTACGGCAGAAAGTCCTCTGAACATGATCCCCTACAATGGATCATAGTGCTGATGTCTCTCTCACACCGGGGACTCCGAGGAGAAATAAGTACACAATAAATATTCACCCCTGTTTCTGCCACCAGTTCAGACAATTATCAGCATTCAGCAGTGCTGCTGCTGCTGTGGTCCCAGTACTTGAAAAGTCTGTCCTTTGGAGGCCTTGATGAAGTTTCGTTTATCAGCTGGTGATGCTAATGGGAAGCCTTTCCTCAGCCAGAGCTCAGGGAGGAGCAGGCTCTGCTTGACAAAGCCCACAGGTTGCTGGAAGATGCTTGAGGTTCACAAAAATGGAGTAGTTGGAGCAAAACAGCATCAAAAGTCAGCTATTATTTGTAAAATCTAACTCCATCTGCAACCAATACAGGAGAAGAGGAACACCAGTCTTAATTAAGTCTGTAAGACTGCTAAAAAAGTCCCTAACTTTTTGAAGAAAAGTTTTGAATCTTCCTGTTGAGCACACACCCAGGGCCTGGAGGGCAGGAGGTGCTGCAGGCAGCAGGAACACTCTTTTGTCAGAAATCCACCTACGAATTACTGCATCCAGCACATCCTGAGCCAGGCTCCAGCCAGGCAGCTGATGGAACCTTCCCTGCCAGCTCAACCGCACCGTGGAAAAATGCCTGTACTCCCTGCCAGGGGCCAGATCCCATCGGGGCAGCGACCGCTGCGGCAGGCGCTGCACCCAGAGAGAGGAGGATACAGCAAATAAAGGCTGACTGTGTGGAGCCACTCTGAGAGCCAGGGTTCCCTTGTTTCCTCAGCATCCTCAGGGGGAGAGCCACCGCAGCAATCCGCAGTGCCAACTCAGCCACTTGGTCTCGGGGCAGCTCAAAGCACCGCAGGCTCCGGCAGGACACAGACGACCAGGCTGAGTTACACGTCCGCTACACTAAATCAATTGGAAAGAGGTTTTGGTTAATCCGCTGCAGCCTTTGAATGTTGGGACTGTGACAACTTGCCCGGCTTTTTAGGCAAACAGCAATTTCCACGCCGGTTTAGGCAAGCCTCAGTGCTGATTATAGCATCTTTTACAGACAAGATACGAAATGCGTTATGTTAGCACATGCTTAAATTTAAGCACTCTCATTTTTACTGGGGCTTTTCTCATGTGTAACAACTTCAGCACATCCAAATTTGCCAGTCTGCAATATGACCAAGATATCCTATCCCAGCTCAGAACTGTGTAAAAAAACCCTCTTTGTATTTAGCTCCTGGAAAAACTGATATGTGGGTATTTCTAGCATCAACTAATACAACTGGAAAATTGGCAACAGAAAACAAAAATAAATGGAAAAGTCGTCTTGGCTGGTCCCTAAGCCATTTCTTTTGCAGATAAAAATTTCAGCCTTTGACATGTTTTATAAGCACAAATTAAAAAAAAAAAAAAAAATAAACAAAAGAAAAAAAAAATCACCACCAACCAACCAAAAACCACAACACTTATAGGGCATTTGGGCATTTTATGGAAACACAATTGTGGCAAAGCTCCACCTGAGCAGGACAACCTGGCAATGCAACAAGGGAGCTGCTCCAGCTCTGAAGCAATTTACCCTTTTCCCCTGTTTTAAGGAGGATCTGGGAAGCAGCAGAGCCCCACAGCACAGCAAGAGAGAGCCAAGATTTGTGGGTCCATGCCCTCATCATAAACATGCCAACTGAGCCACGCGCGTTGTGCTTGGCTTTCTCCCCTCCACTCATCACCTGAGCTCTCCATAAGTCCTCACTCTCCTCCTGCAAACACCGAGGCAGGGAAAACTCCCTCGGGTCCATGCACTGCCTGGCACAAGAGGGCCCCAAACTTATCACCCTTGACAGGCTGACATCATGCAGCCAGGTATCCACCACATTTCCCATCCTCATAAAGGAATGACCTTGCGTTAAAGTGTAACTGCCACCTGCCCCTGGAATGAGGGACCTAAATGCCATTTTATGGCCTTGAACATGCCAGAGGCCTCTGTGCACGACGAAACTGGGCACCTTTCCGAGATAAGGTTTATAAGTGTACTCTGGATTTCCCTCCTGCACGCTCGAAATGACTCACAGGGGCCAGACAAAGGTCTAGATAGCAGCTGCCCCCAGAGTCTGTCAGGAAAAGGGAATCTGGATCTTCTTCAGCAGCTGCATCACATAACCTGAAACCCACTGAGGTCTCATGAGCAAACCATCTTTCAAAATCAACACGTTCCTGCAGATGATTTACAGGACAAGTATCACCGAAACAGTTTCACCACAGGAACACCACAGTAGTGATTTTCAATGTTTTTACAGGATCAGAGGCTGCCTGTGCATCTGGTGATGAGATGATGGGCATGGGCACTGTTCTCAGCCATAACAGTGGTGGTTTCATGCGCTTCCTTTTCAGCTTCCAAATAGCTGGGTGTGCCAACAGCAAATTTTAGCACTCGTGGCGAAATCCATGGCATTGGCTGTTTAGCAACCTGAGCTACTGAAATCCTGGGATTAGTTTCCATTAAAAAGGAAAAATTAAGAGTGAAGAAAAGGATATTCTGGAAATTTCATTGAAGCGGCATTTGACAATATGCATGCTTATGTGAAAAGATTAAATATATACATTCATATATACCCACCAGTCACATATTCTCAGAGTCTCACCCAAGAATTCAAATTATTTTGATGGATGACACAACATTTTCACAAGCTCCTCCTCTCGGACTGGGTGCAGGCTGTGCGTAGATATAAGATTTTCCCCTATATGTAACCTCACCGAGCAGCCAGCCCTTGGAGCAGCACAGCCCTGATCTCCTCAGTGCCTATCTGGATTTTGCCCAGAGCAGTTACACACCTCCCACAGAAAGCCAGAGGCAGACAGTGGGGGTTTAATTGCCTCACTCCACCTGTAGCAAACAAAGCTTCCTGCAACATGAGGGATTTATAGACTGTAGCTTAGTCCAGACAAAAATAGCTCCACGTGAAATTGGAGGAACAATCTCAGCATGCCCATATCTCTTCATTAAAATAAATAAACGGAAAGCTATGGTACATGTATAAAACCATTTGGCAGCTCAGATCTCCACTTGGAAAGAGTTTGATTAATAAAAGCAGATGGTAGGTGACAGGGAGGATTCCACAGCGCACACAGACTATACAAAAGTTAACAAAACACCATATACCATTGCTAAGCAAGTTTGGTATTTGCATATCAAACAAATACACAGTGTTTGCTGGGGTACCAGCAGGAGACAATCTAACAACAACAAAGCAAGCCATCCCCTCCCAATAAGTAAACAACTTCCTGATTTTATTCAGAAACAACAGATTCTGTGATCCTCAGAGTCCCTGCTGAGCAGCCAGCAGAACCTCTGGACTTGCTCATGCAGCCAGGCTGTTGCTGCTCCTCTAACGCATCACCAGAGCACACTGAGAAGGTAATCTATATTAGTCACTTCATTGTTTCAGGAAAAATGCATACCAGGGAAAAGAGAAGGATATGATTCTTTCTTTTGCATCAGACTAGTCCCTCCTTCACCCACAGGACCGGCAGAGAACAAAGCCTGGGCTGGACCGGTGGCTGCCAAAGCCCCATCAGGTGTCCTGTCTTCAATACTTTCCCCCACAGGCAGCAGCACTGCAAGAGGAGACTCAGCGTGGAGACAGCAGTTTCCCCAAACTCAGCCAAACTGCAGAGTTCTCATCCCCCCAGTGCTCTGCCACACATCCCCCACTGTCCCTGTGCCACACAGGGGAGCCACGCACTGTCCTGGGGCAGCAGAGTTATTGTAGGCACCACATCCTAAC
This sequence comes from Donacobius atricapilla, assembly GCA_013397315.1. NCBI lineage: Eukaryota > Metazoa > Chordata > Aves > Passeriformes > Mimidae > Donacobius > Donacobius atricapilla. The sequence goes on from WBMY01010935.1 coordinate 774,683, forward strand.
AGAATATTCAACAGCAGAGCTGCATCACCGAGTCACAGAATGGTTTAGGTCAGAAGGGACCTTGAAGATCATTCAGTTCTGACACCCCTGCCATGGGCAGCGACACTTTCCACTTTCCAGGTCTCATCCAGCCTGGCCTTGGGAACTTCCAGGGATCCAGGGCAGCCGCAGCTTCTCTGGGCAACCTTGCCAGAGCACCACCGGCCTCACCCATTCAGCAAAGAACTTCTGTGTATCTAACCTAACCCTGCCCTTTTCCAGCTTTAAGTCATTCCCCCTTATCACTACACGCCTTTGTAAAAAGTCCCTCTCCAGCTCTCTTGCAAGGGCCAGAACAAGAGGGTGGGCTGGCCTGCTGTGGGACTGGGGACCGCCACCAGCGAGGAACAGCCGTGCTCCTGGCTGCTCCTGCAGAAATCACTCAGCCTGTTTTTAGAGACAGCCTCGGTATGAACAACTCCACTACTGAACAGGGAAACTCTTCCCCAGCCCAAAGCTTTTGGTATCATTTATGTGTCTCCTGCTGCTCTCTCCTTCAGCCATCCCTGGCTTCCCACAAGGAGCCAGTGAGTTGCTCCAAGCCCCAGGAACTTCCACCTGTACCCCAGCCTTTTAAATCGCTAACTGGGAGTTCTAGCTGTGTCTTTGGGAAAGGAGGAGGATGGGCACGTTCCTTGCTATTTTAAAGAAAAGTCATTTTGCAGTTCTTCTGCAGCCCAGGTCCTCACCTGTCCAGTTCAGCCTGTTTGGGAAGTAACTTTCCTCTCAAAAAACTCTGAGACATCTGTGTCTGTCATCAGTTTGGTCCAACACCCACTTAGTGCAGGATCTGTACCACTGGAGTAAGACAGGTTGAACATCAAAGTTGGGGTTTTTTTAAAGTACACAGTATCTGCTCAGCTTTGTTTGTGTTGAGGGAGTGTCTGGATTTGAGGCAGCTTCTTTTTCAAGGGCTTTTTGTTAATAACTAAATGAAAAACCCAGAGTTGAGGTTTTCCTCTTAAAAAGCAAGGTGGAGATTAAGGATATGAAGAAAGAAGTCAGTCTCTTCCCACTGTAATTGTACTGAGACACTGACTTGAGGGCTCTGAAATTACAGATGTGTAATCCAAGACAATGAGCTCTTTACTGAAGGATTAGCAAACCATGCAAAACTGATTCCTTATTCAAATGCCTTGCAATTGTAAGGGCATCTGTTCCACTTTGCAAGTCATCCCAAAGGCTTTGTTTGTTTATTTCCTGTTCCTTTATGAAGACAGGGCACTTTGCAATGTTTTCACACAGTGTAGTAAGCATTATTGTTTAGTCTAATAAGGGACAGTTAATGAAATTCAATAAATATTTTTTAAAACCTTATTTTTCTTTTGAGTTATGATACAAGCCCTCACAACCGTAAAAACTGGAACTGTTTTTAGCCAAAAGCCAAGTGTGTAAAAATGTAACCCAAAACATTAGGACCTGAGGAAACAACTGTTTCGTTTCTCCAAGGTCTACTAGGAGCAGTTAAAAAAAAAAACTCTGCAGGTTTAAATAATATTACTAACATGAAACAGTTCAGCACAAATGATGCCAGAGTCAGAACTGGGGACTAACAGAGAGCATGATGCCATCATTTCAGCTTGTAGCAGTGGAATAGTTCTGGAAACCATTTAAAACTTCACAAGAGGAAGGGTGGATGGAGTGTGTGACCTTTGAAAACTGAAGGGTGGATCTCAACAAAAATATTCCATTTACCCTGAGCCATACTGCTCCTGCAGGGCCAAGAGAGATGCTGGCCCACCTAGCTGGTTCAGAAGGAAAAGCAAAAAATTACAATTAAGGGAAAAAAAAAAAAAAAAGATATCCCAATCTGCCAACACACCAGCCCAATGCAAAAGCTGCCAAACTGCGCTGGAGGCAGGCAGCCTCTTCCACAGCTCTCTCTCAGATCAGTAGATAAAGTCTGGATGATTGCCTAGGCTTACTTAGTTTCCCAACACCAGATCCTCGCAGGAAGCCCCAAACTGAAGCCATCAAAGGCAGGGATTAAAGGCACTGATTCTGTGGGTCTCTCTGGGCTGCCAGCTCTGAGCCTCTACCTGTCAAACCACCGCAACAGCTACGCCAAGGCAAGCTGCACGAGACCAAAACCATGAACTGAGAAAACAAAACGTCAAGTGTCAAGAGAGACAGAGAAAATGATGATAGTGGTGAAAACGATGTTTCTGCAGGAGGAGGTCTTGCAGGCTCAGCAGCACTGTCACTCAGCACTGGGAAGCTGCTGCTGTTTCCCCTGTCCTGCAGGAGATGCCTCCGGTGACAGGGCAACGGGAGCGGAGAAGATCTTCAAAGATCACGGGGATGCGCCAGCCCTGCGCCCTTGGTGCAAAAAAGGTCACTTCATACTCAGCTTCTAAAAGGCAAAAATAAATCTTTTCTGCAGCTGAGCTGGAGAAAAACTCTGGAGAAATATGGACTAGGAGGATCTGCATTTTGCTGCCCCAGGAATTGGGACGTGGAGCCGGAAGGAGCTTAGACAGGATGCATCAATCTGAGCACCAGCCCTCCAAGTACCACTGAGTGCTCACAGCAAGCATCCCTACCTTCAGCTAACATTTTGCCTCAAATTCTTCAGTCCTTCTATGAATTCACAGCATTTGCTCTTACAGAACCACTGCTCTGTGCTTTTCACCAAGAAATTTAAGTCACTTGCAGCACACAAAGATCAAAACCAAATGCCTTGATTTACAAGTTCCAGTCAAAGTCAGAGGAAGTGTGAAAAAAAAGAAACCAAACACCTGAAATAACTAGCAGGCATAGCTCGTGTCTGGAGTTAAGTAAAGGAATGCAAATAAAAAACTTGGCCAATTATTTTTAAAAACCTCAAGAGAGGTCCCAAAGATCCTGCCCTTGCCCACAGCCCCGACCCCATTAATGCGATAGAAAAAGCCCTTGAGGCAGCAGCATCTTCTCAGCTTCCACATTACTTCAAACTGAGCCATGCTGAAATCTAATGAGAGAGAGCTCAAATCATCAGTTCTGCACAGCCACAAAAGTGCTGCTCTGAATATCTTTACACCTTAATGCAGCTGCCCTGGGGCAAATGTTTCCCTGTGCACACATACACTGCCAAAGGAGCAAGTGTGCTTCTCAGGCATCAGATCAAGAGATACAGGAACAGCCAGAAGAGATGCATGAATGATCACAGCCTGAGCTGAACCAGAAGAAAATGACAATCCTAAACCCAGGAATGCAAGGAGCTACTTGGCTTTCAAACCTGTTAAAAAAAGTTCTTACATTTCTGACATGGAAGATGAATCTTAAATCTCATGACAGCAGGTCAGTAATTCACTCGTGCAGGAGTTGTACCTCAGTCTTAAAAACACGGAACAGCATGCAGGTTGGTGTTAACATCCTATTTTGCAATGGTCTTGAATGACTGCTCATAATTAGACCATAATTGTGATTTAATTGCTCTGTGATCTGACTGGCCATAAAGAGGGAGCCAGGAGTCCCATCTCAATGGGTGGAAAGATTAACTTTATTGTGGAAAGCATAACCCCCTTTCATGCCATTATAACTATCACATTAATTCCTAGAAATTTTTATAACAGGCACGATGTGGCTCTTGGGCTCTCTTGTCCCTCTCTGGGGTGCTACTCCGTGGCTCAAGAGAGGGGATAGAATGACTGCTTTGCCACAGGCAGGATCAACTTCTAAATCCTGGCAAGTTCTACACTGTAAATTCAGGCACAGCAAAGATAAGGTCTTCCTCAGGGAAGTATTTTAATACAAGACATACACATTTCATGACTACTAAGTGCAGTACTTCTTAAAGGACTTCTTTAAAAAAGGAAGACTACTGATTTGTAGCAAAATATCCTCCAAGTGAGAGAAGTAGAGATTCTGCCTTTTTTTTACTTTACATTTCATTCGTGATTACTCCAACAGTCAGAGTTGAAAACAGGCCTTATAAATCTAGAATACAAGAACATCTCCCAGGTTTTCAGATGGCAAGATTTCCTTCTCTCCACTTGAAACCCACCTGGGTCCAGAAAGACTTTGGGTCAGATGGAAAAATGACTGAGAGAATCCACCATGCAAGCACCTGGCACTGAGCGAGCAGAGACTGAAGGAAAACACTTTGTGGAGCTCATGCGTGACACTGCAGAGGTGAACTGGGAACAGCAAGAGCTCACTGTCTAAACAGCCTCTCCCTTTGCTGGCCCAGCACATCAATCCCAAGCTCTGCTCCACACAGGCACCAGCACTCACTGCCAGGCTTCTGCAATGCCAGGCTCGGGCATTTAGCATGGGATGTTCAGCATTGCCGCTCACAAAGTGACACTCTGCTTCCCTGTGCTTGCTGAACCACCAAACACGCAGGAATTTACAGATGTATCAACTTTCCCTTCTTTTTCTTCCCAATGTTTTACAAAACATCCCAAATAACAAACAGAAATTATCTCACTGGCTCTGTCAGGAAAATAAAAGATTCAAATATCAGCTCACATGAACTTTTTGAAGGAAGCTGGTTTTGTTCACATTAATGTATGTAACTGAGTTTAACATCTCATGTATAGCAGATGCCAGCCTGACATTGAAGCATTGAGTCACCGCACTGTATTTCAGAATTTATCTCAGGGTCAAGTTAATGTTTGAAAAGAAACAAATGCAGCTGATAGCACTGGGTAAACAGTGACTGTTTCTGCTTGGGATCACGCCTGCTCCGGGCTGCCCTGTACAGGGCTAAAAAAAGCCCCACAAGCACCCTCAACTCCTCCCTACCGTGGGATCATCCCAGCTGCAAAGTCCTATCAGAATTACTAATTGCATAAACTGCTCTCAGCTCCTCCTGGTTTCAAAGTGAATGGTCACTAGGAGCTTGGGATTCTGAGACTTTTTCGGGAAGCAAAGTGTTGAAATGAGAACTAAAAAAACCAATTTAAAAATAAATTTACAAGCATATTAAACTTTGACTATTTCCCATACCAAGCATCTGGCTTGGTGTGGTTTGGCACAGGTCATCAAACCAAGGAGCAAAAAAACCTGGAAATCTCTCTGAATGTGCCCATCTGTCACTGAGGGAGAAAACCCAGATACCCTGCCTCAAACAAAACACGGCCCATTTTTTATAGATACAGTCTGAATTCTTCTCTTTTGGAGGAAGGCACAACAAACTTCTCTTCTATTGTGCTGGACTCTGTTAACCAAGATCCATGAAAAGAAATGGCGCACCCAATTTTATAACTGATCTATCCAACACAATCAATTATCAATTCATCAAAGTGAGCTATTTTAACATATGTGAAATGTATTCAAGGAAGCTACAATATTCACAGTGCAGCTGGGAAATCACTAGGTTAAGGCAATGCCAGCTTTACACTACAATATGTGACCACTGCTCCTATAATTCAATCTATTAATTCCATACTCTCTGACCAAGTAATAATAAAAATGCATTTATTAACTCCACAGAAGTTAATTGCCAATTTCATCAGAACTTAGGCACAGATGTAAGACGGAAACAGTCAGTCATAAAAGCACTACATGTTAGCTGAGGTTTTTTCACACATTTGACAGTTCTGAAAGTTACTAAGATACATGGCAGCAAGAGTCTTCCTCTCTCTCCCCCAAAACAGGCAACTATAATGGTACAGTTTTATTCTCAAATGTAATAGCAAAAAAGGGTGCATAAGAGGGAAAGGAAGGGAAAGCTCCACTAAAGTTCTTTAGCCTTCTTCACTCTCCCTCCCAGGGTAAGCAAAGGACCAAGGAATCCCATATGACCAGTATCAAATGCCAGCATTGCCATTAAGAGATTTCATAGAGGTTCCTCCTTTTTGTACTTTTTGAACTTAGCACTCACAAAAGCAAGAAAAAATCTTGCATGTGAACCTGCAAGTCTACAAACTCTGGTTTAATGATAAAGCCCATGCATAGCTTATTCCACCTACATTTCACATCCTAGTCTCTTCTCTTTCACCAAGTGCAAGGTCAGAACCGTTATTTTCTCTGCTCATGCTTGCAGATGACTGACTTAGAGTAAATTTCCTGGTTTTCCAGCCTTGTAAATGTAACACAAAACAGACAGGCAATAAAATGTATACATTTCCAGGCTAATATTGCCCCAGCACTTCAGCACCAATCAGTTAGGGACTACGAACTGGGAAGAGGAGGAAAATCATAGTTTTTTCATCATAGGAAAAAACATGTTTACAATCTTATCTGCATACTCCCTCGTTGTCTGCTCTAGTGCCACACGCTTCCTGTTGAATGACAGTTACCATTCTCATAATCAGGTTTTTAATCAACACAGAAGTAATGCATTTTAATTAAAATACTTTCCTTTTCTACGCTTATGATTCTGATACATGAGGGAGATTGCTGCTTTGCACAGAACAGCGTGTAGATGCCAGGCTATCATTGACAGGCACAGGGAACTGCTTTCCAGACCACAAAAACACTTAGTGATTTAAAAACCAAATACTTATTTCTATTCCACATTCTTGGCTAATAAAGCTTTTTTTTTTTTTAATACGGAGAAAGGAAAAAAAAAAGGAAACTACAATCCCACAATAACCAAGGGCTTGGTTCTCAGCTCTAGATTGGAACGGTCCAAGGTTTAAGTGCCTGCCCTTACATATGGGTTTTGAAACTTTTTCTTCCACCTTCCAGGTAAACCCAACCAACATGCTAAAACTCAGCTCTCTGCTGGTTCTTTTAACCATATCCTGGAGCTGAGACACGTTTACCACCAAGTTCTGTCATTTGCAGTTTATTCCCAGGACAGGTTTTATTCATACTGACTCATGTTTCCAAAACAACAAGAAGTTTGGTTGGGAAGGGTTTTATACACACTTTCCTTCATCCACCAACACCAATCACATTGCAACACCACAGGCTGTACTTTAATACTTCTGCTAAAACAATCAGTATGTAAAAAAACTCTGCCTAATTTCCTCATACTTCTCTTCATGCTTTTCTCCCCCTCCCTTGCTATCAGGGAAACCAGCAGGCTGAGTTTCCCTTACCACTTCCCAGTGAAGTGAACGCAGCAGGGAAAACAGGCATTTGTTCAAGCAAAACTGGGTTTTTGGGGAGTTCCAAAGTGTTTGCTGGAATATTGCTACTGAGTCCTGCAGGGTTTAACAAGCGGCTGTGCTTTGGTGGATCAGCTCCGGGGCAGGTGGTGGAGGGGAGTGCCCAGGGCTCAGCTCCTCTCCGACACCCATGGCTGCGATCTGCTCTGGAGGTTCGAAGGACGGCTGTGGAACAAGTGCCTGCAGCCCTTCATCTCAGCTCACCAGTGAGACCAGGGACAAGACTTCAGGTGACAGCCCTGCCAGCTGGCCAGAAAGTCTGTCTGCAGCTACCTGCTGCTGTTGAACGCAGTACATGGAAAAAAACCCTCACACCACAAGCCAGAGCGAAATCCCCACCTCTAGGGTGCACGAGTTTGGATGGCAAATAAACTTTCCCCTAAGGAATCTCTCGGGCAAAATGAAGAAAACTTCTCTTCCTTCCTGCACTTGGAGCTGACCTCGGGGTGCTGCTCCTCCACCTCTCACCTCCAGCTGTCCAGGGCAGTCCTGCTCCTCCTGCCCATCCAACCAGCCTCGGTGGCTGTGGCAGCACCAACAGGTTTTTGGCACTAAATTCAGGTCCTGCGCTGGAAATCACACATCAGCCAGGCCTGTTAGCTAACCTGTTGAGCGACTGTTGAGCGTACAGGGATGTGAACTGGCATCTTTTTAGTCCAGCACGTGAGGACTCTTCCTATCCTCTTCCTCAGCCAAACAGGAGAGCTACCTGTCTGCTCCTTCACCTGTGCGCCGCAGGGCTGCAGCACGGATGTGCCCTCACCTAGGGCAAACCAGGGGGAAAAAAAAAGGTAAATCTGAGCGGCCTTTCAGCCAGGGAGGAAAGATGCAGGAGGGTCCGAGCTTTTTCTTCCCATGCTGCCAGCCGGCAAACACACGCCGCACTTTCAGAACAAGACTCCACTGATCACTCGGCAGCTCCAAAGGATGCTCAGCCGCTGGAGGAGGGGATTCCTGCCCCGCTGCCCCAGCAGTGAGGCTCCCTCAGCCTCTCCAAGGGTCAGCCGGACACCGAGCTGCCCCGGACCCGCGCGGGTTCCCCGCAGGGAGCGCTGGCGGTGCCTCCGGGAAAGTCTCAGGCAATTGCTGGCCGCGCTCAGCGCAGGGCAGGGGACTGCGGGACGGCCGGACAGGAGGTGCCGGTGCCTCGGTGCCCCCGCACAAGGTGCGCACACCGGCACCCGCGGCCGCGCCGCCGCCGGGGCCCTGCGCCGCCCCGAGGGGCCGATGCTGCCC
>WBMY01010935.1:783333-862000 GCA_013397315.1 Donacobius atricapilla
CCTTCTCCGAGCGCTCTGCCCCGCGCCCCCGGAGATGCTCGTGTTCCAGGGGACGGGGGATGGCAGATCTTTGCTTTCCCGGGAGGATTTCTAGGATTTTTTTTTCCCGTTGTAAACCTCTCCAATTGCTTCTTAGCTGCGCTTTCCAAGGTGGTTGTTACAGGAGAGGACGCAAACTACAAGTCCTGAGGAAAAACTTGCACAAGCCCGTCATTAAAATGGTAACAAAGCGCTTGCACAAGGCTGAGTGAAAGTTGTGCTTCTACTCTGAGTTTCTCCACTCCGCTTTTTGATTGACTGCTCGAATTTGAGATATTAATAATGTTCTCACATTGCCCTGTCCTCGTGTAATCAGTTAGAAGCTGGACAGACTAATAGCAAGGTCTGGCTGCTGGGGAAAAGGACAGGAATCCATTTGTTAGTCCTTGGCCACAACTCTTCAAAGTTACCCAGAACTGGTGCAAAACTCAAAAGGGAAAAAAAGTAAGAGTGCACGTACCAGCTGTCCCTTCCAGGTCATGCTCCATGCTTCCAAACCTGAAAGCCAGGCCTCATTTTGAGCAGTCTTATGCATGACCGAACCCCTTCCAGCAAGGAATTCAGTTGTCAGATGTGTTCGTGCCCTATTTTGCTGCTAATCGGGACTGAGAAGTGACACAGGGAAACAAAGAGTCAGGTTTGGCTCCCTGTGCTGCCTTAATGTGTACTCAGACACTACAGCCCGCAGACTTTCACTGCTGCCCGCGTTGCTCTTTCATCTCACATCTTCCCAGCCGAGCGTGTCCTGCAGTGATCTGCGATTCAGGAGGGGAGGCAGGCTCGGCAAGCATCGGTACTTGGGGAAGAAGCTCAGCCTAACATCGTCTGATGCTGGCCCAGCTGAAGAGCCAGGCTTAGCTCTCAGACCTAAAAGAGGTGACCGGGGTACTCTCCCTGCCCTTGCGCCTCTCCTGGATGGGGCAGATCCTGTCCTTCCCTCACGCCCGGCATTCCATCACTCCTTTCCCCCGCTGCAATCTCCCGCCTGGCTGTTTTGTAGAACTCCCATTGATGCAGACGCTGCTCTGCAGCCCCGAGAGCCCGAGTGGCACAGCCACAGCCAGGGAATGGAATGGAATGGAATGGAATGGAATGGAATGGAATGGAATGGAATGGAATGGAATGGAATGGAATGGAATGCTTGGCCAATGTCACAAAGCACCGCAGTGAGTCAGCGCCATCCCCTGTGCCTCAGGCACCTCTGTCCAGGTCTCCATGGGAAGTAGATGGGATTGCCAGGGCTCAGGAAAGTCCTTCCAAGGGAGGAGGCAGAGCCTGCCTTCTTGGGTAGAAGCGGACTCATGAAGTTCAGTGTACCTGCTGTGTCTAGCCCTCATTTGCTTCCAAGAGGTTTCTTTCCATTTGGAACTTTAATACTTGGTTTTCATCCTTAAAGCCGTGCTGACCCCTCATGTTTGAGCAATAACTGCCTCACATCTGCTTTTGCTGGCTCAGTAACCAGCTGCCCAATTTGTCTCTTTCAGGATGACAGCACACTTTATATTGTGCCTTCACCAGTAAAGAGTGGATTGGTCATCAGGCTGGCTCCCTTGGACAGTAAATGCTCCAGAGATCTGTAGACCTTACAGAGCAGCAGCATGGCTTGTGGGGAGGGGTTTCTCTCTCATCTGTGCACTGGCTGATAGTTGGGTCACACACGTGAGCTCACGGTGCAGGGAGCCCCTTGTTCACAGCCGAGAGCTGGGTGTGACGTATTTTCATCACCATCATTTTGCAGGATGTCTTATGCGACTGCCCTGCTAAGCTAAAAATCATCTGGGATCCATGTGAGCATCACATGAGCTGTGGTTGCCCTGAATAGATCCTACAGAACTACTCACGCCTTATGGAAAAATTTTTGAAAAAGACTATTTAGAAAAACAAGTTTTGATAGTAAAATTTATGAGATGACAGACTTCCAAGGGCCCTTTTTGGTTTGCTTACAAACACGGCAACTGCAATGAAAGTGTGAGCTGTCCCCATTGTAATCCTAATGCTGTACTCATGTCTGGGCCACTATGTTCCCAAAATTGCTCTTGCTGATAATTAACAAAACCAGCAAACCTCAGCCAGAACTTTACCTTGATTTTCAGATTTTCACTTCAGTTTTTCTCCTGGACCAATTTCCTACCATTTTATCTCCTCGTTGCACCCAGGTGGTCAGTCTGGATAACCCTAGATCCTGGAAGCTGGCACCACTTCGAACAGCTCAAACAGCCAAGAGTTTTTGTTGTCCTGATTGCTGACTCTGTGACTGCCCAGCGCCTTACTGCTGCAACAAGATTATTTCAGGGCACAGCTGCTCCAGCCACCTCTATTAAAGGAAGCCCTTGCTCAGCCTTTGACAGCACTGAGCCTTGACCAATGGCCGGGCTGCTCCTGCCCAGAAGGGTCCCTGACACCAGCTGATGGATAATTGGGTTATTACTCCATACAAACCTGGCATTGCGTTTCATTGCAGAGCCTGGCCGCTCTCCCAGGGGACAGTGGTCCTGCTTTTGCAGGGGATGGATTTAATGATTAACAGACTGTCCTCATCTCTAACAACTGTGGCTCTAATAATGATACTCTCCTTTTTGTGAGGGTCTGTAAGCACTTCACAAACACTAATTAAGGAATCTTCACAGGGCACCAACCTGGGGAACAGCTGAACATTAACACAGGGCACATTCCTCATTGGAGGAGGACTCACAGCAGCCATCCTACTTCACCTGCAGCAGCTGGTCCAGCCTCATCTCATGCAGGTCTGCATGCTCTTTATCAGCTCACAGCCAATGGCAGCACTGTAAAAACTTACTTGGATAGGCTCAGGCCTTCAAACAGAGCCAGATTCCCTCACTCTTTTGTCTACAGTCTCTCTGGCCCATGCATTGGCAGCTGCTAATATGCCAGGATGAGAAGGCTGGTGCTTTCTTCCTCCTTCAGAAGGTGCTCTGCATGCTTTGGGCCCCGCTACAAACACACAACAGCTCAAACGGTTCTCTCAAATAGGATATTGACCCATGGTCTTGGTCTCAAATGTCTCTGAAATTTTGTACTGTGTCCCAGATTCTAAAATGGGTCAAAGCTCCCCTAAGCATCAACTCATTCTCTCAGCTTTCCTACTGAAGCTTGAGGAAACCACAGTTTTACTTTTTTTGGAATGGAAAACCATGTCTAGTCACTGAGAATGTTGTGGGTTTATGGCAGTTCACAGCCATGTACTCCCACCAGAGAGCATGAAAAAGGATGACAATGATTAAGATTACAAATGAAAGTACAGATTATTTAATACAGCAGAATTTATTCTTAATTTCCAGATAAACCCCAAATCTCCAAACCTTTGATATCACAAGGCCTCAAGGCTTTGAAAGCCTGAGCACATAGATCCTGGAAGAGAAGAGAGAAGAAAGACTTTAAACAGGATCCAGTTTCTCAGACACTGAAGTTTCCTGTTGGCACACTCACACTCCCAGAATCTGGCAGTAGGAAAGCCATGTATTGTGGTTATTTCCCAAACAAGAATTGTTTTTATAGTAATCCCACTTAACTCTTACTGGAGGAGAATTTTCTGTGTAGCATCCAGGATTTCTCAACAGGCTGGTGCTGCTCTCTGGTAGCAAGGAGGAAATGGGCAGGTGCTGCTTTGAATGAGTCCTGGCCCTGGCAAACATTCCAACAGATGACCCAATCCCAGGTACTGAACAAACCCTCTATTTACAGAAAACCCTCCAAGTGCCAGGACATGCAGAGCTCTGGTTAAAGCTACTGACCAGCCAGCACAGACAGGTCCTGCCTAAGGTCAGTGGCAGAGCTGGGCCAGCAAGGTCCATCCCAAAGGGCAGCCCCTTGTGTAGGACATTTCCAGCCTTCTGCAACCCATCCAGGGCTGGCTCAGAGTGAGTCTGTGACCACAGGATGCTGGGAAGAAAAAGGAAACTCAGCCCTTCCTGGGACTTTATGTCACCTTCCTCTACAATTTATTTCAATAATATCACACATAGTGGAATATAAAGCTGAAGATCAATCTCATAACCATATTAAGACACTCTAGGGTGTATTTTATGGGACCATTAGTATACTTCTTGGGTGGTTTAAGTCACCCGCAGCATAAATTAATGGCTCCATAAAACATGCTCTGTCATATCCTATGGCTTAAATAACACACAACAGGCTGGGTATGTTGGGATGTGGTTCAGCTTATTGCATGGAAGCTAAGGGTCAGAGTGACCACCTGGAAGTGAGGATGCGAGCCGCAGGGGACCCAGTAATTTTAAAAAAAGCAAGATTCTAAAAAAGTCCATCACCGTTACAAATTGTAGATTTCATTACTTTTCATTAGCACTTGTATTTATTTGTTACATTCAGGCATATCTTCCCTGCAGAAGCCTGTCCCAGGGTAGGATTGTTGTGGGTGGGGCTTTTTGGCATGGAGGCAGCCAGGCTTAAAAAGCTCTGAAGCAGTTGGGCACAGAGCAGGCAAAGCCTCTTGGTTAGAGTAGGGATCAGATTGGCTTTGCAAGGGAAGCTAAGCCTGCCATATGTTTCAACTTTCTGAAAGGAACTTGAAGGAAATTCAATGCAGTGTCCATTTGGGACACTTGGTACTCCTCGGTACCCACAGGAGTATTTCCAAAACGAAACGAACAAAAAAGAAAACAAAATAAAATCTTGGGTTTTCCTGGTCTTTCTTGACTGTGATCAAGCTATAGAAGAAGTAAATTCCTCCTCTTAGTCTGGTAGATACTGAGTTTTACTAAATCACATTCTTCCCCAGGAATTTGTCTTTGCTATTTTAATGTCTCCCCATAAGTTACCAAAGACTCTTCAGTAGACACTAGCTGTGTCCTGCTAAGATAAGCTATAGCAATTCACCTGTCTCAGCTGATAAACCTCCACTTTTCCACTTCTGCTGTTTGAAAAAGAAAAGGGTTCACCTCTTATTTGTGCTGCAAGAGCTCAATGCAACTGCCCAAGGCACCAACACTCACCCAAACTCACTTCAGCTCTAGAGCCTCATTCTCTCCTCCTTTCTTATCCTCCTTGTTCCCTCTGCAGATACAGAGAGAGCCTCACTGCATCCTTAAACTCCACCTCTGATCTGCTGAGGCTTACAGAGATGCTGTTCCCTGTTCTTCCCCTGTTGCCTCACCTCTCCAGTCCTCTCCTTTCTATTTTCTCTGTGTATTTTCAACACAAACTTGCTATTCCTTCCCTCTAAAAATCCTGAAAACAAAAGCTGTATCAGGAAAGATTTCTGCTTTAAGCCTTCACAGGGTCATAAAGAAGAGGCAAAGTCTGAGCTTTTCAAACATGCTGCATGCTGAGTAAGTTGATAGTCCCTTGTGGTGGATGTGTATTGAAGTCTAATGGCTTAAATATGGAAAAAGATCAGGAAGAAAAAGCTGGGAATAAACCATCTTTCCCCATAGCAAAGTCTGGTTCAAACAACTTGAGTAGAGTTGTCGATCTCATGATTTGATTTGAAAATTAAACTAGCCACAAAAGCTCAGCTTCCCAAAACTAACTGGCACATGGGGTTGTATCAGTGCAGTATCTTGTCCACCAGCTCCACTTTGAAGGGGTTTGTTTTTTCTCAAAAGTAAAGAATCAATACACAGAATATCAATAGCAATTCTGTATACAGAATAAACAGCAAAAAATTCCGTTTCCCTCATAAAAACACTGAGTTGAGGAAAGATTTCTGTAATAGAGAATTGATTTCATCCTCACAAAAGGTTTGACCAAGTACCCTCAGCAAGATTAAAATAAATAAATAAATAAATAGGCAGCAGTAAGGCACGATGATGGGACAAGCTGAAGGCTTGGGAAAGGAGTTCCTTTGGAGCAGTACTGATATGCTCTTCCTTCACGATGAGGAGTAGCTAGGAGATCCCTCTCCGGGTCAGAATTATAATCCTGGCAAAAGGCAGAAGAGACAAGGCAGCAACAGACAGCACAGCCCGATCCTGCAGCCATCTGGGGCCTGGCTGTACTTTGCTCGTGAGAGTAATTTACAGGCATCAGACAAGCCACATGTGTAAGGCTGAGCATACACAAATATTCTCAGGAGCAGAGCCAATTAACACACCACGAGATATCACTCAGCGATTTGGAAGATATACAAACCCCATCTTGCTTTTTGAAGCACTGAAGCAGAAGGATTCATGGCGGTGTCTGATGCTGTATCTTCACAGAAAGATCCCCGATCAACCTCCCTCTCGCTGGTCCCACAAGAGCAGCTTTATGTTAAAGCAGCATCTACTGCACATCTGAGCTTGGGCCAACAAAAGCAGCAGCTTTGATACGAGGCACTACCCCGCCCTGCCATACCCCCTATGGAAAGATTATGATCATCATTACTATTTATACAGAATAACAGCCAGCAGCCTTGGCTGGGACAAACGGCTCCCAGGGCTAACCCGGCCAAACATAAAGGGAGATGCTCCTTTTCTCCAAAGGCAGCTCCGAAAGGGGATTTGGGGCCTGGGAGCAGGTCAGTGGCAGCTGGGATTGGGATTCCTGACTCCCTGCCTGGTGTCCTAATATTAGCTCGCATTGTCTCCCAGCCCGTCTCGCCGTTCTTTCACATGAACCCGAATTAGCGCGTCTCGCTGCATAATCTGCCAGCCCATCCTGTGTGCTAAATTAGTCAGGGGCTGAGCAAACATCATGGGAACAGCTCTCATGGAGTGTATGTGGGCTAAGTTATTCCTATGGCATTGTTTGCTCTGTGTTTCCCAAGCATCATCACAGAAGTATGACGGGCTGTATCCTGGGGCTGGCATCGCTCCCCAGCGCGGGCAGGGATGAGGGCCGGCTCCGTGGTGGCTCTGCCGGGAGCCAGCTTGGGGAAGAAGCGTTAACAAATGAACTCCAGTGGCAGATGAGCAGGCCAAGGAGAAAGCAGCAGCAGATTTAGAGGTTTCCTAAATTTCCCTCCTCGTGCTGCATTCAGTGGTGGATGGGCTGATGGGATTTTGTCTGCCACGTGAGCTTCTTATCTTGTGCCCTCCATCTACAAGCTCAGGGCTGTCCACAAAGACACTGAGCCCTCAGCACAAGGGGGCTGGGGCTAGTGGGGTTTCAAACCAGTGCCCCCAGCAAGTTTTGGTTGGCTTAGAGTCCATCTCCTCCTGCCCCCAGGGGCTGATGGCATTCATTTCCACTAGGCTCATTAGCCTCTGTGGACAAAGTCTTTAATCAGAAACAGAAAGATACAGGGAAATCACATCAGATCCTGTCTTTGGGTCACGCAGCACATAGTCACCACCTCCTCCCAGGTAAGGGACTGCTTGCAGGGCACAGAGCAGCAGGGAGAAGAAAAAGAGGGGGTCGTGGGAGAGTCTCTGCTCCTGAGCAGCCAGTCAGCCAAGTGACAGAACTGGTTTTATAAGGTGCATGCAGGGTTTTGGACAGCAGCTATTGAAAGACAAGCGACTCATTGAATATTATCCCTTTCTGGCAGCAAGATCAGTGCAGTCAATTAGCTGTAAAATCTGAATCATGTCCCTGGCAGGCAGGATTGGAGAGGAAGCAGCTCCACCTTCCTGCTCTGCCCACAGAGGTCACGGCATCCACGGCACGGCTCTGCCGACAGCAGCTTGCCAGACCTGTCACAGGCAGCCACCGCAGCGGGGATAAATCAGGATATTGCTCCCGTCACACAGCAGGAACAGCTCAACTCCCAGTCCTCAGCATGACGTCATGGAGGCTTTCCACAATCCCGAGACCCCTGTGAAAAACCCTGGGCAATAAATCCATCCATGCAGCACCACGTGTGGATGGACACCCTATCTCCATACATCCCTCAACACCCTTTTACTGCCAGGCTCATTTCTTTTTTTTTTTTATTGCTGTAGAATAAAGTCTTAAAACTCCTGACTTGAATCAAATGAGCTTTTAGGTGAAGATCCAGATCCATGGAAAGAGAATTGCATTGTACAACGACAGACACAGTCCACTGCCCAGCAGAGATCCAGAACTGGGGAAAAACAAGCCCAGCAGAGCTCCTGCAGTGAATTTCTTGCTCTTGGGAGCTGTTGCTCCCCAGTGACTCTTTGGAGACAACATCTGAACCAACAGAGTTGTGTTTGCAGTTCTATGTTGGCTACAAATCCACTCCTGGCATATCTGTCCCCTGTTTCCACCTCCCATATGTGTCACTAGGTCCTAGACCCAGCCTTTCCAGCTGGAAATGAGTCATCTTCATCCTCCTCAATGTGACAGGGATTAGACCCAAGGCATATTAGCAAAGTAGAAGGCTTGCCTTGGACCAGGGCCAATTTCAGCATGTCGATAATTTATAAAAACACATTGCTCTCCAGCCAAGCAAGTTTCAGTTCCTAGATGATTCAGCAGCAGTGCTGCAAGGAAATATGGATGTGAAAAGTCCCTGAAGGAATTTCTGTATAATTCTGCATTGAAATAAAAAGCCCTGAGACCAGCAGCAGAATGGAAATTGGGAATTAAGGATCATTCCTTCTGTGCCTGCAGGGACTGCTAAAAGCTGGGAGATTTTTAGTGGAGTTTCAGGGCAGGAGGGAAGAAAGAGCAAAGGCAGAAATCAGGGAGGTGGAAGGCCCTGAGGTGAAGAAGGAAGGGAAATACAATTCTTGGTTTTGTTTTGGCCACTTTGCACCAGTTGCAACTCTGTTGTCACTAAAAACATTAAAATCCTGTGGGCAGGTAACGGGAAAATTGGAGTGGGAAACCTCTAAAAACACATTTTCAGAAGGCAACCTGGAAAATGGGAAGTATAAAAAGCCAGGGACAGCTCCAAGGCCCATCTGAGCACTTTGGATTTTGGATGTGATCCATGTCTGTTTTAAAAAAGAATGAGAAAAGAAAATATAAAAGGAAAAGCACTACATAACTGCCCAATGTAAATTAATTCCTGAAAGGGCATGGCAAGCCAAAGATGAATATTTCATCTCTTCTGACCTCTTTCAGTTCATTATCCTAATTGTGAGCTTCAAGACCACAGTAGCATTTCTCTGCATACAAAATCAGCAGAGATGGCACGAGGTGAAACAACCCTGCTGAAAAGATTCCAGTGGGAGATGGAGTGAAGGGGACTAAAAGCTATAAAATCACTGCAATAGCATGGAGTAACTTCAAATGAGGTTACTGGACAAATTCTGTTTGCTCAGAAACATTTTCCACAAGAGAGCACACCCCTCCGCTCCCTCCTTTTATCCATTGACTCTAACACCACTTGCCCTGAGATGCCCAGAAGTGCTTTGCAAGGTCAAATGGCCATTTCTCAGCAACCTGAGCCAACACTGGACTCACAGCATGTCATGCAGAGCAGTCTCTTCCCCTCAAGTGATGTTTTCCAGCCTGCTCCTGGCAGAAACCTCACACTCACCTGTCGTTGTTGGACACACAAACACACACATACACACACACACAGTCTGGTGAGAAGGCATGAACTGCTTATTACAAAATCTGACTCCACTTTTATGGTATTTCTACAAAGGCCAGGGACTGGGGGAGAAGGCTGACACCTCTCCCCATCCCATTGGTCAGGACAACTGTCCATCAGCTGTCCATATCTCTAAGAAGAAAATATGTAAACTAACTTGAACTAGCAAAAATATTGCTTCTATTTATAACACCCATGTGTGAGAAAAAAACCTAAGAACTATGGACTGTGAGACACAAGAAGGCTGAAAAATCAAGGTGACACTCACCTGTGTGCATCTTGGCAGCCTCCTCACAGTTCAGAGAGAAGCTCAGCATCCTGTAGGACACACCTCTGGCATGAACCTAGCCCTGCTTCCCTCCCTGACCTGCTGCATGCCTGCCTGCCTCCATCACTGTTGGTTCTCCACACGAGCAGCAATTTAATCCTTCTTTTCATAAAGAAAATCCATTCATGTCTTACTGTGCAGCACAGACCCTACCGTCTATCCTTACATCTGTGGGAATCCCACCCCAGGTTCTCTGACAGTCAGGACTGGCTGCTGTACTCAGACTATTGGAATTCCCTGTATTTTAACTTTTGCTGGTTTTAATTGCCGCTCAGCACTGACATTTCCAAAGGATGCTCCTTTTGTGCAGAGCCTGTTTGTGTTCTTTGCGCACTGCCGTCTCTTCCCTGGAGCCCTGGCTAATGAATGCAGCATGCTGATGACCTCTCCATTATAAATAGTTTAATATTTTAAAATAAATATGGGATGGTGCCATGATTGTGTGGGTATTTCATCCAGCCTGGAGCACAAGGAGCTGGCACTGACAATGGCAACCATGGCTTTATTTGTCATTCTGTTTCTTGTTTGCCGTGGAAAGCAAGGGAAGGGGCTGGGATGTAACACAGAATAGAATAACACAGCAGCAGATGTGTTATTCCAAGTGTATCACAAGGAGCTGCTCCTCATCCCAGCACAACAGATGAATGCAATAAAGAGAGAACTTTTAAGTTGTTATTTGGTTTCTTGAAGCTATAGGGCTGCAAGATTATTAGCTGAGCCCCAGAGTAAATCAGAGGAAGGTACACGGAGGGAATTCTGTTATATTGTGTTTCCACTGTGTTGCAACAGAATGAACACATTAGCTTGACATGTTGCTGATATAATTTACTCCTAATTTCAGAGCAAAATTTATCCTAAGCAGTAATATTAAAAACCAAACCAATAGCGACAAAGGGAAAGAGAAAAGGAAAAAGCCTGAGATCAGGTCAAATTTTTCAACATGTTAATTAAGTTTTCAGCCCATCAACTTCTGTTGTCCTAATTTCCCTTCTTTCCTTCTGGGTGTATCTGGATTTTTGCTATATGTAGATCATGTGGGTTAGATCTAAATTTGCTTGTCCCTCACAGCCACTTCTCAGGCAGCAAAAACCTCCCAGAAAGTTCACCCAATGGTACCCAAGGATTGCTTTCACTCCCAGGTGGCAGAAAGCCAGGATCGATGCTCTACAACTTCCACTCCCAGCCTACGATTTTTACCAAGGCATGGGGTGTGAACAGGGACTGCTGCCAAGGCAGTGATTTACAGCAGTGCAATCCATCCCCATGGACAAGGAGGAGCAGTGATAGCTGATACCAGCTGTTCCCCAAATGTTACCAGGAGGAGCCAGCTTCTGCTTAAAAACCCAGCTGCCAGATTGGAGAAACCTACTTCTCTCGTTGCAAGCTTCCTCCTGCAGCCAGGCATCCTTCAGGCTCATTGTGCTGCTGCCTTCTTGCTAGACACCTCTCCCTTACAGCTGCTTCCCTCGAGGGGGAAAAGTGTGCACAGCCAGACCCAAAAATGTGCCCTCCTGCAATCTACCCAACTCTGCTAAGGACCTTTTCCCTGCCAAATAGTTGTCTGAGCTCCAAAGTGCCAAATCCAAGCCCCATCAGCCTTTCTTCTTATGAGCCCAGCTCACTGGAGCACCAGGCAGCCCATGGTCCTTTGCCATGGAACAGGAACAATTAGACAGCCTCTTGCAAATGGATGGGAAATGGAAGGTCAGGATTATTTTAAGTGACTTTGCTCTGAGATTAATGAGGAGTCAGTCAGTCTGAAGCTATACCCAGCCTCTGGGTTGCTATTTCTGACTCTTTCCTCCCTGTGCAGCTTCTTTCAGTCATGGTGTCTGCAACAGCACGCTGAGGGAGGTGTCTCCGCATACCCCAAGCCTCGCCACCATATGTGCATTTACCCCTGAAATGGGGAGGGTTGTGCATTAAAATGCTATGGCATGGGTTGTGGCTGTAGATATTAGGAAGGGAAAAGTAGTTGGGTACCCTTGGGAGGTGCAGAAAACAGCCAGCAGCTCTCTTGCCACATTTGCTGGACTTAAAGAGAGGAAAAAATGCATAACAAAAAATGAGCTTTCAAAAAAATGAGCTTTACAGAGATCAAGGTAACACCTGCTTAAGCCTGAGAGCTTGGAGTGCTTGCTGAACTCAGGTGCACAGTAGAGAGGTACAATTACCTAATTGCCTCTAAATTGTGTCATTTATTAAGTGTTTTGCATGGTGCCATGGCCTCTGGAAGAGACAGTCCTTGCCCTGAGAATCTCCCCCCACACCACCCTGCCTCTCAGACTGGCTCCCGTGAGCCAGGAGGGAGACAGTCCTTGGGGAGCCCATGGTCCCCACACTGCCTACCTTCCCTTCACTCTCTCTGCCCCCAAACAGCCAAACACTTGCATTAGTTATGGTTCGCTGACTGCCTGAGTTTATACATATGTATATAAAATAATCAGTAGTGCCCTACAGATTTAAAATTCCTCTATGAGACAGGGTGGCATAAGTGCTATGTTATTAACCACTGGAAAACAAACCTGAGAGGATTCATTAAGCAAGAGGGCAGCTGGAAAATAAACCATTTTCCCCATAGTTTCTGAACAACTGCAGTTCACAAAACATTAAATTTCTAATTACAAGCCCAGGAAGTTTTAATGTAAAAAAAGTGACTTGTGAAACAAAGTATGGGGTTTTCTGCTCATTAAAATATCCCCTGAGTATCATTTCCTTGCCCTTAATCCTGAACCTTAAGGTTTTCACAGGTAAGTAGGTAATTAACACAAATCTGGTTCAACTACACAGCTCCTGCAGCGCTGCAGGTCTGGCAGTAATGGAGCTGGGTTCTGCTGGATGCTGGGCTCCCTTTTGGGTAACAGCAGCAGGGGTTACCCTGTGGTGTTCCTGGAGCACAGATACTGGGAAGCTGCATCCTTGGGAAAGGATTTCAGTCCCAAATACACAGGAGACAGAGGGCCAAATCTCTGAGGGCATCACTTTCCCAGTGAGAAGCAGCAGCATTTACACTCCTGCCGAGCTGCCCTAGACACATGATTCTTCTCTGCAAGCAGCACTGACTGCTCTGCGTCAGCACAGACGCCAGCACATGGTAAAAAGCCTTCCTGGCAAGAGGGCTGGTGGTAACACTCAGCTCTGGGTTGGCTCAAAGCAGTTGCCTGCTCTGTGGTGCATGTCAGAGAGGGGTTTTGTGAAGTCAGCTCTGTGGTGGGGAGGAATGAGGTTGTCAGGTTTGGATCCATGGGGAGAACAAGTCCCACTGGGGGAACTGACTTCTGCAGTGCAGGGGTTAGACTGATCCCACTTAAACCAGACTGGGGATATCCATCCTGGGAACAAGTCAGGCAACCTCAAATAGCTTCAAAAGAAGAGACATAAGTCCATTACATCAAACAAGTTCCCTTTATGGTGCCTTGCACTCGGAGGTGAAGCTCAAGGCACGTTTCATTTCAAAGGCAAAGGCTTTCTGCAATTTGCCCAGCTTTTGTACCTCACCAAGGCTAAGCAAGACTTAACAGCAAAATCATCTTCCTTTCCAGCCCTTCTGGGCTGACTGACAGCCACCCTTCCCTCTGCATTTAAGTCCAGGGTTTCCTGCATTTATCACAACAAATGCAGTCATATGTGCTAGCACAAGTAGCACAAGGCAGGCAAAGCTGGAAGCAACTTCCTTCTCATGTGGGAAGCCATTCTCCCACAAATGCACTGCAGCCTTCTGAGCCTCCAGCCTGGAAAGCAGAAGATCAGAAGCAGGAGGCACAGCAGGCAGAACCCTCCTTCAGCCCTTAGACTGGATCCAAAGCTGCCCCTGTACGTGGTCCATGGCATTGCTCCAGCAGCAGGACCTTCTGTGCTGGGGGACCACAGCCCCACACCACCACTGTCTGCCCCAGCTATGGGGGATTCCGGCTCAGCCCTCCCAACCCAGAGGCTTCTTATTTGCAGGGTCTCAGCCGGAGCTGGGCACTTTGCACAGGGGACTTAGTGATGTTTGTTCTAGACCACCTTGAGTGGAGGTGTCAGGTCCCCCAGGGCAGCTCCATCACCCCAAGCTCAGTGGGAGCAATCTCTGAGTGCTTAACAGCAGCTTTCCTACACACCACTTCCAGTAACCAAGTCATTTCTCCCTGAAGTTTTGGATGAAAAATAAGATGTAAAACCAAATTATCCACTGTTCATGTACATAATTCCTTGTGCATCTGGATAAGAGCATGCCTGTGGCCTCTTTATGCTGCATCTGATTCTCATTAGGTGCGTGCGATTCCTTCTTGATAAGCTTTTATTGCTCTCCTTGACACTCTGAGCTATGGTCTGGCTCTTTATTCCCTACTGCTGCACTGGTGTGACCAAGGACTGCCCAGCCCGACACAGCCCAGTCTGAGCTGATCCACAACAAGCTCTGTCAAGCCACAGCCCTGGCGCTTAAGAACCAGAAATAAAGCCAGATCTCTCCAAAGTTAATTTTCTGAATTGGCTGCTGGGACTTTGCTTACAGTAACTGAGACCAGAGCAGGGGACAAAACAGAGGCTGAGCCTGTGCATGGCCTGGGGCCGCACAACAGCAGAACAACCTTCCTTTTGCACCAGGCCAGGCTCTGAAGGGATTCTTTAGCAGTTAAACTTTGCATGACTCTGTGGGCAACATTCCAGGAAAAGATATTTTGCAAATATACTTTTCTTTTTGGGAATTACCCCACTCCTCACTCTTTCTATCCATGTACAAAAGCAGATTACAACACATTTCTGGGTAAGCAGGTAAGAGACACAAAGGGAATTTGGCTGATTGAGTGTTAAGCCTCATCTTAAGCAATTTCAGTATCTTGTTCTTCAGAATCCTGGTTTGACCAGAGAAATTAATATTCTGGGTTATGCACAGAAGTAGACCAATTTCTTTCCTATAATTATGGTCATCTTCAATTGAGGAGAACATTATCAGTTATAGCCTTTGATGCATGTCAGAAACATCCACCTGGATAGCATTCCTGTTTGTAAAATGCTGATTTACCTAGGAGTAGAAACCCCTGCAGTAATCAGCAGCAGAAAGGTTTAACATACCTAAAGATTTCTTCCACTGACAAAGGAACAGGAGAACTACAGATTTACCCTAAATTGGAATTTGTGGCAACCCTACAAAAACAAGTAAACAAGAAACACACAAACAAAAAACTCACAAAACAACTAGACTCAACAGTTTTTCATGAACCGCTGTGATATCTTGGCAACCCTGTTTTTCTTGTAGTTTCCAGTAATCAGCTCTTGTGAATAAGGGACTAGATCAAAACAACAACAAAAAACCCCCAGCTCCTTACCACCTTTATGGCTTATGGGGGTTGAAATTCAAAAATTTCCAGGAACACCCCCTTGGCCTCCAACCTATTATAGAGGAGTCTAAAGTCTCACTTGCATGAGGTCTTTTCCCTGCTCCTCATTTTCTTCCTCAGCATTTTGCCTGTGCCAAGAGATGAAGTTCTGTGACTCTTTGCTGCCTTTATACCCCTTATCCAGCACCCAGTGGCCAGAATTAACTGCATTAAATTTATAAAGCAATTAGGACTGGGTGAGCAATTCCAAAAAAACCTCAGTGAAAGTCCTTTCAGCTTTTTAACAAATTCATTCCAGCTGGGTTCATGCTCCTAGTGCATCGGCTTCCCACACGGATCCCAGCATGGGAGGTCAGAGGCAGAAAAGGCTTTGGAAGGGTGAATGTTAAGGGAGAATTAGAAGCTGTATGCAAATCCCGAGCTTAAGTGAGGGCCTGTGCAAACAGGAAACCCTCCCAGGCCACGTGAGCTAAATGGCTAATTAAATCAGCACAAGCATGGGGTCCATGAATGAGCTACGGGTCAGGGATTGGGGGGAAAAAAGCATTCATGGAACTGATTAATTGAAGGGAGTTGTGATCTGTCTGCAAATAATTCAATCGAGCAATTAGAGCTGGGCAAGGAAATGTTTTTGCATGTGACAGATTCTGAAATATTTCTCTGTTTTAGCTTAGGACAAAAGAAGTAAAAGCTGAAAAGTGAAAGAAAATTCAGACAAGGTACATCCTGAATCTGCTTACATTAGCTTGAAATGTTTCTTTTTGCCTCTCTGGCTGTATTATAATTCTATTTTATAATTATTTTACCTTTCAACAGCAAGAACATGGTTCAGATTGCATATCTGGAAAGCAATTTCATTTTAAACATCAAAAACATTTCAGAATATTAAAAAAGCTTTATCAAAACATCTCTTTTCAAGGTGAAAAAAAGCATTTTCAATAAGTCATCATTATTTGGGGGGGGAGGAAAAATCTCCCAGTTAAAATCCGTGACCCTCTCAGTCCTTTTTCTGTTGCATATTAGTGATCTTTAAAGGCAAGAGCCTTGGAGGAGGTCAAGTTTGGTTTTTTTGTCACTTTAAATGATAAAACCCATCAAACAGCATTTACTAATTGTTCAGGTATTGGGAACAGATCATAACCAAGTGACGCAGGACAGGAGCATCACAGTTCTGTATCTCTTACATCTCAATCCACAGCTCTCCTCATTATCTTAGTGATCTTAAATGAGGTATCAGTCAAACCCTCAGCATTTCTCCAAAGCCAAGATATCTCTGGGGAGATAATGTTTCAGTGGACCCTCAAAATGACAATGGGGTGGCTCAGTTCCCATCACAAAAAGCTGTAACACAAGCAGGGCACAAAGGCAGTGAGGCTCCTTGCTCTCTAGGACTGAAGTGAACAAATGTGCAGTTGGCCCTGGAGGAAACACCATGTAAGGACCTGGTCTGACCCCAAACACCCTTAAAAGTCTCCCAAGGGAGGCCCTTGGAGGGTTGTTTTATGTGTGAGTATAAAGTAGGCATTGATTAGGGTTTATTAAGATTTAAGATAACTTTGACATACAAAAGCAAGGGGAGTGAGTTGGTCAATTTTCATCATTTTGAAAATTTTTCTGCCACATCTTAATGGCATTTAATCAAATCTTCCATGGGAAATATTTGATTTGGTTGATTGAGTCTCAAGAAATGAAGTTTTAAAGTTTATCTGACTGAGGATGGTGTGCAGTTCACAGCAACAGCCTGTTCGAAGTGACTGGCTCAGGAGTGGGATGTGAGACACTCTCTCAAATACCACTTATTAATTATCTGGGTGTTGGGATTAAAAACTACCACAGGAAGAGGGGCAAAACTGTTACAGTCTGGGTCTTACACATCTCCTCAGTCCAGCAACTTTATTCTTTTTGATCCTGGCAATGTACAATTGCGATATATTTCACCCTGACATGAGTACCTTTGTCAAGGTGATTAGCAAATTTTTATTGCTTCTCTGATAAAGGTAAATCGGAAGAAGCTTCAGCTAACATTGCCAAAGCCTGAGAAAGGATTACTCATCCTTCACGTCTGGATGTTAAAATTAGTTTTACACAAAAAGGTTGTTGGAGAAAAAAAATCTTAAATTTTTAATATATGATTTCTCTTAAAAGACCTTCCACCCCAGGATCTCAAATCAATTTAATTATAAACTGTAAACTTAATTAGACATCAGAACAACCCTGCCACTGAGGCAAATCTCTGATTAATGGAAAAGTGCCTGTCAGGGGCCAAGTTCAGTCCTGGCCAGACTGGCAAAGGCATCAGAAAGACAGACAAAACAGCTGAAAAAAGGCTGAAACAGAAAGTGTCTTTATAAAACACTGGATAGACACAAGCACCACAGACCAAGGATTTTGGAAAGAATTCCTTGGAGTAAGAAGCCCAAAATGGCACCCTGGACACCCTGTGCTGCTGCCAGGTGCCTTGGGAGCTTGTAGCAGGGGGAGGTCAAGATTTCAGTGGCATTCCTCCTGAGGGGAGGAGGAACAAGCGAACCAAGGTGTCCTCAGGCCCAAGGGCTTCTCCACGTCCCCTGCAGAGCAGCGTCACGTGCAGGCTGCACGGTTCGTCCCCGAGGTCTGGCCCAGCAGCTTGGGGACACGTCACCTGGGCAAAGCCAATAACTCCGCAGATAACACTGAAATAGCAACATGCCTCAACAGTTGGCAAACTGTTGGAAAGGTGACTTTATCTTGCACTATGCCCAGGGACAAAGGACTGGCAATTTAAAGACATGGAACTGTTTGATTCCTGACTGGCAATAGAGAAACTGGCAGAAGCACCACCTGGCTTTGTGCAGCAAAGAAACAAGGTCAAGGACTTCGCTCATCCCATCTGTGATGTTTTTACATGGCAGTTTATATTACAGTGGGGAGAAGAGGTCTTGTCAGAAATCAAGACCTCCATTGTTCAGGAAAAACCCCAAATGAGAAGCAGTGTGTGCCTCAGAGCCATGTGCTCCAGGTCCAGCCCCCCAGAGTCCTCTTTGGGGAAGTCCACTCAGTGGGATGTTGGGGGGACAGGGATCTCAGATGGACCTGGTGCTCCAAAGACCTTCCAGCTCTGCTGAGGAACGCTGGTGTGGCTGGAGCTCACCAGACAAGGCTGGGGGATAAAGGGGATGCAGATGCAGTGAGGGCCCAGCCCACAGGGTAGGAAATGAGATCCAGCTCTGTCACAGCTCCCTGCAGTGATGTTTTATAGGGATGTACTCCCTTTTCCCTAGACACCTCTGTGCCTCACTGTCAGTATTGTAACACTGGCTTAAAGCCTTTTGGATGCTATAAGCATCCTCCTGCATGAATTATGCCCTCAGTAAAAAAACAATTTCTACTCCCAGTGACTTCAATTTACGGCTTCAAATGATGATTTTGGCTTTGTATCAGTGCCTTTGATAGACACAGGCCCCCTGGGCCTGGTTTGGCTGCGCTTACACATTTTCAGTGGAGCTGCACTGGGAACATGGATTTTCTCCCATTCTTCAGTTTCCTAAAACCTCAGGTGGTTTGGGGAAAGTTAGTGCTGAAGATTCAAAGCGAGAGGTTGGCAGCAGAAGTGAGGAGCAATTCCCTGTGGCAAGGCTATGCTGGCTGTGCTTAGGGAGGGGTGCAGGGAGGGGAGATGTGGGGCTGGGATCTCCTCCAGGAAGGCATGGGCTCAAAGGGGGAACAGCATTTTCTTCTGGAACTTCATCCCACCCCTCTATAACTGTCAGTCCCTTCACTGTCCTGCTCAGACCACTGTCCTCTGCTTCTCTTCCAACCCAAAGCATCCTATGATTCTAAGGAAGCTTTTCCCATAGAGGGGTCCAGGTATTTTCCCTGGATACAGAAATCAGGCTCCTTAATGGAAATTCAGCTGCATCCTGTGCAGAAAAAAGGTTAGCTAGGTAAAGGCAAAGATGTAAACTACAAGCAGAATGAAGGAATATTTTGCATTATGGTTTTACAAGGCTGGTTTATGAGATACGTGTTACTAATGAGATATTTGATGTAGCCAGTTTACTAATGCCGAATGCCCTCAGAAATGAGGAGGAGTTTTTTCTGGGCAACAAGAGTATTAAAATAGCCCCAGAAACTCGGAATATTTGGGACGGCTAGTTACAAATAAAAAAAGGAAAGAGGAAAAAAAGGAAAAAGGAAAACCCCCTCTGGATTTAGTGTATAGTCATTAACAAGGTATCCCACAGGTAGAACATGATCTATTGAAAACTGGAGAAACTGTCCTGGTTTTGCTAGAATGGAGGTTTTTGTTCTGCTCAGGGCACTTTATATGAAACAGATGCACAGTCGATAAATCAGGCTGTCCAGCAGGAAGCACAGGCTGCATTTGCTGTATAAATTATCATGTTCTTTGTAGGTAAATGCTATGGATGAAAACAGGGGTATTCTTGCTTCTTGAAAAACATCGATTATTATCGCTGGAGAAAAGAATTCCTTTAGCTTGTAGGATGTAGCAGCAGAGAGAACAGTCAAGGCAAAACTCCCAACAGAAATCACTTTCAGAGTAAGGATTTGACTAAAAGAGGAGACAATGGGAATATATGGAATTTAAGACCAGCAGGACATTGTACTTTCTCAAGTTTCTCTCGGACTTTTTTCAAATGGCTGCCCCAAAAAAGCAAACACATTCAAGTACTTTGAGCTGATAGGAGCAGCAAATCCATTTGCAAACCCCTTCTTTCTTTTTTTGGCAAGGACATTAATCAGCACTGGGGCAGTCTGGAACATGCCATGAGATTTCCAGTGATGCTGTGAGGAGCCGCAGCAGGGAAAGCAGCAGGACATGGCAGGAGGAGGAGGAATTGTCTTTGTTTGAGAACTGCTAAGAATATGTATACAAAAAGCTGTAACATGGGTGGCTTTTAGTCAGAATTTAGAATGCAGAAGGATATTATGGTTTTTCAATAAAAACTGGTGAGGAGTGATGCCATGGGAGGGGATTTCCTGCAGTTTGGTTCTTATGAATGATAGATACGTGAGACACAGAGCAGAAGTTCACCAACTGCCATTTCTATGTGGCTGTATTTTCACATGCAACGTTTCCGTGCCTCACTCCCCACAACATTAAAAGTCTGCTGAAAACGTGTATTGCTTTCTTGAAAATGTCAACTACCTAAGCTGAGGCTTAGGTGAGAGCAGCATTTTCCTGCAGAGAGGCACTGAGGAATTCTCTGAACAGAGCAGAGCCAAGGGCGCATCCCCCCCCCCTCACTCCATCCTGACTCTTTCTTTTTTTCTTTCTTACTTTTTTTTTTTTTTTTCATCTAAACTGCATAAGCTGCAGATGAAAAAATATATAAATAGTAATTCTATTTATAGTCCTGGAATAAAACTGCAGTTCATTTATGACAGCTGACAAATCTAAAATGGGCAATGTAAGTGCATTACAAAATGATTAAACCTTAAGTTCTCTCGCCCCCAGCTACAGGGCTGCATTAACATTACATTACCCACTGAATAATGCAATCTGCTGAAGTTTTATGCCAACACAAAAATATAGCCAAAATAGCCCTTCTATTTACAGCTTGTGTCTCAAAAGCCATCTTCCTTGTGGCAGATACAGCTTCCGCTTGCTCGCGTTTGCTCAGAGTCAATAAAACAGGAATCCTACAGAGCTGGAGTTGGTTGGAAGCATTTTCTTGGGTTTAAGCCACACAAATGGCATGTGCAATGGGCTTAGGTCTCTGCTCGCAGGATTACAGAGGTATCAGACTACATATCCCTGGGGCTGGGGCTGAAATCAATACTGGGTACTTGGGAGAGATGTAATGGATTCAATCTGACCAAAATTTTAATTACAATTTTCATTATGACACTGACTTTTCTATCTCTGGATCTCATTGAGCTCAGGCAGACTATGTCAGAGCATTGTGTAACGCAGTGTTGAATATTCCCATTCTCTATCCCTCACCAGGGAAGCAGTTCCCTTCAGCAGGCAGGTCACAGGCAGAAGATGTGGGTGGAAATCGAGTGTCCACTAACCCACTCACCCTTTCCAGGCTGCAGAGGTGACACAGCCACGCTGCCTTTGTGATTTACAATTGCACTGTGATTTCAGAACTCATTGAGAGCTGCTCATTCCTTGATGCTTCTCATCGTGGCATGATATGAACGACAAGATGTGAAAAAAATAATATGATGAAGGAAAAAGGAGCCTGGCAGAGAAATTTACAGTTGTCAGTTTGTTTTTTTTCCCGGCATAAACAGTTTTCTCTGTCCGGGGGACAGCAGGCTGGGATTTAGGATGCGGGTTTTGAGAACCCAGGAAGTGGGAATGGTACCTTTGGTCCAGCCTTGGCACAAGTGAAGGGCCCTTTCATCTCCCTCGAGGTCATGTTCTGCTTTATGGTACTGACACCACTTAATACACCATGGTCCCTTTCAGCTCAAGAGAACAATTAAGGAGAACCCCATTAAAATGCAATGATTTTTATCCTTCCTTTCTTGGGACCCTTGGAATTTAGCCAGGAGTTGCCCAGGGTATGTGTTCCATCGAGCTTCCCAGGGAAGGCACCTGAACAGTAACTCCAAGGGGAACCTCCCTAGAATAGCATGGGCTCAGATCCTAAAGCTAATACCTATTTTCCCAGAAAACTCAAAGCCATGACTGTAATGAAAGCCAGCCATCAGACTTTCATTTTAAGCAGCCTTAGTTCAGAAGGAAAAGAAACAGCATCATCCCATTACACATGGAGTGTGTTTCCTCTGGGGAAAAAAAGAAATCACTCATCTTTCAAAAAGTACCATTCTGTCAATATTGCTCCTGTTCACAAAGAGGAGCTGTCAGACAATTCAAGCTAAAATTGGCATCATACTAAAACCTCAGGACTTGAATGAAACCAAGCTGGAAGCACTCACAGTATTACACTTTCACCCAAAGTTTCCCAACGGCTGATTTGATCTGTGTGGCATCGATCCCTGCTCCCTCTGAAAGGCTTGATGGCTTTTTCCTCTGCAGCAGCATGCACAGAAATTAAGAGCAAATGAAGAGCAGGGAGGTTTCTGGGCTTCCCAAATCTCCCACCCCAGGTAGTCGCCCAGAGTCGGTGCCTGCAGGGGAGCTGGCACAGGTGGGACTCAGCATGTGCTTGGACTCAGCCCCTGTGCAAAGCATCTCCATCCATTAGCGTCCTACAGAGCAGGAATGGAGGTGTCTGAATGACCTAAATGAAGCAGCTGCTCTAGGAGAGAGGGAGAAGAATTTTCTTGCTAGGAGTTACCTGACTTCGTGGAGGAATTGAGGGATTTTTTTCTATGTTCAGTCTTAAATGTGAAGCTCTATTGAAAACTGCATATTTGTGCTGCCTTTACGGGATGCTGCCAGCAGCAAACTACACTCAGGTATGTACCCCAAATTCCTGCCAAACCAGTGTCTCCCCTTTTTCTCCTTGCTGCCTGTGGCCAGGGGCTGGTTCCGTGGGAGCTGCACACACAGCACGCAGCCTTTGCCCATAGAGATGCTGGTGCCAAAGCAATTCTTCCTGTGTGATCAAACCAGGAGTGAAATGTAACCCACTCCTACTCCTGCCACATTCAGACTTATCCAGGATGCTCCTCTTCCCTCTGCTGCCTCCAAGTTCTCTCTGAGGATCACAGTTTTCCTTCCACTCCTGCTTCCTCTGTGGGGCCCTTCTCTTCTCCC
The DNA here is from genome assembly GCA_013397315.1 of Donacobius atricapilla. NCBI lineage: Eukaryota > Metazoa > Chordata > Aves > Passeriformes > Mimidae > Donacobius > Donacobius atricapilla. The sequence continues at coordinate 806,109 of WBMY01010935.1, forward strand.
CATCCCTCTGTGTTCCCCTGGTGGGTGATGGTGCCCAGGGAGCGAAACCACACAAATTGTACCATCACTATTATCATCTTATGGACCCCTCGGGAACATGCATTTCTTTCTCTGCTCTGCCTTGCCCTGACAAAACTCAGCTGCTGCATAGTGGCAGAGTTAATTAAGCTCCTCCTCAACTCCCTCATTACCCACCGTTTGAAATACACAGTTTGTTTGCCAGCACCTTGGGGTGTTATTGCTATCATTTACACCATTCACTGGTATATAAAAGCAACTGTTTATTTATCAAACACAAGTAACAGCTTTTAGGATTAGAAAAGAAAATCCTGGGGTTTTCCCTAATCCTGGCCAGGCTGTGTGCTGAGGGGAGACCTTGCATTGCACAGAGCAGGGCTGGGTTGTGAACGCTTTGTCTCATGTCCATGCTATTCCTTTTCCATTTGGTTTGAGAGTTCCTTGTTGCTGCTCTTTTGTACTTGCAAGTAGAAGGGAAGTAATACAGACATGGAGAGAGCTTTTAAAGACGGAGGGAGCAGGATTTGATAGCCCCATTCAAAAGATTTCCCCCATCAAATACCTGTTTTCTGACTCAGAGATAGTCGACATTCAGTCCATCAGATACAGGTGAATAGCCCATGGGGTCAAGGACAGTTCTGTAACAGGCTGTGTTGGAAAGGGAGAAAATTCCTCCCAGAACTGTGCCAACACTGGTTACACCCAGAGCACCACGTTTAAGCACCCCGTGTTGCCATACCAGCTGCAGTTCTAGACATGTGCAAAGACAGCCCACCAGGCTCCTTCTAAATGTGACTTTTAGAGAAAGCATCACAGTAAATCTAGCAGGCCAGCATAAGCAGTGACAGTTATGCCAGTTCTTTAATCCAGCCACAGTAACTGGCTCAAGGAAAACCTCCTTTAAATCCCACTCCTTGCTGCAGGCAGCCAGCAGGACGCTCTGCTCGGGAGAGTGGGGCACAGCCACACCAGGAGCTGCACACTGGTGTAGTGCTGGTCTAATGCAATTTCGTGGATAAATATGAAAAATAGGTGCATGGATGGCCAAGAAAGAGTAAATCACCAGGAGCCAAAGCCTGTTTAAAGAACAGGATTTGTAGACATCTCCTGTCTGAAGGATTAGGTTTAAGCGTGTGAGAAACCATCTAATAAAGCTCACAATAGCACAAAGTGCTTACTCCATCACCACAGGAAAGGAGACTGGGAAAAATGAGTCAAGTCTAAATTTCTCTTTACCTTCCCTTAAAGAATAATATTTTTTAAAAAGCCAGTTTGCTCAGTTATTCCCAATAACCCTGTGCTCCGTCCCTTCTATATCCTATGGCTGTATGAACGTGCACTCCAGGCCAGCCCAGATTCACTGTTGCTGTGATTGCCCAGACCAGTTCTGCACCACTGAGCCTTGGCCCCTGTGGGGCTGCACCACACAGTGGGGAAGCACCTGAGAGCATCTTCTGATTTGTGGAGGACCTTATATGTCTGAGCCAGCTCAGTGGCTTAGTGCAGTTGTACTACAGTGTCTGGAAAATTAATATGCCAGCATGTGTGCCCAGCTAGGAGTCTCTTAATAGAGACTTCTTGCCTTCACCGTGATAATGGTGTTAAGTTTAATCTGACATACAGCTGCAGAAAAGGTCTCTCTCTCTGAGGAAGCCCAGATGCACAAGTGCTGGGAAAAAAAAAATAAAATACCTTCAATGTGGTACTGACTGCCTGGTGTATCTGAGGGCAGTATTTGCTGCTTATTCTAAGAAATCACATCTCTCCTGAGCTTTTCGTTCAGTGTAAGGAGCCTGCCCGCTCTCCTGCTGGCTTTTATTATATTTGTATTGACTAGAATAATGCTGCCTTGTGGGCAACTTCACTGTGCTGAACTTGGAGAGAGGTTCTCTGAGGATAAGAATGGCTGGTAATAGACACAGGCTCGCTCAGACCCAGACAGGCAGCAGAGCAGCGCTGCAGTGCTAATCAATTCCGGGGAAAGCTGAAATCCATCGATGCTGCCCAGACAGCCCAGTGTGGATAAAGGGCTCAGCTCCCCATCCTCTCACACCGAGGGGGCTGGCAGTGTTTTGTAGCTCGCTGCCTTTGAACTTCACTCTCACACAAATAACTACACGAGGGGTCTGGTGGTGAAGCATTCATCCTTGTATTGACTGTGGATTTTGGCTTTCAGGCTGCAGTCTGTTCTCTTCCCCTGCAAAGGCAGGCACACAGCCTTGGTCTCTGAAGGGTGGGAGTGGAGAGGCAAAGAAAAAGAAGCTGAAAAAGTAATAGAGCTTGTGTTTAACAGCGATGGGTGCTGCGTGTGCCCTGAACACAGCAGTGCCAGCGGCCAGGGCAGCGCTGCCTCTTTATCTGCAGGGCTGTGCAGCTCAGCAAAATATATTACCTGTAATAATGTGTCTCATATATACAACTGCCTTTCTGGATATGCTTTGAAATGTTTAATGATGTGTGGCTGAAATGGAATGATATCTTCCTAATGAAATGCAATAGAAGGAGAGCTCGTGCACATTAAGACATCTTATCTGTATTGGCAATTAATAACCTGGGAATTAAAACAAAGTATAAAACCTAAGAGTTTTAGCTGAAGCCATGGGATATGAGCAAATGAAACCCAGTCAGGTTTCCACAATGGTCTGCTGTAGTGAAATCCAGATGTCAGGGAACTCCACCTATCAGCTACTCATTTCTTTTAGACTGTGGGCTTCTCAGTGATTTTATGTCCCTCAGCTGTCTTGAAGTTCATATATTCATATAATTATATTGCTATAGATTTTTTTTCTCTCAAGTCTGTGGACATGTTTTAAATTAAAATAGTCAAGGGCCAATTGCTTGAGTTACCAAATGTTACAGTGAAGACTAGACTGGACACATCACAAACATATATTCCAGGACCCAACCTCAGTGGTTTACCAACATTTTGACTCAAATCTTTAGGAAGCATCTAAATCAAGTTCACTAATCCTTACAATCACTTTGATAGCAAATTAATGAGTTAAACTCAATGCTTTTTCATAAAGAAATGCATTCCCTTAGGTGACAAATCACAGAAGACTGTACATTCTCTAAGGAGTATGCAGGTTGTATTAAAGAGTCTAACCCTGATGCTTGGTTATGATACAAGCACAAAATATGCTTTGAACAAAAAAAAATCAGTTGAAAATCTGGAATGAATTGGATTGGATTATCCAAAGTATTACACATGAAGAATATTGAAAACGTGCTCTTTGATTTTGCAAGATTATTTTAGTGGATCCTCCTCATTGTAGAGAAAAATAAAACAGATGCCAAAAGTTATTTAATCTCATAGTCTCCATTTTAAACATAGAGATCTGCTGATAACCCTTGGCATATTGCTCTTGCACAATTGCAATAAGTGAAAAGAAAGACGTCAAGCTTGCAGCAAAGTTCCATTGCACTTCAATATAATGATAAATTGTTTTTCAGTAAGAAGTTCACGGCATGCCTTGACTAGGCAGAAATATTATTTGCATTCTTCCATAAAGAACTTTAAGTTAGAATCATTAGCCACCTTGTATAATTTAAGATGCAAAGAAACCAATATATGATTAAAAGTAGATCACAGGGAAGTGACTGTAAAATTGAATTTTAAATGAATGATTTCAGGAGACTATCTTCATCTCACCATGCCTTGTGGTATGTATTTCACCCTCCCTAAAGATTTAATAAAAGCATTACTCTGTCAGCACTTGGTAAATATTAAAATAATAATACATGCCATAATTACTTTCCAGACATTACTAACATGTTCCGATCTGCATAAAGCTTGACTCTCAAGTTACACCAAAACTTTAAAGAGGAGGAAAATGGTTTCCTGTTCCTACACCATTTACAGAAGGGGCCAGGTCAGCAAAAAGGCTTTGTACCGAGCTGGGTCCTTGTCCTCATCCCAGGAGGCAGATCAAGGCATGAACCAAGGGGTTGGGGCACATTTGGCTTCAGCTGGTTTCTGCTTTCCAGGGCTGGAGGGGACCCTGCCCCAGGCTGTAACAATCGCCTGCAAGTATAGATCCAGCGGGGGTTGTTTATTTAGGGACAAAAATGCGCATTATAGTAAGAGAATGGCCCGTTGTATTAGCAGAGGGACCCCTAGAGGGACACTCCAGGCTGTGTCCTTGAGCCGCTGGCTGCTGGAGTCTGGTGCCGTGCTGGGAAGGAGAGGGCGAGCTCGTGGAGCGGGATTTGGGAGACATAAGCAGTGGGAAGTGGAAGGGTTAGTGGCACTGCTGTGTATCAGGGCCCGGCACCACAGGCACATGGACCAGTGATTAATTGGTCAGCCAGGGTGAATCAGGCAGTTTCCTGATTTCACATTTGTGTCCTGCTATCGTGCAGAAGTTGTAGGAGACAGAAACGAAAGGTGGGAGTAGAGATGATGACACCCTTGGTGAACAGGAGAAGGTTTCAGTGTCGTGGCTGCTGCAGACTCGGGGCCAGCAGCCCCTGGCCAGGCACAGGCCATGCTGCTGCACACACCTGCAGCGGGGACACAGACCCACAGCTACCCCTCTGATACATCCCCAGCACTGGGGCACTGTAGCCCTGATTTTTCAGCCTGAGATGTTTTGATTTCTAAAACTCCATTCCCAAGGAATTTTCTGTAAACAAAAGAAGATGTTTTTGCTAACTCTATCTTGTTTTCATTCCATCTTAGAGGTGGAGACAATTTGATGTCTGTGTTAGTCAATGTAATTGGATGGGTGTTACTTCTGGCACCAATCAGTTTAGCTCCAGCGACCTATATATATATAGGGGTCAGACTTTAATAAATATCTTTTTAACCTTCTGACAAATTCTAGAGTCGTTTGGTCTGATTTCATGTCCTACAGCAACAGGGCACAGTTTGGGAACAATACCAAAAGGCTCAGCCCATACAACTTCTGCAGGAAGGTGTCAGTGGACTAATGTTCTGTAATACGCAAGGGGCTGAGGGAAGTATTTCTTCTGATTTCTTTTTTAAGCTACACATTATTTCCACACCGTTGCCTTGGACATTTGCGATAGAAATTGAAGCACATTTAGATTTAGTATTTCGGTCTAAAACCAGAGGTAAGTGAAAATGGTTTCTTGTGCTGCTGCGTTGCACTGCAGATCTGCAGATGGGACTGCCACATCCACTGAGGCCATGTGAGCAAGGGAAGGCAAGCGAGGGGTTGAGTGGTGAGAGGCAGGAACTGGGCTGGAACACAAATGCAAAATGACCCAGAGATGAGAAGGCACCAAAAAGGCCTTATTGCCTGTGGGGCCACATAAAACCTTGAGCACTGTCATCCTTCTTCATCCAGGAGCCTTAACTGGAGACAGCTCTCACCATGATGAGCTTGTGGGACTGACCTGCAGAGTCCCACATCAGACAGGTCTGTGCTCATGGATTTGCACCCTGGTGACATAGGGATGGGATGAGGAGAGGGCAGTGCAAGGGATTGTTTGAGCTGTCTCTCCTAGGAAGAATTACCTGTCTGCCGTCCCAGAGGAATGGAGATGTTGTTCTTCAGTGCCCCACTCTTGCTTTTGTCTGGGACATGCACTTACACAGCCAAAGGAAGGCTTTGCTCACTCTGCCGACCTGTCTGAGCAATCTGCTCTTTAATTTTGATAACATTATCTTATGTTCACTACCTAATGCAGGATGATTTCATATTTTAAAAGATTTTATTAAAAAGTGTATGTGTGCTTATGACAATTGTAATAAAACAATAGCTCTAATGGGAAGAAGAGCCAACACATTTGCAACTCCCTTTCCCGTAATACGCAGTAATTCAGCAATCCTGTCATGAGATAAGAAATACTTTGACAAGAATTTTCTTTTAATAGCTCTGTCTGCAACAGAGTAAATTTCTTTCTATGTCATTACAGCTTCTGGCCTGCAGTAAATGCCTAAAGACTGAGTAAAACTGTAAAGGCAGCACCTGCCATCACCCACATAAACAATGCACACACCACCATTGCTTCAGAGGGTTTGAAAAGCATTTCACATCCTTGACTGTTTAAATAAAGGCATTGAAAGTCTTGGAAGCGTTAGAACTCTCAAAAAATCCCTAATTCATTTTGCTGATTTATGTCTTTCACTAAGCATGGGAGCATGGGCCTGAAGCAAAGGGTACACTCTGAGAGAGAGATCAAAACCATTTACTTGTAGGAGGCACATGGACATAAAATAACATGTACAGTCAATAAAGCGAAGGAACTATGGCTGTTGGGCCTGAAGGGTTAGACTGGGAACTTGGTGTGATGTCTGATGCGTTTCTTAATATGAATTAATGCAAGAAAAGCAGCATGGACAGTTCCACCCAAAGCCAATCCCATGTCAATATTTGGGTCTGCAGTAACAAACCTCTGCTGATGGCAGGAACTGCCTGAAGCACCCACCAGGGCTCTGAGGAACAGGCAGTGGTGTGAAATGTGGCTCCTGAACAAGACACAGGATCTCACTGGCTTTGTTTGACCTCGGAGATTCTTCAGCTTGTTGTTGCTGTACCTGTTACAGCTGAGGTAAACTTCCATTCTCCAAGTGCCTGCAGCTCCTCAGCCCTTTTCAGTCCAAGGGATTGCTCTGGGAATGCCTGCCAAGCTGCTGGGTGGAAGTTTGACCCAGCAGGTTTTTCAAAATCCAGGAGTTGTTTAGTCCTTATCCCACACTGTGGCTCCATGTCCCTGCTGTGGCCACCCAGCCTTCCTTCAGGAGTTTCTCATGGCATCCTTGGCACCAGGTATCCAACACCCCATAGCTCCCTGTTCCTTACCCCCTCTCTCAGCAATGTAGCTCCCATGCAAAGTAGGACAACAATTGTAAATCTCTAAAGGTCACTGGCAGCAGAAGCACATTCAATCAAAAGTGTCTGGAAGTGCTTTAGGTCCATCAAGTATGATGCATGACCAGAAATATCTGCAGGAAGGCACAAAATATGTCCACAGTCAGCTTGGATTTTGTAGTCCTTGTTCTGAAAAGACAAGAGTGCAAAATTGAGCAGAAAGCCAGAATTCCCTGCGATACGCCCAGGTCTGAGCAGCTCTGTGATCATGTACAGGCCCTGGTGCACACCTGGGTTTGGGGCTGGTTAAAATGGCATTTTTCACCAGCAACTAATTGTGCTTAATGTTTAGCAGAAACAGCACAGCAGTCTCAGCAGATGTCTTATCCAATTGATTCTTAGCAAATTCCCCTCTTTTTTCTGCTCCTGAGTGAAAATTGGTTTCATTGCAGCATCTAAATGTGATGGGTATTTTTAGATCTATAATTTATCATATGGAGCTAATGAGGCTGTTTTTATTCTATCCAGTACAACACACGAATAAGAGCACCAAACATTCCCAGACCCTGCTGGGACAGCAAGCAAGACTACAGGACTCTTTTTCTGTGGAACTGCCTAATTTTAGATCAGATCTTTTCGCTTACTACAAAGATTTACAGCTTTTACTTTGGCGGTTAACAGACATGCACATTCCAGTTTTCAGCCCTGATCTCCAAATAAAGCAGATTAAAACCCGAAACTGTTGCTCCTGTTTGAATACAGGAGAGCCATCCTCCTGCAGGAAATACTCTTGATCATTATCTTTGAAACACTAAGCAAAAAATACAACTTTATATCCTAGCCAACACAGAGTAAATATTTGTAACTGAAAAAAAATAATGTAATCAACATAGTTTTATCTAAGTCTACCCAATTTCCTTAGTGCTTGTGATAAAAAGAAAAAAATTGAGAGTACATGAAATTCCCTGAAATTTAGGAGCCTGGGTTAGCTACAGCCATGCAGGACATTGGTCTGCAGAAGGCAGTGGTGTAGCCAGCCCTTTTTCAATGCCCTGGGTTTGAAAAAAATGGAAATGGTGGTTTCTTTACTCCAGGTGCTAAAGCAGAATATCATGTCTTCTGTTGTCTTATGAGGAAGAACAAAATGGGCATTTTTTGAAGTAAAGCTGATGTCCAAGCTGGCATAAACCAGTTCATTGCACAGCCTTTAGAAGCAAAAATCCTTACAGGAGACAAAACACCTGCAACGTCCTAAGGTTGGCTGAGACCCAGGAAATGAAGGGAGCTCTCAAGGAGGGTTTTTGGAGGGAGCATAATGCCTTTCCAGTGCCTGAGACTTCACTCCAGACCCGTCCAAAACGTAACTGAGCCCACGGTGTGTCAAACCGAGGAGTTGCATCTCATCCAAAACAGGTACAAGCTCTGCAGCACTCCTGAACTGCCCCAAAGGTCTACAGAAGGAGTGAAGTGTCTCTGCCCTGGATGGGAGGCTGGGAACAATACCTGCAGGGAGAAATGGTCACCTTGGGCAGCTGTAGCTGCCTGCAATGCCCACAGCTCATCCAGTGTCCCCTGGGGAGCTGTGACCATCACCCCACACTCTTGCTGAGGCTGCTGGCCGCCCCTGCACCTCCAAGATCCCCTCACCTCTGCCAGAGCTCAGACTAAGGTGGAGCCAGAAGTGCTGAGAGAAGGTGACCTAAAACCAGTCTAACCACTCTGCTCGCAGAGCTGGGCTGAGAGCAGCCGGGTTAGACCAGGGAACCTGACCTGTCACGTTTTACCTGCATGGGATGAGAAAGCAGCTGCCTCTGCTGCAGCCCGACAGAGAGAGAAAAGACACATCCTAACCTTTTCAAAACATCCTAACCTTTGCAAAACATACCTCTTTGTCACACAGCTGCTGTGAAAAGCCAGCCTGGCAAACACTGAGCTGCTTAAAATGGCAAAGGAAGGCAAGGACACGCTACGGGAGAGGGAAATAGAAAACTCTAAGTTCAGAGGAGCCAAGCTCAGCTGTGCCCACCACGATGACAGAATGGCATGTGCTGAGCTGCAAGGTGGCTGTACTTGTGGTGCAAGTGGCCAAGGGAATTTGTCTCCCTCATATCCCCAAAACTGTTTTGCGCCTACTGGAAAGTGTTCCCTGTTTACAGCCAAAGCAAAGATATTCATTAACAAACAAAAGCAGCCCAAACACTTTAATGAATTTAATAGCCATAGAAGTCCCCAAACACTCCTGGGTATGAATTTCATTGATCCAAAAGTTTAAGGTTCAAGGAATTAATTTACTAATGAGTCAATAAAATGAATCCACATGATATTTCCAAAACCAGAAGAACCTCTTCATTTAAATTAGGCCCATCCATTTCCCTGAGGACCATGGGGAGGATGTTTTTTAAGGGCAGAACACCCACAACATCTGTTATCTCTAACTAGGACTGCAGTTACTCAGCAGTCCCACAAACCAGAACATATATTCTTCTGTCTTTAATTGCTATTTGGTTTTCTACATTATTAATGATCAGTATAAAGTGTCCAAATATGCCTCCAAAAAAATATTGCCTTTAGCTGTAGGACTGAGAAGTCTGTGTTCATGCAGGCAATGATTTATGCCCGCCAAGCAATGCATTAGATTAGCAACTTCAGTAGCACAGCGTTCAATCTGCTCGATCAGAAAAGTGTTTGTAGCATTTAAAGGCTACCATTGATTATTATCTTAGCTGAAATGCACATTTTTATGGCTAAACTTGAGCTGGCATGCTGGTCTAATAAAACTTCCTGACAATCAATAGCAATTAGCAGAATTTGCAGCTGTCACAACCTATGTAACACAATTGTCTCTTGATCTGTTACCTCTCCTGCATGTCCAAACACTTTTCTCTTTCTCTGCCTGGTGACATGAGCTGTTCTGCAGCTTTGCAGAACCTCTCCACCAAATGAGTGCCCCAGCCCTGGATTCCTGTGGTACCAAAAAAGGGCTTGGGGGGCTCATTGTCCCCACCATTCTGAAGGACAGTGCCACTGGGTCTTTGCCAGCCCTGCATCCCTGAGCTCCTCCTGCTCCCCTATTTCTGGTCTGTCCAGACTCCAGCCTCAGAATTACAGAATCACAGAAAAGCCTGGGTTGGAAGGCATCTTAAAGGTCGCCTAGTTTGAACCCCCCTGCCATGGGCAGAGAGGCCAGGCACTAGGTCAGGTTGCTCAGGGCCTCATCCAATCTGACCTTGATGAGTTCCAGGGGTGTGGAATTGTTCAGCCTCCAGAGAGGCTGCTGCACTTCTCCAAACTGGTGCGCAGTAAATCATAATTCAGGCATAATTCATGAATATAAGTGAGGCCATTACTTTTCCAGACCCCAATTTCTTTTGAAAACCTTCATCCTGGTTTCAGGGCAATGCAGTAAACAACCTAAGTGCACCAAACTGAGGATCCAACCTGTTTTGTGCTTTGCATCTTTCAAAGCAGTCAATAAGCACACGGCTTACTGGGATCAGTGGCCAAGAGCTGGAGGAGGACACGTGGGCAGGCACTGCACAGTCACTCAGCTCTTTGCTAAAGGGTTTTTCTTTCTCAAGGAGAACAGAGCCCCTGCAGAGGCAAGCTGCAAGCTCTCCCCTGGGCTTCAGAGGACATTTCATGTGATAGCTGAAGGATATCTAATAAAATGACCAAACTCTGAAACAATGCAAACAAACATCAGCTGCAAATTGATCCGAAACCTCTGCTCATTCTCTGATCTGTTACTGACACAAACCTTCTTCCTCAGGCAGGGAAGAAGAAACGGAAGGTCACTAATTTGCTCCTGACAGAAAGCAGAACTCAGTTTCCTAAAGATTATGGGAAAAAATAAATATGGCAAAATGTTTCCTAGATGAAAGATTTGTATTATTTTATGCTTGCTAATTGCTTTTCATATTTGGCACACACTGTCATTTCCAGAGGAGTGCAGTCAGAGACATGTAAAGAGGAGAAAACTTTGCAAGCTCTTTTTGCCTTCAGCAGATCCCTGTTGTTTACACAAAACTTAGAATTCAGTCAGTGAATTACCACTTTTATTCCATTCATGTTCTCAGAACTTGCTTTATAAAGAGAAATACAAAGTCATGTGTACTGGTACATCCATACACATACATGTAGAAGAAACTAAGAGTTGTTACTCTGTTCTACATTATGCTCAGCATAAGTACAGCAAAATTGGCTGATCCCTCATTGCAGGGGTTTGTTTGTTATTCACATTGTGCTACCACTTGGAAAGTTTCCTTCAAACTGGTGGCATGGCAGGCTGCCCTCCTTCAGGATAGATATAAGAGCATTTAGCTCCTTATGGAGCTGGGACAGGAACCAGTGCCCAAAGGTTACAATGAGGCAGAAAGGCAACTGTGTGAGCAGAGGAGATCTGCCAGGGATCTCTCATCTGCATGTGAGACAGCACACAGGTAATACCACAGCTGGGAAAAAAACGGAAAGATGGAAGGTTTGAGCAGTGGCTGTGCCAGAAAGAGGCTTATAACTACTAGCAGACAGTGTTTTATGGTGTTTAAAACATGTGGGAGTTAAGGGAGGCATAAGTCTGCATTATTTTTTTTTAATATATATCTATGTATCTATATATCTATATCTATATCTATATCTATATCTGTTTCTCTCAGCAGGACATTTAGCATGCTTCCTTGTCCAGACAGCCTGATGCCCACGGCCTCAGCACTGCCCATGATCAGAAGGGCAGCTCTGGATGAGACCTTCATCCCACTGCTCCCCCTTGGAAATGGGGGGAGGAGAGGAAGAGGAAAGCCAGCATTTGGACAGGGCTTTATACATAAAATTGTTATTCAGCCCTTGGTCCCAAGGGAGAGAAGTGCCTTACTTGGCATGTAAAGATAATGGAAACAAGGACTAAAGTCTCTCTCATGAGAAGAAAACACCACACGGTTTATTAATTTAGGCTTCTGGAAATTAGTTTGCTGAACTTAAGGACTAAATACAGGTGTTAAGACCAGCCATCCCCACACTAAATTACATGCTCTCCCGTACATGCATAATCACTGTCTGTTTAGGGTTTTCCCATATTTCCTGCTGTTATGGTATCTAGGCAATGATTCTCATACTAGTAACTTGATACCTATTTTTACAGTCCTGCTAAAGTACTAACTAATACTGCTGTAGTCTGTCCTGAAATCAATTCCTAATGTTACTGCAGGAGAAAACATAAAACTTGATGCATTTTTCTCCGAAGGTTAATATCATATGTTTCTGATTGAACAAGGAAAAAAATAATTTCCTTACAGGGTGGATTTTGTTATGTCTCTTGTCTCTTGTACAGGCATGGAGGAGGGGAAAACCCTTAGAGGATTAGGATCAGGACCAAGACCCCATGTTACTGTATAAAATCCAGCTAGAGGAGCCGTTTTAGAAAGCTGCTCTTAAAACTGAGACAGTTTGGTGTTTCTCTCCATATTCCTGTGAGCAGGTGCCCACATTGCAGGTGACAGCAGCAGGGAAGAAGTCAGGGCTGGAGATGATGACAGGTACCAGATCACCCAGAGGGACAGCCTGTCCCAAAGCCTACAACTAAAGCTTTCCTTACTTCTTTTTTTTTTTTTTTTTTTTTTTTTTTTTTTCAGGTTGGACAGAAGGCAGATTTTCAGTCTGCCTGGAGGTAGGTGGATATATCCATCAGGAACACTCCTCTAGCTTTGCAGCTGAAGTGCATCTGACTCTGCCCAGCCTCACAGTCATTTCACAGGGAAATGTGCTCTGTTCTGATACTGCTACATGAATCACCCAGTGCTTCTTTTTGGTATGCTCTAAATTGCATGAACAAGCATGGCTCTTAACAGCTAAGTGATGATTCATTTATGATGGCACCAGGACAATCCAAGTGAGTTTTTACCTTTTATCCCCAATGTAATGCGCTCTGTGCATTCCAGTTTTAGTACGGTCTGAGCAAATTCAATAATCAGACCAGTATTCAGCACTTTTTATGCACAGTTCTAAACGCAATTGCTGCTAAAATTTTAACGAGACCAGCCTTTTGCTTTAAGTGCATAACAAACACAGGGTTGCCTCAGGTTTGGGGTGTTTGCTCTAGACTGGACACCAAGGCTTTAGTCTCAGGTTATGGAATACCACATAATTCCATGTGCTTTAACAGCTGCAGGAGGAGATGGAGGGTCTCCAGTTGGGGCAGGAGAGGAGCAAGCTGCAGTGCCCTTCTAGTCCCCAGCTGCTCCATTAAAACAAAACTCAGATGCATTAAGTACGTTCCTAATATTGCTTTTCTGTGTAAGCAAATGCAAGCAGGGAGAGAGGTTGTGTGGCAGGGAGTGGGACACGAGATAATCTTTTAGCAAAGATGTTGTCTGTGATACAAAAGGAGGTAGGGAATGCTTGAGTTATACAAACATTCCCGAAATAGCAGGAAAACTTTAGCAGATGTTTCCTCCATCTATTTTTCCCCCTTTCTCCTCTTTTTGTGTGTGGCTTTGCAGATCTCTCTGCCTTCTAAAAACTCCTTTTGTATGAAGGGCCCACATTAAAATGTCAGGCTTTATTTTTCCAGAAGATAACTGCCAGAAATGAAACCCTAAATGCTTGCTTCAGAGCCAGGCAAGGATCTTCTGGGAACTGCTGGGAATCCCACCCCTATATCTGATTAGGTTTTCATCAGCAGTGTAGAAGCCAAATTCTCAGTTGCCTGAAGGCTTTCATCTCAATGAGAATCAGACTCAGAGGAGCTCTAAGGTATCAAATCATATTTACTGTCTCTGTTAGTTATTGGCAAGGCGTCTGGAAATACCTTGGGATTAGTGTTTTGATTAGAATATGATCATAACTTTATAAAACACAGATAAAAATGATCTCATTTTTTGAGCCAAGAACTCAACAGACTTGAGGAAGGAATAACTTTTAGCGACACTTTCTGCAAGGGGCTTTAGAAAGGATCAGAATCCACTGCTGAGCGGAGTGAGGCAATCCCTGACAATTTAGGACTGGAACAAGGACTTTTGTCGGCTAATTACTCAGCACCCTCCCAGCACAATTTGCTCGAGTACTCTTTAATGCTCTTGGTTACAGCCAGAGCTGGCAAAGAGTCCACAGAATCTCCTGAGCTGGAAGGGACCCACAAGGATTACAAAGTCAAGCTCCTGGCCCTGCACAGAGCAGAATCACAGCATGTGCCTGTCCAAATGCTAATAATGCAGATGGATGGTGGACAAATCTACACTTTTATGGTGAGCAGGACATCCTTTGCTCCTGTGGATCTCAGTGCCAGCAGCGGGTCAGCCTGGCCCTAGAAAGTTCCACCCTGAAACCCCCCTTTCAGTGAGCAGACACAGTGAATGCTATCTGTAATATATATACACACATAAATATTCAACCATATAATGGTGAGTGGGGTAAGGGAATGAGCAATAAGGAGCCATAAAACGAGGGGTATTTTAGGGAGGCCGGTTTCAGAAGGGCTGAAACACTCAGCTCCTCCTTGGGTGCACCCTCGGCTCTTCCCTGTGCTTCCCCCCTTTACCTGCTCTCCTCACAGCTCCTTCCAGCAAAATCTGTCTCAATTTCCTGCTCTCTGTTGGGGGTTAGATTTGGTTTTCTTTCTTTTTTTTTCTATAGAATTTTTTCCCACAAAAGTCGCTAGGAGACTAATGGCTGGGTACTTATGGGTGCTTAACCTAAACAATAGGAACGGCTAGGAAGGTGTAGCACGGGGGCTACACCCTTCTTTGGTCTCAGGGAGTTTTCTCTCTGGGGGACGGGAAAAAAGGTGATACCTGATACCACGAGGTTTTGGGAGATAAAGGGCAGGAGTGGGGACAGTTTTTTTGGCTCTTGCTCTCGGCATCGGAGAGAGAAAGACACAGGCCGCTCNCAGCAGAAAGGGTCCTTAATCTCACTTTTTTAAAGCAGCACACAGAGAAAAGGCTAATAAATGGCAGATGATGAAAACACCCTGCCTGGTTACCGGGGGTACTTCCCACCCCACGTGCAGGGATGCAGCAAGGAAAGGGCCCGTCTTCCAAACTGCATTTTTCATGTGCCATCCTTGGACTCTGGGGATGTTTCATTAACGGCTGGACTCGCTGACCTTACAGGTCTTTTCCAGGCTGAGTTATTCTGTGACTTTTCTTTGGAGGGAAGAAGCAGTGGGGAGCCGGGAAGGGTCTCCTGCCAGCCCGGGCACTCTGAGGGTGGCTTTGCCCTCTGCTGGATAAAGCCAGACCTGCTGATTCTGTCCTGATAGCAGGCAATCTTGCCAAGGGGAACATGGCATTTGGAAAACAGTTCAGCCCAATGAATATTTTCAAACCTACCACCTTACTCTGTTGGGGCAGCTGCAAATTTGCATTCAAGGTCTGAACAGGCTGGGAAGGAGTGGGTCTGTGGGCACTGATGGGGGTTAGGGGAGCGGGAGACAGACGCTGCATTGCACAGTACCTAAAAAAGAGAAAAAAAAGGAAAAGTGTCAGGCTGTGTCTGCTGCTCTTTATCATGACTGTCCTTGTTTCTTTGCAACCTAATATACTCACACCAATTTCAAGTAAGCCTATCAAGATGGCAAATCCAAAGTATATTTGAGTTATTGACTCAAATAAAGCAGCTCAAACATCTTACTTTGAAACCTATTTGCAGTAACAGGATGTGCCATCTGCTTCTTGCAATGGCACAGGCCAGAGACTTCAGTTCCAGAGACATATGGAAAATATGAAGGGTTTTATTCATTTTTGGATATGAAGCTTCAGGAGCAGAGGCCACGGCCTTCAAAATCCCGTGGGGCGTGAGGAGCTGGGAGCTCCTGTGTGACAGCCCTCACTGGCCGGCCCTGGCTGGAATCCTGCTGAGGGTGGACATGGGGGAGACGGTGCCAGGGCAGTGTGACACCACGTGGGGGCTTGGCAGTGGCAGGAGACCGCAGACAAGGACAACGTCCCTTCCAGGTCATGCCAGTGTTTTGGGGAATCATTGGATGACCCCGTGCCTGGGACCAGCATTGGGAGTTTAAGAAGAAGTTTTGGACGGGAAATAACTCCCAGAGGCAGAAGCATTCTCCTTCTCCTTGAACACACTGGTCAAGCCTAGCTCATGCTTTTGGCTGGATTTGCAGGGGAGGGCTGGTTCCCCTGCAAACACCTCTGTGTCCATCCCCCACAGGGATCCTGACTGGCTGACATCCTTCTCTGCCATGATACAGAGGGCGGAGAAATGCACTGACTCACCACCTGGCAGTTTGCAGCCATCATAAGGCCAGGCTCCTGCTTCAAATAACATCAAGGACTATTCACAATATAGTTTCACCCCTTTCATTTACGGTTTGAAATCCCTTCCTTAATTTAGGTTCCAATCCAACAAGTTCCTGAAGGGTAGACAAGGTCTGAGGAGGGTAAGTGGTTTATCAGAGGTCACCCATAGTGGCACTCACACAGTGACAAATGAAACGAAGTGGTTCAGACCACCCATGTACCCCCACCAAATGAAAACTGTGGGAATTTTGTTTTCTTATTATTCATAGTTCAAAAAGATACAAACAAAAACACATTCACAGTATCATCCCCTTTGACTGATTCCAGCCAAGTGCCCTTTCAAATAGCTGCAGTGTGAAATCCAGTTATTTCATATTGGCTGTGCTGCACTTGAAAGACAATAACATTAATTTTTATTGTAACAAACAGCCTTAATTAAACTTGCAAAATGAATACATAGTCATGCAGCCTTTATCCATATTGGAGCTTGGCATTAATCTTTATTATTGTTATTAAGTGTTAAGAGATGAGAATATTTTGATGAATAATTACAGTGCATACCCAATCAATACATATTTAAAATATATGTTTACAAAAGGTGGTGGCAGGAACATATGATTTGTGAGCTCTGAGGCTGTTATGGCCAGATAGATAAATGCCAGTAATTCATCATGTGCCGTGGGGATTAGAGAATTCAGCAAGAATACTTTTCATAGCTCTGTGGCAAGCAGGCAGCAGTGATGTTCCTGGTCCATATCCCAATCTCTGCTCCCATACTTCATCCTCAGAGATGTGAGGCAAAGCTCAAAGATAAAGTAAGACTGAAACTTCGCTGTCTGTTCTTGGGCACTCACAGTAATTGTTTCACAGTAAGTAAAACTGGCAATAAATTCTACATTCTTTTGCCTGGTTCTCAAAAGAAATGAAATCTTGGAGAATTTCAGCTTGCTTTATTATTTCAGTGATTTATAGTTGAAAAAATGGGAATTTATATCCATTTCAGTTTGATTTACTGTTAGCAACCAGCCCTAAACTGAAATCAAAGATCTCAAAAATGGAAGTTCAGACAGCCCATGCTCGGGGTCTTGCTCAGGACTCAGAAGATTCTGCAGTTCACACATCTGGAGGCCACAAGGCACCGTCACTGTCACCCAGCTCAGCCTCTGATGTACCAAGACCTCTGAAATGTCCCCAGCACTTCACAGGTTTAATCCAGGAATTTGTGATTGATGGAGAAGATGTCTAAGAGAAAGAAACCCACCTTAACTCAGAGACTACAATGAGCACAGAATTTTGCACATCCCTTCAAAAGCTGTCCCAAGCTCAGTTAACTGTTAATTTACCACATCCATTGAAAAGGGTTTGAGTGACTGACTAAAAATTCAGACTTATTTCAGGCCAAGCTTTGCTCAGTTGAACACCTTGCTGTGCTTAAGGTCTGATTTCAATCCCCAGCTCTGTCCCAGCCATCCTCTGTCACCTTGGGCAAATAACTCCCTCCCTCTGTTGCCATCTGCCCCAACAGCACATCCTTTGTCTGCCTTGTCTGGTTCCATCATATCTTTCTTCCAGCTGAGTATTTTCCTGCAGATACATGGCACTCACATACAACAATTTGCTATCAACCATGACTTCTAGTTGCTGTACAAATATTTAATAACAATTTAAATGCTGGCCTCCATGCTGGACTTAATCTCACCAACAGGCTGGATCAAATCCATCCAGCTGTGTGATATCTCAAATTTGATATGTTAGTTCAGAACTATTTCTTCATCTTTTACAAATAGAAATAATATGTCAATTACAATATGTTTGCATTCAAAATTATTTCAGTTAACTAATTCAAGAGCCATCCCTCTGAGTATTGTTGCACATCCTCTGAAAGGGCTGGGGGGTGGCTGCTAGCCCTATTAGCTCTACAAAAATACTCACTGGCACTTACCCAGCGGGTAATGGTAAGTGCAGGAGTCATATGGGCACTTTACAAATGCACACCCAGCATGTCTAAACTCCTGTGCTGCCCATCATTTACACCAAAAATACACAGCCATGGCATGGGAAAGTAAATAACTCCTCTGCAGCCTCTCAGTGCATTTTCTGTGTATTCTTGCCTGCACCAGGACTCTGACCAGGGCTTCACCTCCCGTTGCAGCTGCGCTCTCACACAGCTCCAGGCTCAGAGCACTGTTCCCTGTGGTGAGTGGCAGCACGGAGAGCAGGTGACCTGCAGACCTTTCCAAACCAGGCACCAGACACCCATTGCTCAGCTGCTCCTGTGTGTGCAGAGAACTTCCCTTAATTACAAAGGGTCAGCCTGAGTTCAGGGCTTGTAGGACACGGCTGGAGATGAGGAGCAAAACCCCAGACCCGAGGGTCCAGGCTGCCCAGATGTCCTCACTCTGCCCTCATGCACAACCAGAACACACTGGCTGGTGAGAACATCTCTTTTTTTCAGCTCTCTGCCCTTCCTGCTCAGCAGTGAACTTTCTCCACACATGGAGCTGTACTTAAGGTACAAATGGGATGTTATCCTTTCCCCCTCTCCCTTCTATCACAGCCTATTTGGCTTTGCAGTGTTGTCACTCCAGCACTTGCGCAGATGAGTCAGGCCACGAGTCTGCTTGTGCACATCAACCCAAGAGACCCCCTCAGCTGCAGCATTATGGCAGCTGTACCATTGCCTGTCCCTTTGAGGAGGGATTAAATCCTCTCATACAAAGGACAGTCTGACCTGGCCAACAAGAGCCCTAGAAAATGACTAAATGTACTCCTAATGCAGAAAGTGTCTCTCGGTGAGAAGCTCCACTGCCTGGAAACGTGATTCACGGTGAAGTTAAAGTCAGTGTGCATTTTATCCTCCCTTGTACCAGTTAATATGAAGCAGTTACACTGATGAATGTCACTAAGAATCTCCTAGCTGTGATGTAAATCAGTGTAGCTCCGCTGAAGGGATGGAACTCTTCATATTTATATCAGTTGTGGTGCTAGCCCTAATATATTTTCTAGAGAAATAGTGGGATTTCGGAAAAGGAAATGTGTTCTAAATGATTGAACCAGAACAAAACCCCAAAATGTAGGGGATACAGAAAGCAAGAAGAAAAAAACATCTCCCCTTATGGTTCTCACACCTTTTGACACTGTCAGCTCATTTCCATTAATTTATAATGATGACACTCTACCCTCAGAGGAATTTTGCCACAGACATCACTGTGGTCAACTCAGCATGATCAAGTGTAAGCAGGAAATAACAAATCCAACTAAATCACACCTACAATTTTCTTATGGGACCTATGCATGTGTTTTACCCACCACAGTCATCTTCCCTCAGAAATACACAGTTTACATGCCTTTGGTATTTATCATGGTTCATTACTCAAGGTAATTTATTACAAGTTTATGCTGCTACAGTACATCATTTTGTAATTTTCTGCAATAAAACCATTGCACTGACTAGTCTTGGTTCTTTATTACATTTGAGGTCACTTGAGAGGGTAATTTCATCTACTGAACATTAAATCCTGCAATATTTCAATACTCTGAAGATATTTGAAAGCAGTACTCTCCTTCTCTTCTGCCAGGACTGAGGGTAGCACAGAGCCGTGGCCAGGTATGGCTCAACTTTAGCTGGAATAAACTACTATCAGGGTTGTAAAACACCTTGGTGGTCACCTCTGAAATTCCTTTCATGGTTGGAGTACCCTGGGTGGATATGTATGATATGAATATGCTGAATGCCTTATTTTTTATTAGTACACAAATGTGTGTAGGGCCAGCACAGTGGACAGACTCATATTTTAGAAATAACTTCAGGATGGATGGAGAAGCCTGAGGATGTGTCTCAATAGGGTTTGCTTCAGTGGGACCTAACCAGGCTCTTGAGCATTTTCTCCACCACTTCTTACACAGCCAAACCATTGGGACCCCTTGAGATCCTCTAAACTTGACGAATTTGCTGCTAAAATGCTCAGGGAAATGTAGCTGTGCAGGAACTGGCTAAGTAATAACAACAGAATAGCTTTAATATTGCTCCATATCCTACAGCTTTACCTCAGACCCCTGAGGACTCCAGGCTTTGCCCACACCAGTGAAGAGCAATGCTTTGCATTCGGGGTGGTCGTCGTGGAGTAACAACTGCTGTGGTGAAAGAAGTCGTTCAGGGGATTAGCACACCAATATTCTTTTCTCTGCAGAAGCCATAAGCAAGTTCTCCCATCCCTGCCAAGAGATCAGAGCCTTCAACAACATTTTTAAATTGTCTTGCCATAAACTTTTAAAAACAATGTTTAAATCATCTGCCTTGGGAGAACTTGAGAAAGAAGAGAGTGGGGAAAAAAAATCAATAACCTCTGAGAGGCCTGAGCTGCAGACAAGTTAAGCAGGAAAAAGGGATGTCCTAAACAGTCCAGCACCAGGGGCAGTGATTCTGACTGCCAGAACTGCTGTTGAGCTTTTGTGCAGTATTGCCAGAGCTGAAATGGGGCTAGAAAGAAGGAGGAACTCTTCTATTGCTCTAATTTACAGATCTATTGCTTCATTGCTCTCTGGATAGGAAAACTTCAATTTTCCCCCCACTGCCTTAAAGAAAGGCAGAAAAAAACTGACATCAACCTTGTTTAAAGTGACTCTGGTTCAAATGTCATACCACACGGCTTCCTTACTGACAAGCCTTATTTTGGGGGTGATCTCAGTGGCAGCAGGATGTAGATCCTTTTTCATTAGAAGAGTAAAAGAGCTGTAGCTGTCCCACCTCCTACTCATCTAGCTGGATAAAAATTCTTGTTTAGCAGGCACTGCAAGGGCAGGTCACCTTCACAGGACCTCCTAAAGGCACTGGGCTGTTCCTGGCCAGGGCTGGATGGTGCAGGAAGAGCCACAAGCTGGAATGGAGCTGGAAAGACAAGTAGGCTTCAGCAGAGATTCCCCATCCTGGATGCACATCCTAAATGAGAAGCAGTGAGAGATTCCTGCCCACCTCTACCTGTTGGCACTCACCACCCTGTGATGAGAAGCCAGGCTACCTTATTACAGAGTCCAGCCACATCCAGTTCAGGAAGGAAAATGATAATAAGCAGAATGCTGGAATACCTCCAGTGACTTGAAGAAGATTTTGTAATGCACAGAAATGTGCTGATTGCAAGTGTTGATGCCTGGGACACGCTGAGGCTGGAAACTGTTCACATCCTCCTCCACATTTTCCACCATGTGCATTTCTCCATCACTTCCCTTCTTTCTCTACAATTAACGCTTTTGTTTTCCCACTAACATCTGTATTTCACCGGTGCCTCTCTCCTGTCTTTCTTCAGCACAGAAGGGGAGAAGAGAGGATAGGGTTGTTTGCAGGGAATATTTGGCAGCTCACCTTTGCCATCTCACTCCCTGGCTACTTAACCATAGAGCTGTTCAGGAGGAGCAGGGGTAATTGCAGGAGTGCTTGCACCAGCAAAGAGGTTGGAATAAACAGATGACTCGGATGCTCTGGAGAAACAGCAAGCATGACCTCTGCTCTTCAGTTGTAGCAGCCTGGTGCTTTGTTGTTTCATCCCTGCACCTGCCCTAACTAAGCCTGTGGCTGAAGAAGCTGAGAGTCCCTTCACAGGAGAATGTAGATGCAAGATTTCCTGGGGGATCTTCACTTCTCGCCTTCCTCCTCACTTAATGGGGAAAAAGTAGCCTTGGATATGGACTTTTGATTTATGAAAGAAGGAATCCAAACACACTCTGCTTGTTACAGCTGGGTTGTTAGTCATCAGACTAACCTGTGCTCAGTCTCCAGTGATTCCCAGCTTTTGCTGTAACAGCCTGCATTGCTGTTTCCCTCTGAATTTCAATCAGGTGTTATTACCGTGCGCTGCCCACATTCTGCTCAGGATAGATGCCTCTCATAAGATACTGGAATTGCTCAATGCAGTGAACTTATTCTCTTTAAGAACCTGAATTACACTAAGTGCTTCACTTACCGTCTGCTTTTTTGATTTGCTTACTCTTCTGCTCACACTGTCTGCAAGAGCCATTTGTTTCCTTGCCTATAAATTTGTGGTCCAGAAGAAACTGCAGCATTGTCAGCAGAGTGCTGAAATATGGTTCGAAAATGGACCTACAAAAGAGGCTGGAAGCAAAACTTAGCACACAGTCAAACTATTTGTAATTGGATTTTGAGGCCAAAACATGATAATGAACAGAGTGAAAGGAATAAACAGGACCGTTTATTTTATTCGATCATTAGCAAAACTCCTTGGTTACGTGTGATAATTGCTGGCAAAGATTTACATGCATAAATTGTGCCTGAAAATGTTTAAACCCGTTTCTTTATAACAGATCCACTACCAGCATACCAATTATATGACAAAGTGTATTGAGCTCGGAGAAATCCCACAAGGCTTTCAGCAGCATAACCTGCCAGCCTTTCCCTGCTCTGTGCTTGGGATTGCTTCCCGGATGGACTGATTTAAGCAAGGAATACACATTCTCAGCAATCTGTCATGTATGTTTACAAATTATCTCTAGAGAAGCCTATAGGTCAGCCTGGGAATGAAAAGTGACAGAAGATCAAGATCTTCAGTCCTCACTCTTGTAACATACTAATGGATCATAATGGGTGATTTTGTGTAAGCAAGGCACACGGGTATGTCTCCATTAAGAACCTTTCATATCAGCCTGTGTGTTTTAAAAAAGGAAAGTTTAGACATTTGCTAGGGTTTACATCCATTAAAATAAAGAATTAATCTCCAGCTTGTTCCCCTGAAAATGTATCATCCTGGGGGTTGATTTGAAGGCCACTGGTAGGAAGAAACCTATTGACTTCAGAAGTGGAGTCCAGTGGGGAAAGAACAAAAATGCAAAAAGGCAGAGGGAAGGACACAGCCATACCCATGAGTATATACAGATTTACCTTTGGAAGAAGGATCTGCAAATGAGCAAGGTGTCTGCTGGCTGGTTTTGTGAGCTGGGTTTTGATATTAAGGCAGATAGAAATAGGAAAATACACATACTTGCCACTGCCTTTACATGTTTCTGGGCTGGCCTGCCTATCTTTTGAAGAAAAAAAATCAAAGCTTTGGCTCTGGAACCTTTGCCAAAAAGTCCCTTCTTTTTTGTGTACCCCAGGTCCTCCTGCAGTGCAGGGAAATGGAGCGGCAAGGGGAAGATGGACATGACAGATGTCCAAACTTGAGCCAGTCATCTCAGTTTTTCCACAGAGTATCTGGGTTAGAGAGCACATTGCCCATTTGCAGCTCTGGATGTTGCTCCAGCTCCTGAGGCAATTTCCAGTGATCTAGAAAAGGAAATGTGTTAAGGACACTGGTGCCTCTCCTTCCCTCCAGACAGGTGTGGTGGGAATGGCCCCCCCCAGCAGCCCTTCAAATGCCAGTGGGGCAAGGCTAGGGCTGCTGTGGGTAGGGACAGGGTGGGCAATGGTGCAGTTTAAGGTGGGTGCAGGGTACCCCTTCCTGGAGTTGCAGGTGGCAATACAAGCCATAAACTGCCATTATTCACAATTCAACAGATAGCAAGGGAGATGGATGGCCAGATGAGCAAATCAAAGGACAGTCTTACTCAGTTTTCCTAGTGTTTTCTCACTGAATTCAGTGGGCTTGGTGAAGGAAGGCAGCAAAAACCAGAAAGCAGGAGGGAAGCAAGATAAACAGCCACTGTCCCCAGTGCTGGAGGTCTTTTCATCTCCAGATCTAAAGGTCCTGAAGAACATGTAGACTGAATTTGGATCTGATGCTGTAGCTTATTTCTCAGCCATGCTTATCTCTAGCTCAGAAATTGAATATTTCAATGGCATTACTCATTGTTACAATGGCTGTTCTTTCCTTACAAATACAGAGTAATGATTATTTGATTATTAGACAGCAGCATTATTCCCTCATTGCTCTTTATAAAAGCAGCAGGAGAGAGACATGGATACTGCAGTGTGGCTGACAGAATGGGCTGTCAGACCTTCACAGAGAAGTGAGTCTTTCACTGTTTATGGTGTCAGAGTCCATACCTTAACTCTTACTGGACCCCAGTGGTGAGACCTAAGATCTGGATCACGTCTTTTGATAGGAGCCTTAAAAAACTCCTTTTTGAAAGTTTACAGCCCCCATATGTATTAGAATCAATATTTAATGCATTTAGAGGAATGACTGGGGAGAAGTGACCCATGAGAGAGGAGCAGGGTACCGTCAGGAAGGTAAAGTGACAGGCTGGTAACAGCAGAATGACATTTTACAATTCAGAGACCCTTTGCTGCAGATTTCACAAGTAGAGGGAGTGCTGACAGCAGCTGATGTGTCCTGCTCTGCCTGAGCCCTATCCCAGCCCCTGCCAACAGCCAGTCCTGCTGAACATGCACCTGACCTTTCTGGAGGAGCCTGAAGGCAGAGGAATGTCACATTTGCTGAGGACACGATAATGTAGCTTGTGTCTGTTTCCTGCACATGCCTTTAACACGGCAGGCTGATGCAGCGCTGGTGCAGAGCTGCTGGCTGAAATGCTTCTTGTGCTGTGCTGCACTTTCAGCCTGAACTTCCTTGTCTAATGATGGCCTGGAAGTCAGGAAAGTGAGGAAACCCAGGAAACCTTGCTAAAATCAGCAGAGAAAGTCCCTGGTGGAATGAAGGAGGGAAGGACACGATCTGAACTCATACATTCTTCAAACCCTGCCATGAGGCATTTTACAGCCATGCTATATATGGTCCTCCAGACCCATGGAGACACAGCCATATCTGCTCAGATGTATTACCTAGGATTTATTTTCAGCATATTTTCATATTTGGGCACAGCTTGGGTTGGTGCCCCACTGTGCTGGCCATGGTACAAGGACCAGAGAGCCAAGACTTGAGATGGACCCAAATGGCAGAGCTACAGGTAACACAGCATGGTAAGATGGCTTGGATTTTACCTTCCAGCCAAACCTTGCTTCCTTTCCAGTCACTTCATTCTTTCATGCTGCTGTCTTTGCTCATTGGAAAGGTATATCTTGTGCCATTTCCCCCCTTCCATTTCAATCCCAATACTGACAGTGGAATGAATTAATGGCGCACTCTTTTCTAGTCTAGCAATCTTTGTCACAAAAGTGGGGGAAAGCATGCAGTGAAAATGAAGATCTATCAGCACTGCCATCTGACTGATGGCTCACTCTGAGAGCTGATGCTAAGATGAGAACAGAAGATTTAAAAAAAAAAGAGATTTCTTTCTTATTTTAATACCAAGAACAGTACACAGAACCTGTATCCATCTTTCTGACAAAGGCTGTAATGAAAATGGCAGCATGCTGGAATGTCACTGTACCCCCATGATGGGCTGTAATTCAGCTGCAAGCAGTCAGCAGTCTGTCTGCAGGTATTTGGGTTAAAAATGC
Organism: Donacobius atricapilla; assembly: GCA_013397315.1. Lineage (NCBI taxonomy): Eukaryota > Metazoa > Chordata > Aves > Passeriformes > Mimidae > Donacobius > Donacobius atricapilla. The sequence continues at coordinate 831,503 of WBMY01010935.1, forward strand.
CAGTCACTCACTCCATGTACTGCATCTTGCCATCACCTAGATGGTGTTTCAAGCCCCTCACACAAATTTTATCATACATCCTCTTTTCTAAGAGTTATTTGGGCAGAGACACCTAGTGCAGCGTGTTTTTTTCGTCAGTCAGTAACCAGCCACATTTGATGCATGTATTTTTTCTATGCAAGACTAACTAAAAAACAATGTATTGAAATGAAATTCATTGCACACATCTTCAGCTATCATGCTGCAGGCATGTTCTTCACTGACCTTTTCCTCTGTTCCAGCTTTTAGGATACCTCAATCCTCCCTGGACTTTCACAGGAGCAAAAATAAGAGTGCTCTTGCTTTCTGTATCCCCTGGCAAATCTTATTATTTCCTTATTTCAAGACAAAGGCACAGCTGGATATTACACAGTTAAGATGCTCTTGTCTTAGGAAGAACCTAGGATAAATTGGTTTAGACTTTAGCTCTGCCAATACAACTTTTTGTGGATTTTGAAGACATTGTTTGTGCCCAAATCCATCCTGGGAGGAGGAACAGCCTTCCCCTGAAAGAAGAGCTGTGTGATCAATGCTGTATAGGAACAAACAAGGCAGTGTGATGCTGGGGTGGAGGATAAAGTGTTTATCTGCTCCCTTCCCAAACCAACTTTGCTCATCAGTGGGAGCCCTTCCCTTGTTGGATTTCTGGAGAGTCCTCTGGAGATGAGAACTTTTCCTTTCCACCACTCTGTGGAGGCGAACCATATTCTGTTTCTTTCCAAGAGAATATAAAGGTTGCTTCTTGGACATGTGCCTTGAAAAGGAATTGGATAGAGGCAGCGGGAGCAGAGAAGATGTATAATCCAGGGGATTGCTCTCCTGACTTCTGAATTCAACAATCTCAGCAAGAGATGAGGCAGGCCCTGGACACTGTCTCCTCCAGCTTTGGCAAAGGCAGCATGACCCATCAAGAGTCTGGTGCTGATGGGCCATGACAGGTATGCAGGACACACTCTTTCCAGCAGGATGGGGCATTTGGCAGCACTTCAGCTCCCTTTGTATTGAATCTGTCCTGTCCCTAAGCCCTGGGTTTGCTAATCCTCACTTGTTTCCTGCTTTGAGCAATTTGCATAGTTATTAGGCCCAGCTCTCATTCTCTTCTCTAAAACATGAGGAGGACAGGGCTGAATGAGAGGGGAAATTTGATTGCTTAGTATTTTGTCTGCCTGTTACTATCGGTATGGTGCAGCTACACAGCCTGGCAACAGCCTGCAGAGAGTCTGAAATGCTCTAAAATTAAAAAGACCCAGATTCACACCTCCTGACTCCTCATTCTCACAGACCAAAAGGAAAAAAAGGAAGGGAAAAAGAGAGACAGAAAGGAAAGAGGAAATCATTTGTTTGCAGAATATTTCTGTGTGTGTGTATTTTGCTGAAGGTTAATTGGAAAGGGTGTTTCTATGCCAACAGGGGCTGAGAACAGACGGCTGAACCTGGAGAAGCATCCTCCCCCAAGGAGGAGTGTTGGATGCATGGATTGTGTGGCCCAGTGGCTGCACATGGAGCAGGCCAGCAGGAGAGATTTCTCGACCATAAGTCTCCCTTCCAACGAGGCTGGAGGAGTCACTTGACCTGTGCCCTGCCCCAGCTCTGGTGGACTCCAGATCTTTAGATCTCTTCAGATCTTCCCTTCAGGCAGGAGCTGACAGCACTGCACTGAACTGGGCACCGGCAGAGGGGAAGGCAAATCCTTCCCATTCTGCACAGACCTGGTGTCTCCTTGGGAAGGGTGAGCAGGAAAAGAGGAACGTGCCACAGATCAGCTCACCAGCCAAGTCTGGAGCTGCTGGAATGGCTGCTGCCCCTCCCCAGCAAGGGGAAGGCACGGGGGGATGGTGGTGGTCGTTCCGCCCTGTGGCTCTCAGGACTGGTATGATGTTTGCTGTGGACAGTAGAACCCTGGTTTGACTGCAGGGTTTGGAAGCAAATGCCATCAAGATACCAAGTATTCGGCACTGTGAGGTGTTCAGAGTTACTCTTCCAACCCACTCCTCTTTAAACATACTTAAAGTCTGGTGATGAGCACAAACAGTATTTTAAAGGGAAACGTTTTTAATGAGTGCATGTCAAACCTCCAGATAAAACAAAAAGAGAATACTATGAAAATTTGGCTTGAAACTACTCAAGGAAGGCAGATTATGTTGTGGTTCCTAATGACTCATTTTTCACGCAAGAACCATAATTTAAGATGGCTTTCAGGACTGTCTTGGGAGGAAGATCCTGCTCCACACACTTTTCCATTCTGAGACATTTGAAGTGCAGATGGGGAAGGAGGCGGCTTAGGCGGCCTCTGGATGAGAAGCTACAAATAGGCTCTAAATGGAAATGTAAATCATTTATCCTGGGCTTCTGAGGGGAGTTACATAATCATAGTGGTGGACGGCTCTCCAGGACATCCAGATCATTCTCTCCTGACAGAGTTCAGCACCTTTACACAGGTCTTCAGAGGGAAAAACAAAGTGCCCTACAAGACCAGCTGAGGTCTTGCAGCTGGGCTGAAAACACCCCTAGGGACAATCACAGCTGTGGCCCTTGGTTAAAGCAATTTCTGTCTTAGCTGGTGGCTGCAGTGATTGCCTCAAATTTTACTTTCCCCAAGTTAATCTCAAAAGAGCCAACGCCACTTCAATAAGCTATTTCTTTAAATCAGCCTTGGAAATAACTACCAAGAGACAACTCACCTACAAATCTGTACCCTGGCTAATGGCTGAGCCACTTTCCATATGGGACAAGGCAGCACTTTGCTGCCTGCCACGGTCAGTAATGAAACCACTGAACAGCTCTGCTCTCCCTTTGATCTGCAGCATCTGCTGAGGTACCTGCCTGCCTCAGGGTCAGGGCACTTCACAGCTTTCCCACTTGCCAGAGGAGTTAGTCAGCGTCCCTAGCATTCATCACAAAAATACCTTTCTAGTGAGTGTTGTGCGCCCCTGTATCTGTTTTTAATCAACACATAGGCCCTGTCTGCCCTGGAAAGCTTTGCCAAGGTAACACTGAAATGATGGCTTAGTTTATTCAAAGAAATGACATAAGCTACAGCAAGAAATACACTGACTCTAGTTACAGTCACAAATTATCTCCCAGACTGAGTTACAGATAAAAGTTCCACCAGCACAGCAATGCTCCTTAGGGATACCATTTTTTCATGACATCAAGCCAGCACAAGTCACATGAAGGTAGCTATGCCAGCATAAAACTTCTTTTGCCAGCAAAGAAGTGTTGGCCAAAAAATTTAAATTCTTAAGTCTTATTGCTTTCCCAGGAGAAGTTTCTAGCATAGACTCAGCTGTAATTTGAGCACTGGGGACAGAGTAATCTACAACATTTGAAATCACTTCTCTCTGCAAGGTAGGGAAGGTACCTCCCAGAGCTTTTATTCTGTGCTAAGCTCTGCTATTTGCAGTGCCCTAACATCATGTCATTTTCTTCTTGGTTTATATAGCCAGAGCATCTCTGCATCAAAGAAAATATTCCAAGCAAATAATTCAGGAGATGAGCCACTTCATTTGTGCATGAGGAGAAAACTTGTCGGAGAGCTGCGAGGCAGGAAATGGCATCAGCCTCACTGGCACGTTCCTCACAGCAGACAGTGCTCGGTGCAGGTCCATCCGCAGCAGCCCTTGCCCAAATGCAGCCGCTGCAGCAGCTACAGCTGATTCTGCTACAGCAGAGAGGAATGAGAGACGCCCTCCCCTACTGCTATAACCTGCCCCACCAGCAAGTGCCATAGGGATTTCCAAAAACCACCTAAACTATGGGATAACTGCACCTATTTCTACTGATTCCTCATAACTGCTTGATGTGTGCTTTGTGCTCTGCCAGGCAGGTCCTGCTCACCTCCATCAGGTCTAGAGCAGCCAGCCAGAGAGGGAGGAAGGAGGAAGCTCATGTCCTGCTTGGAATTCCTCAGGAACACGCTCGGATGTGGTGTCTGTGCTTTCGGCCATGCTATCTGGATTGTAATGTTTGTGTTGCTGCTATTCTCTAGGTGCAGGGTTATAAAATTATCATTTACATTCAGATTTATAACCCAGTAAAGGTGAGTTCCCTCTAATAAAAACAAGCTCATTTATGAGACCAGATTTCAGGCATGACTTGCAAGAGCGAAAACAACATCCTCTGTGATTCTAATGGCTCACACCTCAATGGGCAGACACAGAAGACATTTTTCTGCAGCTCTGCTTCTGCTCTCAGCCTTCCCTCATCTGTGGAGTGTCTGGGGGTCATTTGTGAAGTCCTCTGATGCTGCTCTGAGTGCAGACCCTCTGCAGTTGTCCCAGGTTTCTGTGTTTAAGCCCTGGGGGAATGGGAACAACTTCAAACCCTGCCTCAGCTTCCCATCCCACACTGATAAACACCCTGGGCCAAGTTTCCTGCCTGAGGTGCCAGACGGTGGCCGCAGAGGCTGGGCAGGGAGAAAAGCCCATATGCTGCTGCACTGCTGTCAGTGCCCTCATGGCCATTTAGCACAGGCAGGCAGAACTCCTGGCACACTTGCTGTGCTAATTTGTACCTGGGGCCATCTCCACACAGCCAGGTATCCTTCTGCCACCCATCCCAAAGCAGGAGACTCTGGGATCAAGGGGCTGGGAGGCACCTAAGGGTGATTTTGGACTGGTCAGGTTGGGGGAACACAGGGGACACCTCAGAGCATACACCCACAGAGATTTTAGCCTTTGACACAAAGGGTAGTGAATTACAGGGCAGGGAAGCACAAGCAATCAAAGACTAAAAGCCACAATTTCTCTCTCTGTATTTACTATACCAATAAAATATCCTCATAGCAGCTGGCTGTAATGTAAATCTTCTTTAAAAACTGATGGCTGTGCAAGGGACCATTAAAGAAACAGCTCCATCATTAAGGCTGTTGGTTGGGACACTCTTTGTGGTGTTACTCTGCAGGGAGGGCTGCTCTGCAAGGCTGCACGGAGCTGCTCTGGGCTCCACTGCTTGGCAGCAAACTGGACGGATTCCAGCAATAATGGCTGGATTTCAGGGAGAATTTTCTCTCTCCAGATCAACAATTCACTAGAAAATGGCAAAATCAGCTCTGCCTTCCTGCAGGCACCTACTATGGCCTCTGGTCAGAAGCTGCTTGGTGGCCAGACTGCTTGTGGGCTGCCACTAAGTGTGATCCCATCACAGCCAGGAAAAGGTCAGGGCACACAGAGGGGTCTGAGCACTGCTCCAAGCTCAAAGCCCTTCCTGGGGTCCAGCACAGGATTGTGCAGTGCCCTGCTGCATTTCTGTGCAGTGGTTGTGATGCACCATTCACCATCAAACCCCACCTTGTGCAGCCTTTCCCTCTGCCAGCTCGTGAGCCTTGCATATATTTTCAGGGCCTTTTGAATGCAACACTTTCATGAGTACAAAAAAAAAAAAATCAAAAATCAGCTGTCACCTGAAAAACATTTAATTAGTTGCAGAATCAGCTCCTTTTGAAGTAGTAATATAATCGTTCTCCTCTTTCTTTGTTCCTGGAGCATCTGCCTTTAATCTAACATCTTGCAAGCTTTCCAAACAGTGCCTGGCTCTGTGGTGCTGAGCTGCCAGGATGCTGCACTTGGAGGATGCTTTGCCACACCAACAAAAACTATGCCTGTCCATCTCATCACATCTTGTGGTCAGACTTGACTTCTTGTTGCCATTTGTCTGGAATGCTGTGAAGGACACAGGGCAGGCTGAGGAGCCTGAAGTGATTCACAGAAGTGATCAGAGCAGAGAGGCAAACAGTGATGCTGCCCTGCTTGATGGCCTCCTTCCAGTTCTGCCTGTGTAGGAGGGTACTGGGAGAAACAAGGATGAAATGAAAGCACTCTGCAGGGAAGCGAGCCTGGGGCATCACACTGATCAAACAGCAACTGCCTCTCTCTTTCTTCCAGCACAGCATCATTCCTCAGCTGTTCCTCCATGCAGAGTTTTGGGATCACCTTGCTGTACACTGGGCTTATTGGTACAAGCCTCACCCCAGCCCCAGAGTACATCAGCCCATGAGCCATGGGACCACCACAGCCTCTGCCCAGGAAACCTTCAGTTCCATCTCCTAAATCCTCTGACCTTCACTGGGTCAGGCTGGAGCAGCCACAGCAGCTGTGACTCCCTGCCTGCCAGCAGCCCACACTTGTTCGCTTGTGCCCAAGCCAAATGAAGTAGATAATTGCTGACCTCCTGCTGGCTCCTGCTGGAGTAATCTGGGTCACTCAGCTCAGCCTGAGACCCACATTCTGTACCACCCCTGAGGTCTCCTCGCTGCTCTTCAGCCTGGCTGATGCTGTCCAGTATCCAGGAGGGCCTGGGGAGGGACAGATAGTAAGTAGTCCCTTCGATCTTGATTTCTGCCTTCACCAGCTGCAGATGAGGCTCCCACATTAAGTTATGGATGCTGTGGAGCCTTTGCAATGCCACAGGCTCCACTAGTAGCAGTCTCTTATTTCTCAGGTGATGGAGCGGATGCTGAGCCCAGTACCCCAAGTCCAGCACCCCACGCCTGCAGCCTCCTCCAGCAGCTGCAGCCAAACCCCATGAAACGGGCTGACTATCACAGATTCAGATTTATGCTTTGCAATGTGCTTTCAAGCAGAGAAGTTGGCACGAGGAGCATGCTCTTGCAGGGTTCTGGCTGGCAGCTGCCTGGCACCATTTAATCACTTATGTTCATGAAATCTGACCCAACCTGCACCTGCTGACCTTGGCCCCAAGACTTGCAACAAGTCAAATGAGCTCAGGCTCACAGATCCGTCACTATCTTTTTCTAAGAGCTGGTAATCTATCCATCCATTGCATCTTGATGGTCTTCATGAATCAGCACACAAGTTTGTAGCAGTGTGTATTTACAGGAGCATTAACACAAATTCCCACTTGTGTGTATCAGATATTCACAGAGAGTGTCCTGTGTAAAATAAAGAGAAAAGATCATCCACGTGAGGCAAATGAAAAATACCTGCATCTTCCCACAAAAGATCTCCTCCTGGCCATGTATTTGGGTAATTACTGCAGAGTTTGCGTCGCCCTGATTTTTTCAGCCTTCTCTTCTGATTCACAGTTTCATGTTTTAAGTTCTTTCTCACGCTCTGGTCTGTAACACTAGCCGATATTATTGTAGTTTCAAGAAAAGTTTTCATTCTTGTTCTTAGAGATATGGACAGCTGATGGACAGTTGTCTTGACCAATGAGATAGGGAGAGGTACCAGCCTTCTCCCCCAATCCCTAACCTTTGTAAAAATACTATATAATGGAGTCAGACTTTTAAATAAACTTAGTTTTAGTTTATACCTTCTAATCAAAGTGTGAGTGTGTTTGTGTGTGTGTGACGAACTGCGTCAAGTTTGTGTCTCCCTGCTCTCACATCTGAGTTGTTCATTATGAACCAACAAGCCCTGGCTCCTTTCTCTGAAATTCAAGGGGCCTCACTCCTCCATGGCCAAATTGACTCCATGATCACCTCAAAAGAAGAAACCATAATGATGAGCTCAACCCCAGTCAGAAGATGCAGTAAGAGAAACCATTCCTGAAAAAAAAAAAAAAAAAAAGACAAAAAAAGAAGACATTTTCTTCAAATTTGGCACAAAGGTGACAAGGAAAATACCCTGTAGGAGGAAAAGTAAACAAGCCATTGCCTTTGGAGATTTTTAAAATGGGTGCATGAAGGTACCCACCAAAAAGGTTTCACTGAATTTTAATTAGATGAGGACTTTGATGGGTTCATATTGTTCTGTTATTGAGATATTTGAGATAAATAAAATGAGCCAGCAAGGGGTGTGTGGTCACTTAAAGGACAGTCTCCAAATGAAAGTTCATTTACTGATTACATAAAGATTAGCAGAGAGCATACGGCACAATCCAGGGCTCTGCAGCGTCACTTGGAGGAGGAGGATTTTCATACTGACCTAAGGGATTCTCCCTTTCTTTCCAAAGCTCATCAGACCTTCACAACAGAGCCCTGCTTCGTGTATCCACAACTAATAGTGTGTCCTGGATGAATGTCCCACCTTGGCCATCAGGTGCTCAGGTTTGTGCACGACAGGGCTGAGGTCGGTGGTAATTCCAGAGCACATTATATCCTGTTGACTGTGCTGGAAGCATTGACTGCAGGGAGAGTGGATGTTGTAACTATATTTTTACAGCCTGCTGAAGTTTTCACCTTGATCATTAGAAACCACAGTGCACAACAGATGGCTGATTGACGCCATGTAATTTGGCTTTATCACAGCCTTTCCCCTGCCTTTCCTTTTTCTGGGGTCTGTATCTAAATCTTTTAGCATTTCAAATATAAACTTCATTATAAATCATGTAGTAATTTTGTGACTGAAAAGTTACAACCATATCATCAGGAACTGACCTTGGAATTAAATGTTTTCCTCTGAAGTTCTGACTTGATAAAATGTTCCTGCATTTCCATGCTTGGTGAAGCTCATCATGTGAGTAGGCAGCCGTGAGATTTTCTGGGTCTGCTTTCCAAGCTTGGCTAATCACACAATTTTAATAGCAATAAATCACTATTTCAACAAAGGGCTGTCTCTTCAGCAGAGACGTGCAACTTTTACTCACAAAGGTATGAATTTATCATGTTTATTAATAGACATGCTCCACTGCTTTGTCTTGCTTTGTGTACTGCAAGCAATGACTCAGCCCTGTGCCATGGGCATGCAAATATCATTAATAAAACCTTATTCTGCCACATTTAGGCAGATTATGGACAAACGATAAGGAGGGATTTGCATATAAGCAGCCCCATCAGAAGTCTATGAGAAGATCACAGTTTCTGGTAAATTAGATATGCTGTTTCCTCCAGGGGAAAAAAAAAATCTAAAATTCAGGTGGTCTATCAGAAAGTATGATACAGCCTCAAATGTGGTGAATACTCTGCCATGATACTTTATTTATCCATAAGTGAGGCATGTCAAGATAGTTGCAGAGGAGGATTTGCAGAGCTGAGGGAGCTCTGCCCGTGCTGGGGATGGGGTGGGTCACAGCCGGGCCAGCAGCCCGTCCCTGGCAGGAGCAGTGCTCCATCTCCTCCCAGCACACGCTACAGAATCAAGAAAGCAGAGATGTGCCCACCAGCTTTCTGCTGCAAACACATGCAACTGCAGCTATTAATTACAGCCAGCAGATTACTCATTGGAATTCAGCTACAATCATTCATGGGTATCCAACGACCTCCTAAGGTCTTTCTTGGGGTCCCAATTCTGCCCTGCTCTTCCCAGGGTGCTGCTTTATGGGCGGCAGTGGGGATGATTCAGTGCACAGTGTTTCACTTTGAGGCTTTCAGCTGTGCTACGTGGCACCAGGACGTCCCTGATCAACCCGCAAATCTTTACTTTGAGGCTTTCAGCTGCTCTTCACGGCATGAGGACGTCCCTGATCAACCCCCAAATCTCGCTGCCAGTGTGGGAACCCTGTGAGAAGACATCTGGCTCCACTGATAAGTCACTGCTGCAAAAGGAAAGCCAGCCAGCACTGCTGATGGTTGTCAGGGCCCCAGAAAATCTCCATATTGGGGTGCTCTCAGTACCCACCTCTTATCATACCTGATAAGCACCACCAGCATAATAAAACCCACAAAATACGAGTAAACAAGGCTTCCCAGGAGGGAGATAGACTCTCCTTTTCCCTCCCACTCTCCCTCTCCCTCTCCCTGTGCAGGCAAATTTAGCAGTGAGCCAAGATTTACAGCTTTAATTATGAACTTTAGCCCAAGCACTCATTCTGGAAATATCCTCACGGGGGAAATGGGGAATGGGACCTGGCGTGCGCAGCGAGGTGTACAGCTGTGCCTCTGCTTAATTGTGATGGTTCTGGTCCTTCACTAAAATGATTTCATGTGAAGGGATTTTATCTCCCCCCTGCTTTCTGGTGGTAAGGACAAGGAAAAGAAAATGGGAAAAAAAGGCGTCTCAATCTGTCTTTTACTGTATTATCTAATAAACCAGCAAAAATTAGCCTCAGCAGCAAAGATTAGCCTCTTTCAAGCTCACACACCTTAATTAAACATGCTGAGCTCTGGCTGGCAGCAAGCACAAAATGTTTTACACTGTTAAAAGCTGATCATTCGTTTTGATGTCCAGACATCCTGGTTTTTTTACACCCAGAGCCCATCAGGACTCCTGGAAAGAGCCTGACCAGGATGGTGAGGTGTTGGAGTCCAGGGCAGGTGGAAAACACCTCAAACTGCCCTGGGGGGTCTGAGACTCTGGCAGAGACCCCAGGAAAAACACAGTCTTTGACCTTAGTCCATGGGAAAAACTTCTAAGATTTATAGATGAGTTAAGAAATAATAAAGATTTAAAGTAGAGTTAGTTTAGTTTGTCACAGGGTGAAAAATTGTAGTTTTGGATTTTTAGTGTGGAAGTAGATTGGAGCAAGATGGAGAATTTGGGGCGGTGTGTCATCTTCTTGTTCTTCGTCTCCTCTACCTTCTGCTGTGACGGTGGCACAAAGACATTGGTAGAATGAAATCGAGGTAGAAATTATGTGTTTAGAATAGGTGGTAGTAATTGGCACAAAACCATAAATATAGTACATTTTTAGAGTTAATTAGATTAGAAATCTTTAAAACGACCCTGACGCCTGACTCCACGTTCCTGTAGCAAAGTTTTCTCCTAGCGCACTGACACTCTTGTAAGATCTTGAGATAAGAAATAGAATAAACATCTCTGAAGACCGAGCTGCAGGATCCGTCTCATCTTTCAACCCTGGTACAGGACTCTGAGAGACAGAAACCCGGGAGATGTCAGGGTTAAAAATCCCCACAGTGAGGCACAGTGTAGAAACCTCTTTGCTTGTTTGAGAGAGAAGGTCGCAGGTAAAAAGGCAGGGAGATTTCTGTAACAACGTCACTTGTGAACCAGTTTGCTGAGGAGGACCACAGACCCTGCCACCATGACTGGGGCTCCTTGTGTTGAAATAGAATCTGGTTTGAGTACAGATCTCCAATAAACAGTCCAGCTAATGGAGTTCAGTAATAATCTGGGCCAGACCTCATATTGAAAGTGTAGCTACATCACGATGTGCTCCTGTGCTGCTGAGCCTATAACCCAGCCCTAAACTGGGTTGTACTGAGACTGTGATTCTGCTGAAGAATCAAGGCAGGAACCAAAGCCATGTAGAAGGTCTTTGTGTCTTTGCTTATGTGGTGTTTTAGTGAAATAAGCTTTCTGTGTAAGACTAGTGTGATTCTTCCCTGTGAGGGTGGTGGGGCCCTGGTACAGGCTGCCCAGAGAAACTGTGGATGTCTCATCTCTGTAATGAGGTTAGACAGGGCTTTGAGCAATCTGGGATAGTGAAAGGAATCCCTGCCCATGGCAGAGGGGTTGGAATTAGGTGGCCTTTAACACCCACTGCAGCCCAAACATTCTATGATTCCATCAGTCCAAAAAAGGCTTTATGGTACTAGGAGCTTTGTACGAACTTACATAAGCTAATGGCAAAAAATCTATAATTTCCCTTTGCAAAAGGTTCCAGATATTTCAAGAAGCAGGGGACAAGAAGCAGCTTAGAGGCACAAAATTCAGTGGCAGCACTCCACCTGTGTGAGGCAGGGAGCAGCAGGGGACACGGTGCTGGCAGCCAGACCAGCAGGTGAAACAGCTGAACCTGACCCTGGGCTGGCCACCCCGAGTGCAGAGCACGGTCGTGATCAAATTTTGAAGCAGTTTTTTCACACTACTATTCATTAGACATAACGGGCGGGAGCTTGCAGCTCCCTGGGGAGCTGAGATTGGCTGACACCATCTCTGCACACATTCCCTGACCCCCAACCCCTCTGGGCACACCACGGTGTGTCTGATCCCTGGCACAGGCAGGGAGCAGCATTATGGCTGCTAAAAGATGACACGCTGGGAGGTTTCATTGTGTCACATCTGACCTTCCCAGCCTTCCCAATAGATTGTTCTTGTCACCTGGGCCTAACAAAATGCATTACCTTGCTGGCATTTGCAGCTCAGCAGCAAGTACAAATCTTAGCTCCACAAACTTCATTTGGAGGTCCAGCACACTGATTTAGAAAGGGGCTTCAGAGGCTAAAAAGCTTAATTTTTTCTTCCTCCAAAAAGATTAAATTTTAAATCTCTCTGTAAGAAGACATTTGCAGCTGAGCAGTCCTTTTAAACTACATTTCTTTCTTGATAAGAAAGAAATTGAGGTACATTAGAAAATGTTCAACCAAATCAGTATTCTTAAATATTGGTGTGCAGAATACAGAAAAAGCGCCTCTTCTTTTCTATGAGGCCCAAGAAAAGCCCTCCAAGCACTTTAGAAGACCTTGCTCTGCACCTATTGTGTGTTTCTGTATCCCAAATGCCCTCTTCATTATTATTTGAAGGCTGTCAGTTTTATGGTTTCATTTTCAATTTCAAACCATCGCTAGCTCATAGCTGGTGTTTGTGGCCTGTCTTGCCAAAGTTCAGTAGCCACCAAAAAGGTAATTTTTTCAACGATATACTTTATGTATTATATAACTTCCTGATGTCCCTTTTGATCACAGTTTAATTACACTGAAGACAGCTGTGAATAAAGTTCCTAATCTTGGATTAATTCTGTTTTCTGAAGGTCACACAATCCTCACCTTCTTTCATCTTCTCCTAAACTCTGTTAGACATAAGATTCTCCACATGGTTTCACTCTGTGCTGGTTAAATTTCAGAAAAGAACCCAGAAGCACCACATTGATAGAGAATTATCTTCAGCCCAGTTTTGCAGCCATGGTCCTTAATCCACTGATCCTTGACCACATGCAAACAGAGGCTGTAGAATTTCTCCAAGGGCTCTGAAAATATTTATCTTCACTTCCACTGTAGAGAAATATGTACCTATACCTTCACTCTCAGCCCCTCTTTCAAGACCTGCCTGAAACTGCAGGAAATGCTGTACTTCCTTTACTAGAAAAATTATCTGGAAGAAATATTGCATCAGCTGGAGTTCACTAATGCACAGCCAAAAGCTGTCATTAAGTGATTGATCAGGCATTAAAGTTATAAGCTTTAAAACAGATCTGGTAAAAGAAAATTTAACTTACTTTTAATTACCTATAGAAATAACTCACCTAAACATTGGCTTAATTCATTGTGATTGGTGCCATTATAATAAATATCAGATATATTCATAATTGCATGGCATTTATCTTCAGTTAATGACCTGCAGGAAAGTTATGAAATAGGTTTCATCCTTTGGTTACTGTAAATGGGAGAATTCACGGAGCTGGTTTGCAATCTCACTTCTCCACTTGAAGACCAGTTACTGCTGAGCCCTCCTGCAGCACAACAAAGGTGTTGGCCAGCCAGTGGCTCTGTGAGCATTAAGTTTGACGTAAAGCCACTAAATCTGGTGCTCCTTACTGCTGTTTCTTGTACTGGAAGCAGCTGCACCGCCAAATCCTGGAAGGGAAAGGTGAAGTTCTCTCACTGCCCCGGTCTGGGAATCGTGGTCCACGAAGGTGCTTGCCCAAATGCTGTGTGAGCGAGCTCATCTTTCACGGCTGTGTCTGTTCCCTTAATGTCAGCATCCTTGGCTTCCCTAAGCCTCATCAAAGCAGTGGGTGGCCAAGCAGGCTGAAAGACCTTTTGTAACTATTAATTCACCTCCAGGCCTTTTGGTTCTCTCAATTCAAGGATGGTGGTTCCTATCATCTCTGGTACCCTTAATCCAACTCTTCCTGCCTCCAGCCGCAGTTAATGCCTGCAGTGCAGAGAGAGCAGCTGCCTGTCCTGGCAATTAATGGCTTTTCCTTGGCTAGTGTTTGAACTATCAGTCTTTTCTCTCTGGACTAATTTTAGAAGCTGGATTCAGTGCCAGCTTCACAGATGATCTTTTCATTTTGTGAAGGTGTTTGGCTTTGTTCACTAATAACTTAATTAGAGGTACTCTCCAGATTCCCTCTCTGCTTATGCAGCCCTCGCCCTCTCTCTTTTCCCTGTGTTCTTTTTCTGTCAGACCGGTACATCAGAGCTCAGAGGACCTGGGGTGATGAAACATGGGAACACTGATGAGTCTGTAGGAGGATCAAGGGCTGCAGCACCTGAGAAATGGCTTGTCAAAATCTTCTTTCAATTGCAGCCACATTAAGATGTCCCCCCTTGATGAAAAATGGAAGTGTACAGGAAGCTGTGAGCCTAAGGGATGAGAGGGGACGGACATTTCATGGTCCACACAAAACTGGGAGGACTGGTGGTGTGCCAGATGGCTGTGCTGTCCTTCAGAGAGACCTTGGCAGGCTGGAGAAATGGGCTAACAAATGCGAAGTCCTGTGCCTGGGGAGGAATAACCCCTGAACCAGGACAGGCTGGTGCTGCTGGGCTGGAAGGCAGCTCTGCAGGGATGATCCTGCGTATCCTGATGGGCACCGAGCTGTCCGTGAGGCAGCAGTGTGACCAAAGATAAGGAAGGCCACGGGTCTCCTGGACTGTCACCAGGTCAAAGGAGGTGCTCCTGCCTCCCAGTTCACACTGGTGAGACACACCTGAAAGGCTGGGTCCAGCACGGGGTTCCCCAGTGCAGGAGAGACATGGACGTGCTGGAGTGAGTCCTGTGAAGGGTCAGGGAGACAACGAAGGGCTGGAGCATCTCAGTGATGGGGAGAGGCTGAGAGAGCTGGGACTACTCCGCCTGGAGAAGAGGAGGCTTGCGATCCTGTCACTGTATGCAAATACCTGATGGAGGAAGTAAAAAAGACACAACCAGACTCTTTGTGCTGCCCAGTGGAAGAACACTGAAATACACTGAAATACAGGAAATTCTACTTAAACATAACAAAGAACTTTCTTACTGTGAGCAAGGCTGAACACTCACATTGGTTGTCCAGAGAGGCTGTGGTTTCTCCTTCCTTGCAGATGTTCAAAGCCCAATGGGACACATTGTGGGTGTGACAACCCAAAGTAGGTGACCCTGCTTTGAGCACGGACCAGGCAATCTCCAGAGCTGCTTTCAGCCTCAACCACTTGCTGATTCTGTGATTTTTGCTATCTCTAAGGCAAATTACTTCCATTACTTTCAGCAGGGTACATTTTGTCTGCAAATGTTTCTGACATTTTCTGAACTTCTACCAGAAACTGGTGTTCACCCTTTTCTTTCAGGAGCAATAACCATCTGTCCCAACTCCCTGAATGAAAGCTTTTACCTCTTATCAGTAGGCATGGTGGACAAGAAACAGCAAAGACTGAAAACAGCTTATTGTTTATTAATGTTTGACTGAGTTTATATCCTTTTTCAAAGTCTGCAGCCTTGTGTATGCCCAGCTATTCTCCTGGATATCCTTCCTATGGGTATAAATATCTTTTTTTTTTAAACTCTTTAATAAATTCTTGGCCTCAGTCAGAATTCCTGGGGGCAAGAAATCCCTAAAAATGTGTTATATTAATACAAAATATATTACTTAAAAAAAGTCTGAGTCCAGGTGTGATTGATTGTGCAAAGCCTTGCTTGGATTTTTCCAAAAATGTGACCTGAGGCCTACGGCTGGAGGAGGGTTGTGATTTGATGGTTACCTGACCCCTGGCAGAGGACTGCGATCCAGCGAGACTGACAGCGGCAGCCTCTCGTTCCAGCATCGCTGTTTTTCTGGTTTTATTTAAATTGGAAAGGGGAAAGGGCTTGGGAAGCTGCCAGTGTCAAAGATTTAGTCACTGACAAGGTAAAATGTACTGGAAAATACAGACAGCTCTCCTTTCACAGCCACAATAGCTTTAATGTTGAAGCTCAGCCTCTCCTGCGAGCAGGTACAGGGAGTGTGGGTTGCATTGGGTTCTGGCCCTGTGAGGCTGGGAAGAGATTTGACATCTAACACCAGGCCCAGCCCTGCTGCAGGAGGGGATGGTGAAGGGATTGACTGCCCTGCATTGTTTAATTGCTCTCAGCACCGCAATCTGCAGCACTTTGCTAAATTATGGCTAATGTGCAGCTTTATTTCTTTGTGAGAAACAGCAGCCAGTAATGAAGTGGAGCATTTAGTCAATGGTGATAAATAATTTCTTTCTTAAGCAGAAAACCAGTGGAAAAAAAAGAGCCGTAGCAGGGCAATCAGGCTCTTCTTCTTTTCTCTCAGATAACATCACAAACCAGAAAGCAGGAGCTTTAAGAAGTCGATGTCCACCCAGGAGTTTATTGGTGCAAGAGAGCAGGTTTTTCTGGACTTGGCTCTGCCATCTCATGTTTAAACCTCAAGCCTATTCTCTCTCAGGCATGCATTACAAAAGAGATTTTAGCTCTCTGCCCACATAACACTTTCTTCCCTCTTGCTTGAGCCTCCTGCTCTTGGCAAGAGCAGAGTCTCCTACAGAAACAGATGTTTCCCTCTTGCCTATCAAGGACACGCTGCTCTTGGGCTGAGGCTTTCCTCTTGCTGGTACTTCCAAGCTCTATGGGTAAGCCATGCTCCCCTCTGGAGCTTCCTTCTTTCCCCCAGGAAACCCTTGCACCCCCTGAGCAGCCCTGGGAGAAGGGACTGAAGTGAACAGAAGTTTCCCAGAGCTTTTGCTGTGTGTCTGCTCTCAAGTACAGCAGGGGTGTCCTGGGATGTGTTAATCCCTCTGTATCAGGGACGGATTTGGCTGCCTGTAAATGCTTTGGCTGTTTGCACTGTCATTAGAATTTCCACAAAGGGACCTGCTGGCACCCCCTGGCAGGGCCAAGGAAAGGGTATCAAGAAAATGATACAGACTGACAGCAGAAACTTGCTCATGGCCTCACCAGCAGCTTCCTTTGTGACTTGGGGACCCTCAAGGTCCAGCCTTTGTTCAGAAAACCTTAAATTTTATGTACAAATTAAAACAGGTAACTGAGATACCCTGTAAACTCTTGCTGGCTGTAAAGCGCAATTTTTCGGTTCTGTTAAGAATAGACCAAATGTCTAGGGATGTTGCTGGCTCTGCCTGGATCCTGGGTGTTTACTCATTAGTTCTTTGTGTGCTCTTCCCTGCAAGGTACTGCTATCAGTGTTTGGAAAGAGGCTGCGCACCAGTTACTGCACTCGGCTTCCTCTCTTCTGTGCCTCATTAGCTGTAGCTCTTGGCATGTTGATAAAACGTTATCTCCCACATAAGCTGAACACACCGTGTGGTTGTCTTGACTTGTGCAGTAACACTTGGCCTCAGCCTCTGTGGGAAATAGTGGAGAGGGTACATGATTAAATTGCCTTCTTGGAGGTATTGCCCCTGTACCACCACCGCAATCACTGATGTCTGAGAGGGGATTTGAAGATGAGCACCTGAGAGGTGTCCAGGTGTCCAGGTGTCCCCTTTCCTGCTGGGGAGCAAATGTGCAGTGTCCTGGACTGGCAGCTGGGCAAGGGACAGCAGCAGACCTGGTTTCATGGACAGCTGTGCTGGACTGGGGAGGCAAACACCAGCTGGGGAGGGTCATGCTGCCATGGGCATGAAACAAAGTGCCTGATATTCTCGTGGCTTGGGGAAATTTGGTGCTCTATACCTGATATTCCTGTGGCTTGGGGAAGTTTGGTGCTCTCCAGGCCACCCAACCACTCTGCCTTTCTGCAGCACTTTGCCACCACATTTGAGTTTGTCCAATATCCAAGGAGCGGGAGCCCCTGGGGTTGTGGTGCAGTCCAGAGCGCATCATGAGGGAAGCTGAGGCTCACCAAGGTTTGAAACTATGTTCTTGGTATATATGTGCCAGTAAAGCAGCACAAATCATTGCCTGTGAGCCCTCCATGTGCTTTCCTTGCTGTTCCTACACTGGTTTCCCAGGGCAAACACAAAACATGTGGGACCTTTTCTGCAAGCCTCTCAGTGCTGCATGGCTGTCAGCATTAATACAGCAGAAGAAGTTGCACAACCATCTGCAGCACTGACAGGAGCCAGGCTTGATCCATGAGAGCACTGTATGTTTTCAGCAAGGATCAGAAAACCAGCTTACCAAGGAGTAAAACAAAAGAGCTCATCATTTAGTGCCCTCATCTTTCCACTCCTTCCCAGGATATGTATCTGGATCCTGTAAGGTTCTAGCTTTTATTTTATTCAGATCTCTAGAGGATGGAATGTCCGAGATCCCCGCCCCAATGGGATAAATGTGGTTAATTCACGGGTAGTGCCACCGCAAAGGGCCCAGCCCACGCTCAGGCCTCTGAGCAATCCGTGTTTGGTGATCTCTGCAGATGGCTGAAGTGGCTCATCTCCTCCCTAGCAGAAGTGTTTTATGTTCTCCATAGGGGAAAAAAAGGGAGAATAACTGCATAAATTACCACTGGAAGCAAACTCTTCCCTGTCTGCTCAGCTCCTAAAGGACTAGTATATACTGACTCTAATCAGGCTTGTCTGCTCGTGTTGGGAATTTCAACAAGAAGGAGAGGAGATTCTCTGCCTTCCAACCAGCAGAAAGACTCCTGCAGCAGAGATTGCTCCCAGGAGGCTCAGCCCCTTTCCCTTCATCGATCAGAGGAAAAAGTCACTCCCAGGCAGTACCCACTTACTTTGGCCTTTGCTTTCAGCAGTAACAAGACCCCAACTCCCTCCCGCTGAGTATTCAGCTTATATTTTAACAAGGCTGTTTCTCAGCTGGGAGATGCCTGGTGCTGCCTGGATATTATCCTGCTTCTCCCATTGCCCAGGTTGGGCTGAGTGTGAGAATCTTCTTGTAACATCACCCAGTGTAACCACAGCAAAGTGGCAGAGCTCCACTCTATTCTCAGTGCAGTGAAGGAAGATCATGAAAGTGCTTTTTACAGGTTTCCTGTCCTAATCCAGAGAGAAATCGCTCTCATTGTTCACCAAAGTTAGGGAATTGCAAGGGTTTGTACTTTCCTTTAAAGAGCTTGCAAGCCCTGCAGAGGCAGTGCCTGTGTTCTGTGTTTTAGCACCTGCAAAAACCACTCAGATCAGCAACTTGCCAGAGCTACAGAATACATAAACCTGGTATTTTTGCATCTGTTTAGTATGGGCTGTTAGTGGGAACCAGCTGAGTAGGTTCATGTCGTTTTTGCAGGAGAAAGCAGATGACACAAAATCCCTCTCCTTGTATTTTTAAAAGGAGGTAAAGAGAAGCCACTTCTCTCTCCTGCATAAAACACTCAACAGTGCCCAACTCATTATTTGGCACATTTTTTGTATAAATCTCTAGCAGCCGTGAGTGCACCTGGGAAAAACTGCAGCCTACCAGCCATGAGACACTCGTTTGGATTGACCTGTTCCCCCCCACAGCTTCCACTGCAGTGGGACCAAGCAACCCCTTCAGAGTGGGTCTGCATTTAGAACTGAGTTCCTTGCTATCAGCTGGTACTTCCCAGCCCTCTCACAAGCCCAGAAGATCTGGGAGCTGTCTGGGGAGATGGGATGAAGCAGAAAAGAAGAAAACACCAATACTGAGTTGTTAAATGTTGTCTGAACTGCTGGATCATGGCTCGAAAATGAAACGCCACTTGCAACCTCACTTGGAGTGAGAATATGATATTAAATTGTGAGAATGCTGTATTAAATTGTCTCCTTTTTCTACTTGGGCACCACCTGCATGTAATTAAATTAGCATCATCAGCCAGATATTAAACTCTGCAGTCCCTGAGAGTATGCCAGGTTTTTTTTTCAGATTATTAAGCAAGGCAGAGAGGAGAATTTTTTAATCACCTTATGCACGCCCCGTACCAGCACTTAGTTACTGTAAATATAACTCCTTGTACATCCCTCCTCTTTAGGTTCGTGGTGGAGAGTTCTTATGGTGGATGTCTGTGGGCACTATTTGCTCTTGGCAGCAGGATAAGCCAGCATGGCACAGGCACAGGCACAGGCACAGTGCTCATATCGGCTCAGTGCTTCTCATCCCGCCTGCAGAGTACCCCTGGATCTGCCAAAACACAGACAGGAGCAACGTGGGACTGGAAGGACAATCACAGAATGGTTTGGACTGGAAAGGACCTTAAAACCCATCGCGTTCCACCCCCTGCCATGGGCAGGAACACCTCCCACTGTCCCAGGCTGCTCCACGTCCTGTCCAGCCTGGCTTTGGACACTTCAGGGATGGGGCAGCCACAGCTGCTCTGGGCACCCTGTGCCAGGGCCTGACATTCCTGGGAGCCAAGGCTGTGTAACTTGCTATAACCCCAAAATATGAAATCACGGGACTGAGAAATACCAGCACACCTTCCTCAGGCATCCCAGAGGGAGCCACAGGATGAGAATGGCCCAGGGAGCAGATGCCAGCAGGGGAGATCTGCAAGAGGGATACCAGGAGAGAGTGGCTGTCCCTAGGAGCTGCAAATAGGCTTCTGGTAGTTTTGACTTCACGTCTGACATAGATTCCTCTTTCTTAGCAATGTTTCATGCAGGAATAGGAATAATCCTCATGCTCAGCAGTGTAAGCCCATTCAAGCTAGCCTGGCAGCACAGAGCTTATCTGCAGTCTTTAGCAAAGATTTGCATCAGCTGTTCCTCTGCCCTTGGCACAACATTCCCTGCAGCCAGGGCTGGTTTTGCATAGGTACAGGTGGCTTCCTACCAGCTTCTTCCAGATGCAAAATGGTGAGCATGCAGGCAGGGCAAGGGAGAACACAGCGAGTGAAGACAGGGACATATTTTCAACATGGGGATCAGCAAGTCTCCCTCTTCAGGAAGTCATACATGCTGCTGTCCCTTGCAAGAAGGAACAGACAAGTTTTCTGGCTGGTGACTCTTCCCAGGAGTGCAAAAAAGGGAAAGGGCAGCCAACAGAGCCAACTTCTTTTCCCTGGGCACCCGAAGTCCTGTTGTGGTGCAATTATTGGAAGAGATGACACACAGTACTCAGTGATCATCCTAAGATGCTTCCTACTCAGCTTTTGGCTGAGAGCTTCACAGCTGGTTCCCAACATGCTGTTCTGTTTCTCCACATTGAGGGGAAAAAGGATAACCAGGACTTGGATCCGGAAGGCTGAGGGGAAATGAGAACTGACATCCAAAATTCCTCATTGCTTGCAAGATGTGTGTACACCACAGGAGGAAACAAGCCAAGAAGAAATCAAATTAAAAACTGTGCTTGTGAGAAATTATGCTGAGAGTGAAAAAGCTCCAAACTATCATTTTTGCTGCAATCTGCTGTTGAAGGCTTGTGGTCTCACAGGACCCCTGGAGCTGTGGGAGAGCAGTGTCAGGTGGCTCTGTAAGGGGGTAGGGAAAGCCCTGTGAGACATATGGGAGCATTTATACATTATCTGCCTTCAGCTGGCTGCAGAAACGTGTGATTTCTATAAACAGGAGGGGCTTTTGGGAACCTCAGCCTTGCTGCAGGGCAGATATTTGTCCATTTTCTTGGCTATGAGCTCAGGGAGACAAGAACAGCTCACTGAAGCCAACATGTGTGTGAAGCTCCCCTGGACCTAAGGAATGGGCTCCCAATGGGATGAGGCAATCTCAAAACCTCATCCCAGTGTAAAATCCAGCTTGCCCGAGCAGCCAGCTCCCGTTTCCTCTACATGGGATGCACATACAGAGCACAATACCAGTAATGCTGAGAGAAGACTGCATGTCCAAGCACACCCTTGCCATGTGCCAGCCCCATCTGGGAGGCCCCTGGATGAAGTGCAGCCCTTACCCAAGGAGGAAAAGCCCCTGGAAGAACAAGAGTGGGTGGAAAAGAAGCTCAACCTGAGTTGCTGGTGTTGGATGTTCCTGGGGTAGCCATGGAAAGAAAAGCCATCCTGGAGCTGACCTGAACTTTTCAACCCTGATAACCTGGCCAGCTTAGTAAGGACACAGGGCTCTCAGCAGGGCTTACAGTGCTTTATTCATTAGCTCATTTACTCATTAACTCATTGATAAAGAGCTTGAACAAAAGCCCTGCTTTCACATAGCATCATGGTGCTTGTAAGCCTCTGCAGAGGAAAGAGGCCCATGGCAGTCAAGGCTCCCAAATACAGAACTGTCACTTGGGGGCTGCCCAGAGATGTGACCTTGTGACCTGCTGCCCAGGAAAAGCTCCTCCTCGTACCAGGGGCTGGGAGATGAAGTCTAGTGAGAAATATGAGAAAGGAGGGTAACCAGGGGACAGTAGAGTCACTTGTGTTTCCTTCTGCTGAAATGTTTGTTGGCATAGGGATCATTACAGGGCCACAAATCCAGGCAAGGAAACGTGCAGGTGAACATCATTTCCAGTTTAAAGATGGCAAAACGAGGCACAGTGCTGGCACCGACCACCACTTCACAGCCCCTCTGTGTTACATTTTTCAGCAGCATCTTTCTCAGGAGCCTTCTGAGAAGGCAGAGAACATGGTCCAACGACTCTAGATAAGAAATAAGGATGCCCAGTTTTAACTGAATTTCTGTTATTAAAGAATAAAATTCACTCAAAAGGTACCTTAGCAAAAAAATATCATTTCCTGGAGAACTCATTGCAAGAAATAGAAGCTTAAGGCAATCAAAGTAGAAATGCTTCCTCCTTTACCAGGCAAGGGAACAGAAATCCAGGCATTTAAACAACTTCTGGGAAGGACCCTGCAACATGTAGGATGTGTGAAGCTGCAGGTGGGATTCATGCAGAAGAGACAGAGGAATGACCTGAAGTTGATGACAGGATTTTCTGACAGTCATGCATCTCTGCTTTTACTTGGCAGCCCTGTGCCTGCTTTGCGACATTCAGAGCTGTTTTAGGTCCTCATATGGGTAGGAGAAAACATCTCAAAATGGCCAGAGAAGGCTTTTATTTTTTCAATTAAAACCTTGAAAGATCTTCTAGACTCCTTCAGCATGAAGAAATGCCTATCTCCATGTCCTCCCTGCAGTAACAACTGTCCTCCAGCTCTTAGAGAGACACAACCAGCCTCCCAAAATGCTGCTGCTCCAGAAATCGTAATTAGGATGAACACTGCAGTCCCATCTGGAAGAACCTGGCCTTCCCCTGGCCACTGTTATTTCCTGTGATCTGAAGGTGATGGTTAAAGAAGTGCAGTTGGAAGCACTGAGATGCTGTACTTGGTAGAGCTGCATTTTCTCTGCTTCATTCACCCAAGGGGGAGTGATGCAGCTTCTGGTGGGACCAGGCAGTGGCCCTTGGAGGGGAACAAACCCTCTGTCACCTGCAAGCTTGCCTTGCTTTGTCCATAATGACTAGCACAGGCAGGAGTTGGACATGCCTCCAAGGCAGCGCACAAGAGAAAAAATAACCAGCCAACAGTGAAAAGGATTTAAAAAATGGTTTGTGAGAATGAGACTTTCTCCTATAGGCTCAGTCTGAAAACATCTCATACAAATTTCAGTGAGGGTTTTACCCTAGTGAAAATACAATGAAAGGCTCTCTTTTATATGTTCTTTAAAGTCTGTGCAATCAAAAAGCTCTTTAAGCTCCAGGAGCTGTAGACATTGTCTAAAAACATCTGCTTCTCCTTTTCTGCTGTATTTTTCCTCAATGTGAAATGAAACCAATCAAGCTCCTGTTATGGAGGGGAGGCAGGATGGCCTTGTGCTGACAACCAGGGACTGGGACTGGGACTGGCTCTACTGGGAGGGCTTGGTGGCACCTGCACAAACCAGCAGCGCTGGGTTTCCTAAAGCCAGGCTCTGCTTCCCCTGCTGTGATCTGTGGGATTTGATGCAGCATGCTCAGGCAGACCAACGTGGCTGCAGTTGCTTTTCCAGTTACTTGCTGTTCCCGGCCATGGAGCTCAGCTCCCCAACCTCTCCTGAAGGTCTGGATGGGGAATTTGTTCTGGATGGCTGATGCTGGAGGACACATTTGCCTGCTGCTTCCCAAAGCTCAGTCTCAGGGAGCTTTTCCTTTGGTTCAGCCCCATCTATGATGGAAAGGAGAGCTTGATGGATGGTAATGTGGCCTTACAGAGCCCAAGGAGCTGCCTACACCATCCCCATGCCCTTAGCAAGGAAAGACCATGCTGGCTAGCCCACAGCCATCGCATAGATCACTTTGAGTTTACTGTGTTCAAGCAAGCTGGAGAGAACAGCTGTGGATTTGTCATTTAAAAGCATTTTAATGGGAGGAAGCTCATTTTTCAGTGCTGAAGCAGAAGCTCAAGGAAATATTACAAACTGTGAGCATTACTTTCTGCTTCCTTCACAACAGGTCTGAGCCATCTCATCTGGTGCATTATGAGAAAATTGGTTTAGATTTTCTGAAAAAAAAAACAACGAACCCAGGAATGATAGTGCAGCCACCTTGCTGCTTCTCCCAGGAGGTAATTGCTTAATAGGAATATCTCACTGCGTCAAAGAAAAATAGAAAAACCAGGCCCTTTAGGTCTTCTCCCCAGCTGTTACCTACAAGTACCCACAGCTGCTGCCAGTAATTTCTAGCACCCTGGATCCTTATAAGCCACAGTACAAGAATATCATCACCATAAGCAGCCTCATTGTGCAATAAAATGGTATATACTTAGCTGCAGTTGATTCCACTGGGACAGCCACAGTTGCATGTTTTGTATTCCAGGAGAATCAGAGCTGATCCAACCTCAGTGGTAGCCAGGGCTGGCACCCACCTGGAGGTGAAGGTGATGGGCTCCTTTTGTGCAGGTACCTTTCTGCTGAAAACACAGCAAGCGCAGCCAGCAGGGATCAAACACACAAGGGAAGAGAGCTCAGGGTTCCTCAGGTGTTGTTTTTCCACCTGAACCCCTGGGCTGAGCAGCAGGTGAAGTGGAAGGAATAAGCATCCACACCAAAAGCACATCTTCAAGAGAAAGCACATTTAAGCAGAGGATAAATTGGAACACTCTATGTAATTCTGGAAAACCTGCTCAGAGGCAGGGCTAGGGCAGGTGAGGGGGTCTTTCACTGTGGTCCCGTGTTCCCACAGTCGCCCAGGGCAAAGCTGGTTTTCCACAGCATCAGTCAGCCTTTCCCCAGCACCCCTACCCCTGCCCCACGTGTGACTCCTGAGGTGAGGAAGGGCAGGGAGAGCCACAGTGTCACTCCTTCGCTTCCTCAGCCCTTTTGGCTCTGTGATGTCCAGCCCCAGCTTTCGGTGATTCTGATTTTTGCAATGACATTCTAATTTCTGCTCTCCTCCATCTCTTCTCAAGACAACTTCAAATAGCTTCTAGTCAGGTCTCTAACTGCTGCTGCTGCTGGCTGCAGGCTCCCTGTTTCTCCAAGGGACTCACTCTCATCCTGCTGTGTCAGGCAGGGTGGGCACTAAAAGCAGAACAGTCCATCCCCTGCTGGGCTCCTGGGCTCTGTGCTGCGGTTTTCCTCACACTGGAGGTGGGAGCTGGAGACTCCTTTCCCTGGATGTCTGGTGACTGAGGCAGCATTGATGTGCAATGTCTGCAGTGTAAAAACCATCTGGGAAAATGAAATGGCAGGAGATGAGGAGCTCAGGGTAAAATTCTGTGCTCAGCTTGAGGCTGAAAATCAGTGTAGCCTCTATTAACTCACCTGATTTCTTCCCTCCCCATTACCCTGACAGGTCCATCAAAGCAGTGCAGCTGAGTAGATTTCTGTATGGAGACATGAGGAGGGAGGATTTGGCATTCAAAATGGGTACAGTTGATGCAGCAAGCAAAAAGTTTGGGGAAGAGAGACTTAGAAGTAAAACAGGAAGATTTTAGGATAAAGATTCAACCTCCTCAAACCACACACACCCAGAAAAACAAGGGAAATAATTTTTAACGTCAAGAAACTAGAATGATGTAAAGCAAACTGCAATGCAGCGTGAGCTGCATCTAGTGGCCAAGGAGGGTAGTGCTTGGCTTTGGAGGAGCAGCCCAGCCTGGTCGGGAAAGTAACAGCCAGATCCAGGAGTGGAACTAATGCTTCTCTCCTTCCTGCTCGCAGTGGGACCCAACAGCAACCATCCTACCTAAAGAAAAGCAGCAGCTCACGCTGAATCCCTTCTCAGCATTTGGAGCTGCGTCTGTTCTGGAGGTGCCCCAGGTGCCTCCTGACCCAGGTTTGCAGCAGCCCTCAGAGCCTGGAGGGGACCCCTGTGGGAACAGCTGCAGTGGAACCAGGCTGGTGCTGCCGCCACTCCAAAGAGGGCAGTGCGGGCAGGAGATTCCTGCAGAAAGGCAGGAAGTGCAGAGCTGGCAGTTTCATGCTTTAGTAAAGACTCCCAAGAGCTGCCAGCATAGGCTAAGCCAGACCCTGCAGCTTCGTATTCTGCTCAGGGCTGTGTAATCCCTGGCTGCACGTCATTAGGATCCTCTGCATTTCCTCCTCTGAATTTTGACAGTATACTGATAACTCAATTTGAAAGCCAAGGTGTTTCCTTGACACAGGACTTTTTCTAAATGGAAGGCAGAGTACATCAACCCATGGCACGATTCATTACCCTCAACTCAGAATGTATAACATGTCAGGGATAAAGCCGTGAAGTTTTGATTTATACAGGCTAATCAAGCAGAAAGCTATTAACCAAGGGGCAATGGATTATTAAATAAAATGACAGGAGAAACACTGTCAAAACACCTAGTTCTGACTCTGGGAACATATTATTGCTCTTCTTATCTGTCCAAAGTCTTAGCTATGAAAGTTAAAGCAATCTCTTCAGCTCAGATGCAATTTTAAACGCATTGAAGACTGGATCCAGCATCCATTTAAGAATTTAGAGCATGGCAAGTAATTTGAAACTCTGAATAGTATCGCTGAAGGGCTTTCTCAGAGTACTGTGTGAGTTCAAAGACCAAGACCTGGACACTACCTGCTGCAAAACTTTCAGTAAATTGCCCTTGACTGACAGCAGGGTCACTTTTGGGGGGCACAGCCTGGAGGGATGTGGCACAGCACACGACAGAGTGCAAAGCAATATCTATGGTTTTAAAAATAGCACTCCTACCTGAGCAGGCTGCTAACCAAGCAGAGATTGGTTAATATCCTATAGCATTTCTCAAATAAGACAAATCTGACCATAAAGCAAAAAAACCTTCCCACCCTCCTGCTCTAGCTATTCAGACTATTTTCTCATAGGATTCTCTCCAGCTATCTCTTCCTTTCTCTTCCCTTCCTTTCCCCTTGGGTCAGACTGTTCTTCTAGCTCTAACTCATTGCCTGGTAACCAGCTGACTTTGGAGATTCTTTCTTCTCTCCTATCCTAGTGCCCTCTGAAAAAGGAGAAAGACACAACCCTTCCTCTGTAAAACTCGCCCATCTGCCTTTGTAGGGGATTGTCACTCCCAGCCACGTCAGGGATTGACTGATTCCCAGATGACCGGCATCAGCCGAGGAAGGGAGGGATCACTGATGCATCTAAGGTAAAGCTGAGCACATTTACCCAAAGAGGGTTTGCTAGGCTGGGCTACAGCAAGTTCTGCTCCAGACCAAAAGGTTTCTCAGCTGGGGAGTGCTGTTGTATGGTGCTCTTGGAGCACAGCAATAGGATGGAATGGAAAGAAATAGTTGAATTTTCACTTTATGTTTGCTCTCAAATATCGAGGTACAGCAAAGCTCTGTTTCTTGCAGTGATTAACCTTCAGGATGAAGGACCTGGTGCCTTGATTTTTCTTCTTGCACAAAAAGTTGATCTTAAGCCTTTCCTGAGTATTTTCCTTAATTGAAAGGGTTCTAATGTTCTAATCTGCTGCTACCAACCAAGCCCACAACTGAAGTTCTGGCTTGTGTTTTGTTGTTCATATAAGACAACTTTGTTTCCTAATTTTCATAGATGCCTAAACACAAATACTGATCCTAGTGACTTTGGAGTTACCCTGAACATCCCAGTCTGGGTATCCCAGACTTTCTGCAAGATGTTCAAGACTCTGAGAAAACCCATCTAGCACATTTTCCTATGTCCAGGGAAGCAGTTTTCCCTTAGCACAGTGAATGCATTCTTGCCCCTGTTGTTTCAGAGGGGTTCTGCTGTCACAGGTGGATTAGTGCTCTATCTCTCCCCTTTGTATCAATTTTCTTAATCAATCAGCCTGAGATCTCCTGTTGGTTTTAAGTTTTGAACTAATCTCCTGGCATGCCTAGCCTGAATAGCTGTGTGGCTTCTGGGGACCTTGGGAACCACAGAAGTGGGGGGTTGTTTGTGTCTGTGTAATTAATAAGGGCACTAACAGGTGCCAGGAGAGAGAAAGGACATGATGAAGTCTACTGATATCACTCCCATGCTGCTGGAAACAGTCTGTGAGTGGTCACTCATGTTCTTCTGGTTGGTGGATATCTGAGGCAAGAGAGAATGATGGTGGCAAACCTCTCAAATAAGGTTTTCTCTTAAATCAATAAAACTACTTTCCTTTGAAAGGGATTCCTTGGCTGCTGCCACACAGTTTGCATTGAGAAAGAAAAGAGGCACCAGGTTTAGATGTCAGCAATGTCATTTTAATGTTAGGGGAAAGGACTTGCCTCCATGTCAATCCTGATTACATTTCCACCAAGACTAGAGTGAGACAGGCCATTGATTGTGTCCCTCTTTGCTGAGGAAAATCTCTTCAGTGTTGGCTGATAGGAGAGTTTTGCTGCTCTCTGGCACTGCAGTCCTGGGCTGGCAATTGGCACCCTCAGGTCTGTGGGCAGACATGGAGATCTGCCCCAATTTCCTGCCTGGATGTCTGTCCCTGGCTCCAGTACAGGGGATTTCTATTGGGAACAGTCTCCATCCTGCCCCTTGCTGCAGAGGGCTCTGCAATCCAGCAACCAGCCCCTTTGCTCTACCCCTACATATCCATAGCAGGAACTGTTTAGCTTTCATCCTGGAGTAACAAAATTCACTTGGGCCCAAATAAATGAGTAGTTTTAATTTGCAAATGGCTTTATCAGAGAAGGAGGTTAGATGTGATGGGGATTTACAGCTGGGGTGTCTGAACTGCAGGAGAAGTTTGAGATTTCTTCGCAGTCCACTGGAGAGCATGTTTTAAATGTGCTGAAAATGAAAGGCTAGTGCTCTATAAAGGGTTCAAGAGCATTGATACCTTCAGCCTGAGGACGTCAAGACAACATCGAGAAATTGTGTCAATAATTCGAAGAAGTAAGGCGCCATTATGGCTGCAATATCAAAAGCAATATAATGGCTCTTCTTTGCAACCAGCAGGTTAAAGGCTTTCTCTGAACTGCAGTGTTTCAGTGGAAGATGTGTATAATGAGATGGTGCAGTCTGTCACAGCTCATTCAGGGTCTGCAGTAAAGCAGAGCTGCCTCAGCAGTCCCCAGTGCAGTATTTTTCTGGTCGAAAATACTGTTACAGCACATTGAAACTGTAAGTGGGGGAACGAGAGGATTGTAAAGCATATTTGGGCACAGGAGTTTTTGTAGGTCAAAGGGGGAACTTCTTGAAATTGTTTTGGAAAGCGTAATAAATGTCAAAAGCTGGAAAAGGCTTTTCTTTTTTCAAAAGAAAAGCATTCAGGGTTTCATGGCTTCCACTGTGTTTTCCAATCTCCTGCAGCAACCTGGCCAGAGCAGAGTCCTCTTCCCCTTCAGGCAGTTTTGTAGGGTTTGCAATTCGCTCGATAGCTCTTTGGACTCACTTTTTTAGGGTGGGCACAGCAGGCAAAGACTGTGGCTTAATGAGGCTGACATTGCTGAAGTCACCTGGCCCTTGCTGAAGGAGACAACCACTGGGGCTGGGGCTCCAAGGAAGCTTCTGATGTGGGAAACCTATTTTAGAGGTAAAGCTCCTCTTCTGGCATCCTGGAGAGGTTCTAAATACACTCACTGCCCCCCACCAGGAAATGTGAAGTGTCCTTAAGCGTGGCTGGTCCAGCAGAGCTCTCATGAGCCTCTCCCAGGAAAGCTCAAGATGCTCCTAAGGCAGTAAGAGCTGCCCTGGGTGGCACTGAGGCTCCACACTTCATCTGGGCCAGTTTTGCTGAATATCCCAGGTTGGCTACAAGAGCATGAATGTGTTTTTCAATTTTACTGGACTTCCGGGGGAAAAGTATGAAAACCAAACACATCACATAGGCTTCTTGTGAGAGCCATTGCTAAATCAGCTGATTTTTTTTTTTGTCTTCTTTTCCTTCTCCAGGACAGTGTGCCTAGTTGGCTTTTTTATTACAATTCAAGAGGAAAAGGAAGACAAGAGGCCTTGTGTGGCCTTCAGTCTCTCTTCTATTTGTACAGGTGTCTCGGGAGATGAATTATTGATGATAATGTAATTATAGGAGTGAACAAACAAGTGCATTGCGCGTTTTCCCCTCAGAGAAGCTGCAGTCTGTGATCGAGACACTAGGTGGTAGTGTCAGTCCAGAAACATTTCAGTGATTTCTGACAATGCTGTGACACTAAATGCGGCTGTTTCAGTGGGGTTTGATCCTTGCAACACGAAATTTGAGGTGAATAAGATGTGGTGTAGCAACGTTATTCAGACCCAAACTTTTTGCAGTTATGTTCGAAAGCTGTAAACAGCTAAAAATTTCTAAGTGTTTTCCTGGAAAGGAGATCCTGAGTCTGATAATTTTGCAGTTAACCATCACTGCTCTACCTGAAAACCAGAGAAAAATCTCGATTTCTGGTGGTGTGAGCACACATTCTGATCAAAAAAGAAACCCAGACCCTTGCTATCTCAGTCACTGAGACCAGAGACGTTAAGGAAGATTCACAGCCATGTTCCGCTGGCTTTGTTCAGTTATGTTTTAGTGCGAGGTTAATTAAAAAAAAAAAAA